>JAVHZZ010000007.1:2981348-3581348 GCA_036250195.1 Mixophyes australis
CAAGTTTATTACAACAGAAGTTCAGGTAAATAGTGAAGATAGCGGAGGCTGCGAACACTTCATTAATAAATATAAGACACACATTGAGAGTTGAGGACACATCACTCCAGTAATACATTTATATATTAACAAAAAAATAAATACTTCCCAATAAAGCACTGAACAATCCAATGAAATATATAATCTCGAGAATTTTGAAATCCATTTTTTTGTCCAAGGTTTGCTGTTGAAATTGCAATATATATGTTGAAATATTCTCCAGAACATAAAATGATAATAATAAAAACTAGTAAAGTAAGTTCAAAAGTCTCCATTTTAATATTGATGAAGAGTACATAAATCTATTATTTATGTCTCATTTTATAATATATCAGGATTCAGCCACAATTGAATTAGAAAGGTGACTAGGAACAAACCCTCCCACCCCCACTGGAAACATATGGCTTGTGAATACCAGAGAAAGAGGTTTTGAGCAGTTGGTCAAATTAGCATATGAAAGACTGAGGCCTGGTTCCTGTGGAAGGTGGTCTCCGCCCACAAGAGGGGGTTTACACTTACACAAGGAAGAAATTTCCTTTTCCTGCCCTGCTCCCAAGATGAGAGGACTTAGCTGATGGAGATAGCAAGCTTAGTTCCATGGAGGTCTTTATATGGGGCTTTGAAAGTCCCTGGCTAGCAGGAATAATGGAGTTTTTGAATGGAATGAGTGAAAGGTAAGTGAATCTGGAAATATATAGTATGTAATTTGAATGGAAGGTGGTTGAATCTGGACAGATATGTGGTAAAGTAAATGAGAATGAATGATCATTTGGCGTTGGGTATATGGAAGTTTGTATACAAATGGTAAATGTGAACGGATTTGCCTGAATTTAGTGCACAAACACATGTTATTAAGATACCTGACAATGTGTTGACTCCTGTAATGCTGTACAATTCTTGGAATTCCTGTTGTGTTTGGGATGGATTGTTGGTTTAAATGGAAGCATTTGTGTTATACATAGTTCTGTGTGGTTCTGTGTTTGTTTAAAAGGGAGTTTGCAGCTCTGAATATCTGAGGAAATTAGGATTTAGATGCATAGAAAGTGATTGGAGGGTTCAGGAAGTTATCAGATTGCTAAATATAACGTTTTGTTAGACTGTTGGTTTAAAGGGTAGTTTGTAACTCTGAATCTCTGAAATAATGTGGTTTATAGCTCTAGAAATGGTGTAGTTAATATGTTAGCAAAGTGAATTACCATGTGTTTACAGCCGAGTTTCAGACAATAGAGAAAATCTAGTATCTGGCAAGCCCGTAAAATGGCTGCCATCTAGAAACTCTCATGTGAAGGGAATGTGGATAGTGAATAATGACTGTTGGAGAATATTTGGAAGGTTAAGTTGTGTACATGATTCTCTGTGTGGTCTCCCTCCCTTCTCCCCCTGCGCACACACAATGCATTTACACATCTGGAACAATAGGTATTGCTTCACACACACACACACACACACACACACACACACACATACCTTTAGACAATAGTTAGTCAAAACAAACACACAATGACTTGTATATTTATATAACAGGCAATAAATGTAATATATGGCACCAAAATCTATACTTTGTGTAAAATATTGTTACACTGTTTACTGTTTTATAATATATACATAAGTTTTACAATTAGAATGTTAATACAACACGTTTTATATGAAACTATACTTTGTGCAAAGTCTTTCTTGGAGATATGAGCATAAGCTATTATATGAATATTGATCATGTGCATTTAAAGGAAAAATAAGAATTATATTTCTTAGGTTAAATCATAAATACCTTTGCGAGGAGTTGGTTGCATAATTAACGGTATTATGTGGTCAGCCATACATTTGCCAGATTAATAAAGCGATTTAAAACCTCATAATCACAACAGAAATTCTTTTACAAATATATCAAAAGAGGTTTGGTTAGTCAACTCTATGAGAAGTGATCTTATAAATCCGATTGTCTATTCTCATCTTCTCTTTTCTCTCTCCCTCTCTCTTTCTCCCTCTTTGTCTCTATCTCTCCCTCTCTCTGTCTTCTAATATCTCTCTTTGTTTCTCTCTCTCTTTCTCTCTCTGTTCCTCACTTTGTCTTACACTACATATCTCTACTTCTCTGTTGCTTTAGCTCTTCCTCTCTCACACTCTCTGTCCCTCTTTGACTGATAGTGTATATGTATATATATATATATATATATATATATATATATATATATATATATATATGTTAGAAAACAAATAGAGGATATATCAGGCGCTGATCACCACAGCATGATCACTTAAAAGTGGTATAATAAAATATGTATATATGCACACATACATATACACAATTTATGACAGTAAAGTCCCGTATCCACAATGTATGAAGATCACTTGACTCTTATAAGAGTGGCAGCCTCGATAGCCTGACGACAGATGGTTAGGCCGGACGAATTGGATTACTGCAACAGAAATACAAGCAGGGCGCCTTTCAGTGGTATATTAGATATGCAACATGGGATAGAGCAATAACATGCGTACCGTGAGGTAAATAGCGTTGAGTCTTTTTAGGAAATAGTGGAGTAGTCTTTGCTGTACTTGTAGTCCTCCAGAACTCCACCAGTCAGTACAAAAATGCGGAAAGAGCAAACATAGTATAACTCTGTAGTATTTTTGGTAAGGGCAGTATCACCAGTATATCCTGAAGTATCCCACTTCTGGAGAGAATTAAAACATGTGCAACACCAATGACTTCACAGTCACAACCTATTACGGGCATAAACAGTGCTGGTTACATTATCTGTGGTGATTTTCCCGCTCTCACTCACTGTTTATGCCCGTAATAGGTTGTGACTGTGAAGTCATTGGTGTTGCACATGTTTTAATTCTCTCCAGAAGTGGGATACTTCAGGATATATGGTACGCAGACTTCTATGTTTTTCTGTGTTGCACTTAAATGGGTGTCATATAAATTGGTAATATTGGGATACCAATCCCACACACCCCATAGGATTGTGGGGTTACTGGTGATACTGCCCTTACCAAAAATACTACAGAGTTATACTATGTTTGCTCTTTCCGCATTTTTGTACTGACTGGTGGAGTTCTGGAGGACTACAAGTACAGCAAAGACTACTCCACTATTTCCTAAAAAGACTCAATGCTATTTACCTCACGGTACGCATGTTATTGCTCTATCCCATGTTGCATATCTAATATACCACTGAAAGGCGCCCTGCTTGTATTTCTGTTGCAATATATATATATGTGTATTACTAATACGCATTTCAACCTTGTATATCTGATATTTCACTTAGAGGCGCCCTGCCTGTTCTTGTATTACAGCATTGCATCCGTCCGGACCGACCATCTGGTTTCAGGCTACTGAGGCTGCCACTTGCAAAAGAGTCAAGTGATTTTTAAGGATTGTATATGTGGGACTGATATTACATTATTCTGATTTGAAGTTGTCACGCTGTGGTGATTAGCGCCAGATATATCTTCTATTTTGATTGAATATATATATATATATATATATATATATATATATATATATATATATATATATATATATATATATATATATATAAAATCAGGAACCTTCGTTGTATGCTATCTTATGAACCTTTTTTTGGAATATTATTTGTTATAGAACTTTCCATTATTTTACATGTGTAACCCCCTGTTTGCTTAGTGGGTGGTTTAGGTGCATTAGGTGGATTAGGACACTCATCCGCTCTATCTCAGCCTCCTCTGAGGCCTCTGTAAGTGAATCAGCAAACAAGTGTACCTCCACATGCAGGTGTAATGACAGTAATGTTTATGTAGTGCAGATGCAACAAGTTCAGTGCTGTACAGTTACCAGTGAGAAATAAATAGGTGCCAGCCCTCTGCCTTGATGACACTACATTAGGTAGGTATCCTCCAACATAATACTGCAGTACAGTTCACTTAGTTACTTTAACCAGTAAAGTTACACAAGAGCTAACATTCTCTCATAGAGGACTGTCACTGCACTCTCACTTCTCTAAATCAGTTATGGTCACCAAGTTTATTCACTAGGATTTGTTACCAATTTATTTAAAAAAACACTTCCATGCTTATCTACACTTGGGCCACTGACAAGTTCCATCTAGGACCTCACAGGAGCTTCTATAAGTGAACAATGATGCTCACATTGAGAAAGAGTGTCTGTTGTGCAAAGAACAAGTGGCCAAATTATGCAAAACACACCATGGCCTCAGTTGTGCATTAGGTGCAGGTGAGCCTGAGCCCCAGGAGCCACCTTCTCATTCATTTCCTACATCCTATGCTGATTAGCTCACACATAGCAAAGTCTGTTCCTACAAGTCAACCCCAGTGTCTATGGTCAAACACCTTGCAAAAGTTGAACAAATAAAGTCACATTTCTACATTTCTTAATAAAATATTTAATTTAAAACAAATGTGTTGTCATGTAATTGCACAGTCATACATCTTGCATTTTATAAGACTTGGACTACTATGTATTTCTAGTTATTTAAAAATGTATTTTCAAGGTATGATCATAAGTACAATAAGTACATGTGGCAGGGGACAAAATGTCTCGTGTCCTTTAAAACTTTGGTGGGTGGAGTCTTCTAAGCCTCTAAAACTATAAATTAGCAAATAAGAGGTGAATATGATTTGTAGTCTGTATTAATTTCCTGTGCTGTATGTACTAGTTCTATACATCAGTAAAATTTACATTGTTACATATTTCCCCATGATCTCATCAGGAAAATGTCTGTGTGATAAACTGGTAAGCACAACCATATTGGAAATACAAAATGATATAAAGGATTGAGTCTGATGTACATTTGTAACATCAAATCTGGGGAAATTTGTGCCAACTTATAAGTCAAATACTGTATTTGTTCATCAAATAACAGGGAAAGAGATTTGTAGCCTGCATTAATTACATGTCCATTAATCATTAATTTGAGTATTAGCATATTATTATGTGCCAAATTGTAGGAAAAGTGTTTCTCTGAGGTTGCGTGCAATAGAGAAGTGAGGAGCCACAGCTGCATAGTGTAAGCACTGTCTCCTGAAATTAGAATAAGTACATTTTGAGACACAGGATCAAGGTCATGTTACATACTTCTCTGTGTTGGAAATCTGTCAGTCTGTTTAATATGCATGTTTGTAAAGCATCACAATATATGGTATTTTCACATCCCAAAAAAATGTCATCTGGTGTAATATTTTGATTGAACCATGTTATGTTCGGACCAAGAGGAAAACATTATTACACTTACATAATTGGATCACATATTATATGGTAATAATTATTGTTTAAAGCCATTGCCATTTAATAAAATTAACAAAATTATTTTGAGGTTCATAGTGAATATTAAGAAGAGGAATTAAGCTGTTTATCACCTTTGTAGTGCAAAAGCAGTAGGAGGAGGCAGATGACCTAAAAAAGAAAATTAAGGCTAATACATGGACATGGACATGGCTAGGGATTTGTGGGGAGGGGGCATTTCACAGTCTACAAGCAGCAATGGGTATCCTTCTCTGGTGCATACTGTGCACCTGGGGCATATGAAGGGTGATGGGTCGCACATGGGTAAAGGGATAGTAGGGCTGACAGAAGCTTGTATGCATGGAAAGTAACTAGTGACAGTGAACTACTTAGGTGTTGGGATAAGACACATATAGGGTTGGGTAATTTAAATGAGAGGGCGTGCCTCATCTCCATCAGACAACCATAAATTAACTTGCAACTTAGTGGGACTATGCATTTCTTCTTTGTTTTGCTATAATGCATTAGAAATATATACTTTAAGGTAAACAGTCATCTGCAATCTACTGTCTAAAGTATTTAGTGTTGGATTCTAGGAAACTAAAGAAGATGGATTGTAATTGAATCTATGAGACAAGAGAAGCTCTATAAAGATCATTGACTGAAGAGTTTATTGGAATAATTCTGGAGGATTAAGACACATTTTGTCCTAGTTTCCTTGGTGAAAATATTATCTTAAAAATTTTATGTATTACAAATTTTGTAAAGATTTGGAACTAAGTTACATAAGGTGTGTCAGATATTGTGTTTTCTTTCTAGATAGATTTGTAGGTAACACAATGTATCCATGCCTTTGACCCTCTTACTCCATATATAATTCTCCAACCCATGTAACCCAAATGAATGGACTGCAATGAGACTTTACATGCAATGATATTCCTGATTTTACCAGAGGACATGTTTGTGATTGTGTGGCAATAACCCACTCCCCACCTTTTTTTGATTCAAGAAATTGTTTCAGCTGCTTTTTTCTGTAGATTATATGCAGGGAGTACACTGAGCTTGTATCTGGTGCAGGGAAGATCACTCTTAGCTTAAGGCTAATATCATAACTAAAGCAGAAGGATGAATGCTGTCTTGATATACAAAGATGGCTGCCTGTGGTCCAAAAACTTCTGACATCACATAGATTTCCTTGTCCTGAGCCAAGGTGTGAAAAATAGAGCAACTGGACAGGCCACCAAAGTGAGTCTACAGAGGCCAAAAGACAGGAAGTGAGACACTAAGGATAGGAGACATCCCCACCCATCTAGCTACCAGAAGAGAAGGCCCAGAATCCAGGGGTCAGGAACAAAGTCTGTGACTTGCACACAGTGCTGGCCTGTCTGAAAGCAGAGTGGTCATGTCCAGGTCATTGCCCTTCAATGGAAGAAAAAGAGATGGAGCATCATCCCTCTATCCAAGACACCTGACGTACCATGTTAAGCCTGCCTTCATAACATAACATCGCCAACCATTGGTTTTTAATGTTGCTTTTAAGGCATAGAAGATATTTTCTTAAATGTTATCTTGTGGGGCATTCCTTATTCAAATGCATTGTACTTTAGTCTTAAAGTGTGTATATATACATATATATATATATATATATATATATATATATATATATATATATATATATATGTATCATGGTACTTTATGTGTATTTCTGTCACATAAGTTCCCATATAATGTGTAAGCCTTGCATGGAGGAACCTTTGAGCTTCACCTCGTTCATGCCCACAGAGTAAAAATGTGGCTCCTCTTCCTATGATATCCACTTGCAAATGATCTCCTCCAGTCTACATGATAGAATTTGGCAAAGTTTCTGCTGCTGATTAGTGCTGGACAGATTTGTATGTGTTCCTCAGTAGAAAACTATTATTTTAAGATAAGGCTTAGAAGAAATGACACAGACACAAAGGTTTTAATGAACAAAATAAATATTTTTACTTAGCTTCAAATAATGAGGTTAGCATAGAATTTAATAAATCTGGACCTGTGCAGGAAAACCCCAAACCCAAGAACACCATTGTGTAGAAGAGGACCAGGACACTTCTTTATTTAAAGTCAACAATAGAAAATTTAAAATAAATTCCACACCAAATATCTTCTTATATAGGATATAAATGTCATAAAATTAGTCAGTTGAAAGATTTCATTATATTTATGCCTAGTTTTGTTGTTTTCCCTAAATGTTTCCAGCTTATATGAATTGTCATTTAGCTGATTTTACCACATAGCTAGAAGAGAGGATATAGTTGTAACCATAACTGTACTGTGGGATATGCACCCCTTGCATTGTAACATGGTTTTGTCCAGCAGACTGAAATAAGAAGTTTCTCAAGTTAAGATCCTTAATGATTCAGGCCCTAGGTGCTCAGCATCCATAGTTGTGTACATGGGAAGCTGTAGGAGAGGACAGTGATATTGCACAGTGGTATTGAGGTGCTGTGGGGTGACTGTTCCCTAGATGACTGTGGGAAGATATATGTCCGAAGGATGCTCTCTAGCATTCTGCTGATTCTGGGATTTTCCAGAAAACCAGGAGATAGCAAATCATTATGCAGATTACATTTAAGGAGCAGGAAGAAGAGTGACAAGTAAATGTTATTGTTTCAATGACAAAGACATAATGTATTAGAGTATGTGAATCTTTACGTGTAAATGTGTCTTTGTATGTTAATTATGCCTTTACTCTCACAGGGGTTTGAGGCTGAAGAACCGCTCACTATACTACACTTTGGGTTACAGTCTGACTACAAACCTCAGCTTAGACACCTGGGATTGACAGATAGACAGCAGATGAGAGCCATTATTATTATGATTCTCAATGGATGATCATGATAATATATATTACCTCTATATGTGGATTTCTATTTTCTATCTCTAAATCATAATAATTTGGACATTCAAAAACAAATGTATAACTTCATTGAATGAATATAAAATGAAATAAAAATAACTGTCTCCTTCAAATTAAGCAATGACCTCAGAGGTGGATTCTCACCCTAGGAGACTTCTCTTCAGTTTTGGGTTTCCAAAGATTAATACAAAAGCTTGTAGTGATGGATATAGCATGAAAACCAGATAGAAGATCATATCTACTACAGGTCCCTGATAGTAAGACATTACAGATGTGTAAATAATGATAATTAGGAAGGTTAGGTCCAACATCACACGCAGAGTCATTGTCACAGCCGCCCGAACCAGAGCCTGGATCTGAGGAGATGAGCTGACCTGTGATACATTCTGCCTGATCTTCCAGACGTGTTGTATTAGAGACGTCACACTGAGTCCAATACAGATGAGAGTCAGGGTAAAAGGCACGGTGTAACTGAACAACATATCGAGTACACTAAAGTAGACATTTATCGTTATTTTAATACTTGATGTAACAGTAATATTTGTATTTTGAATAAATGTCACGTTTGCTGTCCAGAAGAAGTGCAAATTAACGCAAACTGTACATATTGCTGATCCTATGAGTAGTTTGTTAACGAAAGAAGAGAACCACATTTTCACCCAAAGGAAGATTCGGTGGGAAACATTGACAAGTTTTACACAGTAGCAGATGGAGAGCCAGGCGGTGTTCCAAAAACTCATAGTGAATGCAACATTCAGCACAAGAAGATCAAATAATATATAGGTGTAAATATCTATCTGTGCCTGAAATGCATACACGCAATAGTCAAACAAAATTGAGCACTGCAGGAGAACATTAGTGAGAGCCATAGTGAACATGATTTTATCACAGACACCAGGACTAGTGATCTTTCTCCAGAGTCTGATGTACACAGTGAGGATAGATGAGTTTATGATGATCCCATGAGCCCCGATGATAACTAGAATGATGATTATCACAATCTGCTCAGCCAGCTGCATTCTGTAAAACTGGACGACTTGTCTTGGTAATAATAACAGCAGATCTGAACAAGTGCCAGTGCTGTAATGATTTTATACTGAGCAAAGTGAGAAAGGAACATGCAAATATGTTCTCTGTGTGTTTTGGTTATTGACCTCAGTGAAACTTGAAGAGATGGGAGAAGAGGACGCTACTTGTAAATATTACATTTTTGTATTTGGATGTAACAGATAAAATTTATTATGAAAGTACATAAATAATTCATCCATTCAGTGAACTGATGAAAGGTAACAGAGAGGACCAAGACTACGTATAGATACATTGTGGACATTTCAAGGAACATGGTAACAATTACATTTGCACATTTCTTATGGATAATTTGATAATCTTATGTTATCGTAAACAAAAAGGGAACTACTTTTATAACGAGGTATTCCTGAGGCAGTACTACCAAAAGGTTGAATATATGGGATCAACTGTAAATGTTACTCAATGTATAATATAATCTGTCAGGATAAAAATGAACATAATAAAAATACACCTTTGTCAGATACCTTTAAAATATGTTTTATATTAAAAAGAAAAATATTAGAACCACTTAGTAATTGTATCAGATATTTTCTGATTTAATATCTCTAAATGCTGATTTAATATTTATTCAGAATATCTTAATGAAACTGATCCTTAAGTGCTGTTTATTGGATTTGTTTGAAATCAAATGAGCCCTTTTTTAGGCTGCTGTCCTGATCACCAACCCACAGAACTAGATGACGGAGGTTTTCACCTTTAGCAGCCGCCTTTCCCTTAGAGCTTGATGCGCTCACCGGTACTCAGATGTCCCCAGGACTTAGCTCCAGATGTAGTGTGGGTTGGGAATGCAGGACCACAGCAGCAGGCCAGGAGACTGGTAGAAAGCCGCGGGTCCCCCCTGCTTGGATTTTGGACTCTGCCTGTTTAGCTTGTGACCCTGACCCTTTTGGCTTGTAACTTGGACCCTGCTACCTTGCCTGTGACCCCCAACCTATAGCGTGTTTATGGACTACCCGGCTTGCCTGTGACCCTTGACCTTGGCTATCGTTTTGACTACCCGCGGCTTTTTACCAGTTTCCTGGCCTGCCGCTGTGGTCTTGCATCCTTGGCAACGGTCAGGTCCTGCCCGGAAGTGACGTCCCAGTTGTCAAGGTGACGGTCAGGACGCTAGAGGGCACTGGAAGTGGGCCACGGCGGCTGTGAGTATCGCCGCGGCTCGTAACACCCTTATTATAAGAAAGAAATGTTTTATTACGATATTCAAAAATAACTATTTTGTCATTATAGATTGCCTGAGGTTATGTAAGAATAGATGAAAACTTCTCCATTTTGACTGTCAATATCGACAAAGCGATCTTTAATGTTTCTTAAATTGTGACAATTGCTTCTAAATATCCATTTTAGTTCCACTTGAGATTAATGAACAGTCTGTGTTCCTGCTGAGGATGCCCCCATGAGGAGACATTTTAGGAGGGGACACTCCAAAAGGAGGCACACCGGTAGGAGACCCTTTTTCCATGCCCTCAGGAATCCCTTTTACCCACCACCAGATGAAGTGTGAAAGGAAAACATGGTCATTATCGATAGCCCCTGGAAGAAGACACCATAGAGGAGCTGGAGAGAGCAGGTACAGCCCAGTCCTCTGCAGAAGAATGTAATAATATTGATTTTATAATCTACAGTCATGGCCAAAAGTTTAGAGAATGACACAAGTATTGGTTTTCACAAAGTTTGCTGCTTCAGTGTTTTTACACCTTTTTGTCAGATGTTGCTATGTTGAAGTGAAATTACAAGCATTTCCTAAGTGTCAAAGGCTTTTATTGACAATCACATTAAGTTTATGCAAAGAGTCAATATTTGCAGTGTTGATCCTTCTTTTTGAAGAGCTCTGCAATTCACCCTGACATGTTGTCAATCAACTTCTGGGCCACATACTGACTGATGGCCGCCCATTCTTGTCTAATCAATGCTTGTCAGAATTTATGGGTTGTTATTTGTCCACACGCCTCTAGAGGATTGACCACAAGTTCTCAATGGGATTAAGGTCTGGCGAGCTACTTAGTTATCACTTTTTGCTTATGGCAAGGTTCCATCATGCTGGAAAAGGCATTTTTCATCACCAAGCTGTTTGTGGAGGATTGGGAAAAGATGCTCTTAGAGGATGTTTTGGTGCCATTCTTTATTTATGGCTGTGTTCTTAGGCAAAACTGTGAGTGAGCCCACTCCATTGGATGAGAAGCAACCCCCCACATGAATGGTTTTAGGATGCTTTACTGATGACATGACACAGGACTGATGGTAGCACTCACATTTCTTTCTCCGGATAAGTTTTTTTCCAGATGCCCCAAATAATCTAAAAGGGGATTCCTCAGAGAAAATGACTTTACCCCAGTCCTCAGCAGTCCAATCCCTGTACCTTTTACAGAATATCAGTCTGTCCTTGATGTTTTTCCTGGAGAGAAGTGGCTTCTTTGCTGGCCTTCTTGACACCAGGCCATCCTCCAAAAGTCTTCGCCCTGCTGTGCTTGCAGATGCACTCACACCTACCTCCTGCCATTCCTGAGCAAGCTCTGCACTGGTGGTGCCACGATCCCGCAGCTGAATCAATTTTAGGAGACAGTCTGGGCACTTGCTGGATGTTCTTGGGCACCTTGAAGACTTTTTCACAACTATTGAACCTCTCTCCTTGAAGTTCGTGATGATCCGATAAATGGTTGATTTAGGTGCAATCTTACTAGCAGCAATATCCTTGCCTGTGAAGCCCATTTTGTGCAAAGCAATGATGACTGCACATGTTTACTTGCAGGTAACCATGGTTAACTGAGGAAGAACAATGATTTCAAGCACCACCCTGCTTTTAATGCTTCCAATCTGTTATTCTAACTCAATCAGCATGAGTGATCTCCATTCTTGTCCTCGTCAACACTCTCACCTGTGTTAACGAGAGATTCACTGACCTAATGTCAGCTTGTCCTTTAGTGGCAATTCTGAAATGCAGTGGAAATGTTGTTTTTCGGATAAAGTTCATTGTCCTGGCAAAGATGGACTTTGAAATTATTTGCAATTCATCTGATCACTCTTCAAGACATTCTGGAGTATATGCAAATTGACATCATTAACAATGAGGCAGCAGACTTTGTAATCTTCAGCAACAGGCCAATAACTTTTACAACCAGTATTAGCCAGTCCACCACAAATCTCTCTCTATTCATGAGTCATCACACATTGTCTACTAATTTCCTTTCAGTCTTATAGGGGGAGACTAAACATCCCAATAACATTCAATCATTTCCATACAAACTTTGTGCAACCAAATACAGTCATGGCCAAAAGTTTTGAGAATTACACAGGTATTCACTCATCTGTAACTACTACCTGCATATAGGAAAAATGCTTAGTCACAATTAGAAACATTAAATAGAAAGGTTATGTTACTCTTCTGTGAAAATGTCACCTTCTACAACTACATTTGTTTGGATGGAGAAATCAGATTGTAAAGAAATATGATCACAAACAAAGTGACCTCAAACAAATGGAAATTAGATATTGGACCGATTTACATTTTCCACTTACAGCAGCTGATCCTGAAATGTTTCCTGTTCTGCAGTCTCTGCCAAACATCACATACGAACAACTTCCATCTGGAGATCAATAAGAGAACATCCTGTCCAACAATATGATATCGGCATTATGGATGTTTGTTTTAGTGACTGTCTTTGTCACATTGATCTCTGGGATCATCTTAAACTCATCCATTATCATCATATATATCAGAAGCTGGAGACAGAATCTCAGGGCTGGTGAGAGTGATAAAATTGTATTTACCATGGCTGCAACCAATGTTCTCCTCCAGTGCTTAATAACATTTGGTGGAATAATATATTATACAGAATTGTTCATGCTACTCTCCAAAAATGCCTACTTACCATTTCTAACTAGTTTTCTGTCTGTAATTGATGTTAGCTTCTGGAATACATCCTGGCTTTCCATCTCTTACTGCATTAAACTGATCAATGTTTCACATCGATTCTTACTTTGGTTCAAGTCAATGTTCCCATCTGCTGTTACTCTGCTACTTCTTGGATCCACACTGGTATCTATTGTCATTAATGTCCCATTTCTATGGATAACACATATAAATGTTCCACTAAATCGCACTGGAAACTCCAGTATAAGTGACTACAGACTTGACATGAATTTGTCCTACACGGTTTTTAAGATCATGCTGGGCTCTTGTCTGCCGTTTTTTGTGACATTGATCTGCATTGTGCTCAGTGTGACGTCACTCCTGAAACATGTCTGGAGGATCCTGAAGAACACATCTCAGATTAAATATTCCCAACTTCAAGGCCATGTCCGGGCAGTCAGGACAATGATTCTACTGGTGGTCATAGACTTGGTCTTTTACATGGTAATTACTGTTACATTATTATTGTCTTTCAATGCAGGGCTTGTTCTGGGAACACTCAGCTGGATATATGTCATGCTGAATCCTTCCCTACAGTCCATCATTCTAATTACTGGCAACCCCAAGTTAAAGAGACACGTTTGGACAAAGAGACATCTCCTCATTACTTATAAATAAGTAAGATACTGATCAACAGTTGGCGTTGGATATTTCAGTAGGTTTAGATGTAGTTTAAGATTTTAAATAATGCATGGAAATAATAAATACTTCTTATTTAAATAATGGTTGTCCTAAAAACAATACAACTGTAAATAGCAGATTTTCAGTATCACCAGTACACTAATAAATGGATATATGTGTGATGCCCTAAAAAAAACCACACACAGTGCATATTATATATTTAAAATTAGAATATATAGCTCTTCCCATTTTACAAATTTTGTGATAGGTATCTTGGATTATGCTGGTAAAAGTGGGTAGAAATTTTCATTTTGACAATTCTAGTGGCATTTTTTTAAAATCTCTTTATTTTTTTTTGCATGGATTGAAGCTTGCAATGTGATATTTTCTTAGTTGTCAATGAATTTGAGGAAAATGCCACTGTAGATAATTTATTTATAAATACAATTAATTTATACATATATAACATTGTGTACTTTTTAACTCTACGGGTGCCGCTTTAGCTTAAAATCACTGCACTGTGCCACTACCACTTGAACGGTTGTTTCAAATCTCCTGCTGCCGGGCTCAAGTCACGGAAGAAATAATCACATCCAATTTGAAAACAGCTTTTTCGTCAATCACATTGTACAGAATTGGAATTGAGTGATGGCTCTGCTGAGGGTTCTGAGCGCATGGCGTGATATCGTACACTGCGATCTGAGAGGTAATGGTGCACCACCCAGCTACACGTCACTTCCTGAAACTACTAATACAAATAGAGAAAAAGCTAAAATTACAAGTAGCCTTCATGTAAGGCACCGTGGCACTTCAAGGAAACACCTGTCATCATGTAAAGTGTATTTCCCAAAGCATTAAGGGCTGAGTTTAGAGCTGTACATGAGTAACTGTTATTATGCTCGTCCTGCTGAAGAGACGCTTGTGAAACGTATATTCTGAATACACAATATCAGCAATCTTCGTTGGTCCAGATCCGCTATTGTTGATGGGAATCAGCTGGGTGCTCACATGTGATTTATAGGTAAATGCATTTTCTACTTGTTTCTTAATAAATGAGAATTGCTTGATCTATTACCTGCTTCTCTGTATATGTCTAGCACTCTCCTACATTTATATATCACTTTTGTTATGGTACATATGAAAGTTTCATTTTATTTTAATGTGAATTACTAGTAATTTAATCACTCCTGACACATTTCTTATTCAATTTAAAAATGTTTGTGAGAAAAGCTAAAGAAAGATATAAAAAGAATAACAGCAACAACTTGCCCAATTTCTTGTTCTTAGATAATGTCTGTCATAGTAAAAGCTATGCCCAACAATACAATGTAGCAGTACATCTGACTGGAATAAAAGTAAAACATTATTCTCTCATCTTATGGTAGAGTCAGTGATATGTAAAGGAAAATACCTAATATCAATCATGTTCATCAAGTAAAACAACCGCAGCAGTATCACCTGGGTCCCAGGTACTTCTTCAACCCTCTACTCTTGTTTGATGGAGCTATCCAGACATTGTGTCCTGCTTATGTCATGAATATCTCCCACATATTCTGAAGCTTATGAAGTCTGAGCCATACATGCCCAAATGTTGGAGCTATTGTATCACCCTAGCACCATCAATGCTTCCACATCTGGGATAACTTGCACACTTTGTACTGATTGCTCATTATGCAACAGGTGTGTGCATTAAAATGTCCCACATGGTTATGGGCAGCAGTCCATATATTCTACCATACCTTATCTTCTCCCCAAATTGGTTTGTTATTAATTGTTTTGTTATCATATCAAGGAGGGCATCCAAACATTGGTTAACTTACATTAGGTAGAGTTCACAGTGTAAAGAACCAGATGGTCTGTAGGCTCTTCAATAACTTAGGAAACATCCGTAATTTTAGTAAAAATGCTGGATCCAACCTCTGCTGCCTGATCTATTATAGATTATAAAGTTGGCTGCATTTATCCAGCAGCCCACACTCAGCCGTTATCTGTTAATGTGTCAGAACTATCAGTAAACCAGCTCTGCTCTCTCATTCGTCAGGTGATAAGTCCTCTGATAATGGAGATTTGACCTCAGGGGTCTCAGATATAAACAATATACATTGATTCAAATGTAACATGTTCTGCAAGTTGAGGGGATACTGTCTTGCGGTCTAATCCTTTCATGTGTCCCCTTTCTTGAAAGTCTTTGTAGGTGGATTGGTAGGTTCCAGTGGACCGTACAAGCATTAGCATGAATAAACAGTTAATGGCTGCCGGGATTTAATGAGACTTGTAGTTCTACAACTTGCTTACATATTATATACATTTTAACCATTTTTCCAGGCGACAGTCAGTGCAATTCTGTACATGGGTTGTTTGCCTATAAGGGAGCTGTTAGTTTCTCCTGTGGAATTATGTGACATGCAGAACCAGGATGGTACATTATGACAGTAGAACCCTTATTGTGGGGTTTCCTATTGCTGAGTTAACCAACACTCTTTGTCCTTGTGAAGCAGTGAAATCAGCCCAGCTATAAACACTGCTGCTGGCTACTCTTTTAGTGCGGGTAAACTTTTTAATACATTATGTATTTATTATTTTGACTTAAATGGAAGTTAATATCATCAGATTGATGACAATGATGAAAGACATATGTTTAGGTCCAGTACTCACACAGTTAATGGCTGCCAGGACTTGCTGGGGCATGCAGTGCCACAATTGGTGGAAGGATATTTGCCGTTCTACTGGCCGATTTTACAGAAATTCCAGCACTCATCACCCCAGGGGTGTCTGGAACGGTCTCATTGCTATTCAGCACAGATCTGCTCATCTTTAACAGTGGTGGGACATAGTTGTTCATTTTAGGATCCAGTCCAGTGCTGAGCAGGCTGGAGATGGATCACATTATGATATTTTGAGCACACTCTGTGGGCTACCCTGCTATACAGCTTGTATAGAGTAGTGTTGGTAACAGGGAGGACCTCACTCTCAATGTCCCCCTGTGTTAGTTGTATTTTAGGAGGGAAATGGTCTTTTTTTAAAAAAACAAATAAAAAAAAAAGATTATTTAAAACAATGAAAGAAGCACTGTGCATCTACAGGATATTCTAAACATAAGTTAATGACTGGCGTATGCTTGCTCTGGAAGTAAGTAAGTAAGTGTACAGATGCATAATCTAAGAAGCAGAATCAATAAACACACATGAAAACCTCAAGGTTCTCATATTGCACCCATCTGTCACATCATTGTTCCATTCACATGGTTGACAAATTGACACACCCTCAAGACACATGTAATATCATCACATTCTTATATTATTTTGAACAGACCAAACTGTGCCTCTCCAGGTGCTGTCAAACACATTCTTATATTATTTCAAACAGGTAAGAGGGAGATTTAAAAATTGAGAAGTACCAATGTTCAACCTAGAGACCTTTACCTCTAGCTTAAATGTCAAGATAAATATGTGAAGTCTGGAAATTACAATACAGACAGTGAATTAAAATGAAAGACCAGGAAACATCTTGGTATCTCCAGCTTCAGCGATAAACAGAACAAGGTATAAAAGCCATACTTCAACATTTAACTGATAAACATTGATCCCCATTTATGTGTAAAGATTTACCCAGATATTACATGCGATTTATTACTGTGCAATGGCAATAGCATGAAAGAATAATACTGATAATATTGCATGGCACATAGTTAATGATGGCAAACGCAGAGGAAAAATCCACATAACAAATGCTCTACACCAGGCCTGGCCAAACTGGGCTCTCCAGGTGTTGTCACACTACAAGTCCCAGCATGTAGTGAAAGCTTTCTGCTGACCATCGTCTAGAAAAGCATGCTTGGGCTTGTAGTTTCACAACAGCTGGAGAGCCACAAGTTGGCTAGGACTGCTCTACACTATAATCAGCCAATGTAAAATAACTAGAACTGGGAGCAATTGGGACTTCCCTTCCAAAGTGTTCTCCTAAACTGGCAACTTGTGACTAGCTGCCATTGAAGGAGGGTCCAGCCTTGATCCTTTTGCATTAGCCATTCGTAGTGTGGCGGTGAGTCATTAATAAAGTGTGCATGCAGAATGGGTCTGATAACCTCTGGCAGAAAGAAATTCGGTTTTATGTGCCCCTCTAGAGACACTACCCTTGCATGGATCAACCTGGATTGTTTTTTCCTATAACATTTGTCCCACATTCTCATAGTTACCCTGTTATAGTGTAAAGGAACCAAAGCTGTCTAGCACTGTTGCTAGTTGAGGATTTTGGGATACAAACAGGCTATTTTTTTATTTATTATTTATTTGTACACAGCGCTCTGTGTAAGGGAAGTGTTTAGTCTCAATAAATGTATAGGAAAATATCAGATCTCTGTCAACTTTGGATTGGTGCAGATCTCAAGTCCTTTTGTGAAGTTGGACTGTCTGTGCAAAGCAATGAACACCCCTAAAATGCACCCTCTCCACCTCATTATCTCATTACAATTACCTTAGCGAGCAAAATAGAATCTTGTTTATACACTGCTCCCCACAGGTGCACCTACTCTACCAAAGTCTGCCCACACGTTGCCCTCGGCCTGTACACAGTCCTGATCCTCCTCTTGCTTCCAGGAAATATAAACCTATTTTGTGCTTTGTAAATAACCTAATCCAGGGTTTCCCAGACCCAGTCCTCAGGGCTCCCCAACAGTGCAGGTTTTCCAGATCACATGTGACATAATTAGTGCCACCTGTGGATCTGTTACAATGTGTCAGTCAGTAATGAATACACCTGTGCTCCAGCAAAGAGATATGGAAAACATGCACTGTTGGGGAGCCCTGAGGACTGGGTTTGGGAAACTCTGACCTAATCTGTCATCTTCTAATCACACTAACATAATGCTACACTGTTACTAGACATCTTACATTTTGGAATTATGTGATTTCTACACATTCTTTATTTACCTTTTTTAATACGTTACAGACTAAAGAGGAATAAATATGTTTAGTAAAATCACAAAGATTTGTTTCTTTTACAATGTAACAGAAGCCACCAGGATTTGATGTCACCACAGGGGATTTGCATCATAAGTTCTTAGGTTTTGTTTAGTGAAGAGATCACAGATAGAACCTGTCACCGAATCTTTCCTATGTTTTACATAGGAGGAACATGAGATGTTTGAGACTTTGAACCACAATATACTTAGAATGTGCTTTACATCGATGGCTGTACAATAACTGGGGACGCGTTTGTCTGTCATTATTTGGGTAAGAGGATAAATTAAAACAATCAGCAGCTCACACCCTTTATCCACCGCGCTGACCGTGTGACATTCTCATAGGCTGGATATAAGTCTGTAATGTGTCCCATAGATCACAATGGGTGTTTGGTAGCTCTTGACTAGATTACCAGATTTTACACCATGGGAGCCGTGGATCTCTTCCCCCTCTGCTCATCTCTCAAGTGTATTGACTGCAATTACCAACACTCAGTACTTTTCTAATCTTTTTATTACATTTATTTTATGTTTGCTTAAAAATTATTTGCTTGTTGATTGCTTGTCTGAATTAATGTATGCTCATCCCACTAAACTATGAAAGAATAAAAGTCACATTCATACACAACTATATCAAGCATAATATACAAATGTGTTCTCTTAACAACATAGTTTTACAATCATATATAATAATTTATAGCATTGTCATTACAAAAAGCACGTATTAACTATGAACTTAACCATGACCATTGGGTATACAGAGTGTTTGATTAATCGCTGTGAGCCTCAGTAGAGTTGGACACATTTTGCTCTCTGATCTTACAGATAAATCCATCTAAAACACAGCAGTTTTTCTTTGTCAGGTGAACGTCAGATGAACAAACGCTTATACTGAAGTTACACCATAGCATATAGATGCAGTGTTAGTTGTAAAAACAAAAGTGGTTTTACTGTATACAGAAGCCAGAAGGGTGACTTGAAAGTGTTATTAATAAATGAGAAAGTCACATTTTCAAAACATAAAATGTGATGAAATACAAATATCCATCGTTTAACGCTTTATAAATCCAATGGGAATCCTCTTTCCTGCTGTACTCCAAATGGAAATGACAAGAAAGTAATCTGAACAGATGATGTGATATAATATAGCCATGATGCTGAATTTGTCATTACGCAACAGCCAATAAGAAGGAGTTAGATTTTGCTCCTGGTGTCATCGTCATCACGTATTTTCTCCAAACTAGCCCCATCCGCTCTGACAAAGATCTGCATCTCTCATCCATACTCATCACTTGATCCCGTTCCCTGTTACAGGACCTTTCTCAGGCTGCTCCCACCCTGTGGAATTCCCTTTCTTGTACAACAGCCTCTAAACCTGTTGATGTTTCCTGACAACTCATCTCTTCAGGCAGCTTTTCAAATTCCTGAACCACCCCCTTGACCTATCCTAGTGTATTCTACCTGATTATATCCACCCCAGGTTATTCTACCCATTTACCACCCCTTTACACAGTCCTTGCAAAACATATTCATGTTCTCTTTCTTTACTCAAACAACCCTCTGACCCCCAAATCAACATCGCTGTGTAACTGGATTATATAGATCCATGATGCAGTGTTTCCAATTGCAGTGTGGCTGGACCAAAATGCAATATGTCGCAGTTACCCTCATGTATCTAACTCCTGTTGTCCTATAGACTGTGAGCTTGTGAGCAGCGCCCTCTTGGTGCTGTGTCTGTCTGTTAGTTCCCAGTTTTGCTTATTGCTTTGTTTGTTCCCAATTGTAAAGCACTGCTAAATAAGCTCATGCTATATAAATGTTAATAAAGAAGTAAATAAATAAGAAACTGTGAGTCTAAGATATGCACAAATCTAGGTACAGACGTATTTGGTACTCATATGCATTAGGGAAATTGATGTGTATACAACTCTAAATAAGGACCTGTAGGCCACTTTATAACAGCCTTCCAAAAGAGGTGACACAGACTAATTTGGAAGGGGAATTTAAACATGCACGTGATAGACATAAAGATATCCTTAATCTGGAAAAAAGGATCAATTGGGTATAAAAAGAAAATTTGATCAGCACTAATTAAAAGGATACTCTATATAAATAAACCTATGAAATTATTAGTTATGTATAAAAAGGGCAAGCCAAAGTATAATATAATGAGTCATTATAATAGAAATATCTGTGAATTCACAAAAAGTGATCGACTTTCTGATACATAAATAAGAGACCTACTTATTAATACCAAATAACACATTAACAATTTGTACAAAAACTGTAATACTATCGTGTATCACAGTTATCATATATTAAGAGCAATAGTAGTGCTGACATATTAAAAGGTTACTTAAGATCAGTAGAAATACACAGGCTATTTTAAACCAATATATGGAGGCATCAGATTAATAATAGAACAGGACACTTTAATTCAATTCAAAGCAAAGTAGTTGGTTCTGTGTATATATAGTTATAGTTTAGTGTTAAGCCAGAAAAATATATCCACACAGTTAGAAATAATAATTGTTCCAAGATTATAGAACAATATAAATTCAAAATGCAGATATATTGTTGTTGTGCTAATTAAATATAAAATCTAACATGTGAAATTACTAACGTGTGTAATGCAGAAACATTTGTTCTTCTGTGGAGGGCAAATGTTCATGTAGTACAAGACACGGTCCTGAAAATGTGACATCTTCATCCCTTTCTTGCATTACAAGAAACTTGCTTCACAAAATGAAATCTGGCTTCTGCAATGGTACATCTACTTCCTACATTGTTAGGAACAACTTCACTCCACCAAACGTTTCCTATCTCTTCTCCCCTAACTGGGCAAACTGCTGATTCTCTGCAAATACAGCAATCTTGCATCCAGACAAAAGTCAGTTCACAGTTTATACATAACCTCCTAACCATACAGACATATTTCAACCACATAAACATCCCTCAGAAGTTACCTGGCCACACAGCTCATGCTCCAAAAGGTTAGATCCTGTCTAATTTGTCAATTTCCTTATGTGACCAAACCGGACACTGATACTTCTGCTTGACTCTGTGTTGCATGTATTTGAGTCACACATCTTCTTTTTAATCTTCTTTTCGTATATGAAATACAAACAATTGTTAATAAAATTGCATTAATTTATCTTTTTTTACAATGTAATTCAACCACCAGAATTTGGTGTCCACATAAGTGATTTAGATATTAAATACTTTGGATTCATGAAGAGATCACAAATTAGAGGTTTGAGTCTGTCAAGTATAATGTATTTAGTATGTGTATTACATTACTATCTGCACAATAACTTGTTATAGTCCTTGTAATTTGGGTGAATAGCTAAGGTAAAACAGGCTGCACCACATCTGCTATAAATCACTGAACTAAACATTCTCCAATTCTGTAATATGTCCCATATATCACAGCAAAAATGCAAAGTTCCTAAAATCTATCTGGTAGCCAATGATCTTTTTTTATCACGCAAAAATGTGCTTTGGCATTCTGACCTTGCCAAAAAAATTGCACTTGTTTCCCCTCGCCCCTGGGAAAAAGGATTGGGGGCATTTACACGTAAGTTCAATAATGGCATGCACATGTAAGTTTCATTCAAATCGGAGAAAATGGAATCATTGGCTTAATATATAAAGATCCACTGATCTGCAGCTACCCCCTGCATATAGGAAAACTGCATAGTCACACTTAGAAGCATTAAATAGAAAGGTTATGTTACTCTTCTGTGAACATATCACCTTCTATCACTTGAATGTTTGAACAGAGAAACCTCATGTAAAGGGAAATTAGATATTGGACTGATTTGCATTTTCCACATCAGCAGCTGATCCTGAAATGTTTCCTGTTCTGCATTCTCTGGAAAACATCACATACGAACAACTTTCATCTGGAGATCAATAAGAGAACATCCTGTCCAACAATATGATATCGGCATTATGGATGTTTGTTTTAGTGACTGTCTTTGTCACATTGATCTCTGGGATCATCTTAAACTCATCCATTATCATCATATATATCAGAAGCTGGAGACAGAATCTCAGGGCTGGTGAGAGTGATAAGATTGTACTTACCATGGCTGCAACCAATGTTCTCCTCCAGTGCGTAATAATATATGATGGCATAGTATGTGCTACAGAATTATTCATACTACTCTCCAAAGATGCCTACTTACCTTTTCTAACTAGTTTTCTGTGTTTAATTGATGTTTGTTTCTGGAATACATCCTGGCTTTCTATCTCTTACTGCATTAAACTGGTCAATGTTTCACATCGATTCTTACTTTGGTTAAAGTCTATGTTCCCATCTGCTGCTACTCTGCTCCTCATTGGATCCACACTGGGATCAATTGTCATTAATGTCCCAATTCTATGGACAACTCATATAAATGTTTCTTTAAATCGCACTGGAAACTCCAGTATAAATGATTATAGATTTGACATGAATTTGTCCTACATGGTTTTTAAGATCATGCTCGGCTCTTGTCTGCCGTTTTTTGTGACATTGATCTGCATTGTGCTCAGTGTGACGTCACTCCTGAAACATGTCTGGAGGATCCTGAAGAACACATCTCAGATTAAATATTCCCAACTTCAGGTCCATGTCCGGGCAGTCAGGACAATGATTCTACTGGTGGTCATAGACTTGGTCTTCTGCATGATAACTATTGGTGCATTATTATTGTCTTTCAATGTAGGACCTGTTCTGGGAACACTCAGCTGGATATATATCTTGTTCTATCCTTCCCTACAATCCATCATTCTAATTACTGGCAACCCCAAGTTAAAGAGACACGTTTGGACAAAGAGACATCTCCTCATTACTTATAAATAAGTAAGATACTGATCAACAGTTGGCGTTGGATATTTCAGTAGGTTTAGATGTAGTTTAAGATTTTAAATAATGCATGGAAATAATAAATAATTATTTTTTAAATAATGGTTGTCCTACAAACAATACAACTGTAAATAGCAGATTTTCAGCATCACAAGTCCACTAATAAATGGATATATGTGTGAAATCCTAAATATAAATACATACGGTGTGTATTATATTTAATTTAAGAAAACATAGCTTTTCCCATTTTACAAATTTTGTGAAAGGTATTTTTGGATTCTGTTGGTAAATATGGATAGAAATTTCCATTTTTGACAGATGTAGTGGCATTTTTTTAAAGCTGTTTATTGTTTTTGCATAAAATGACGTTTGCAAGGTGATATTTTCTTAGTTGTCAATGAATTTGGGGAAAACTACTGAGAGTGAACATTCAGACTATCTAGACCTGTTACTACTAAGGTGGATGGAGGATATTATAGGTTGGATGGTATACACTGTCTCTAATGTTAATCTTTTATCCAATGATTATCTGCTATTTCTTCTGTACTGATGTACTGATGGTTTCCTTTCAATGCAGCAAAATGAAACGCATTAAAGTAAGTGTTTCTGCCTGTGTGAGAAATCTAGTCATAGACCCTGAGTCTTCTACAGAACAGACACCACTTCTGTCACATAATGGATCATCAATCAGCTCTGGGTGCCCTGTGTTGTCCACATGTAGCAGAATATAAACCGTTTCACTCCTGCTCTCACCAGAATGTCAGGAATAAAACTTACTAAAAGGAGCCACAGCTACTCCCAATACTGTCTACTGTACCTTCACCTATGTCTCAAAGTAGCAGTAATTACAGATATATATATATATATAGTATATGGCGGCGGTTCCCAAAGTGTGCGCCGCGGCTCCCAGGTGTGCTGCGGCGCTGTCACAGAGGTGCCGCGGGCCAGCCATAAAAAACAAACAAATAACACAAAAATTTACTAATCCGTGCGGTGCCGGGACCCAGCATCCACCACTCTCATGTCATCAGTGACAGCTGCATGAGAGAGGTGGAGGCTGGTTTCTGGCGCCTCACGGGTTGGTAAGTTTTTGTGTTGTTTGCTTTTTCTATGGCTTGCGCGAGGCAGAGGGGACAGAGGAGGGGGACCAGCGTGGCAGAGGGGACAGAGGAGGGGGGACCAGTGTGGCAGAGGGGACAGAGGAGGGGGGACAAGCGTGGCAGAGGGGACAGAGGAGGGGGGACCAGCATGGCAGAGGGGACAGAGGAGGGGGGACCAGCGTGGCAGAGGGGACAGAGTGTCTGGATGCAGAGGGGGCAGAGTGTCTGGATGCAGTGGGGGCATTTTTGCATACAACTAAATAAGTATTTCTATCCTGACCTAAATACTTATTACAATTTTTTGACACAAGTACTTCTAAAACAGGACTGCTCAGTAATTATTTTGGAGGGGTGCCTTGAAAATTTTTTGGAGACTCTAAGGGTGCCGCAAACTGCAAATGTTTGGGAACAACTGGTATATGGTAATAGCAATATACGGGACTAACATTGAAGGTACTACCGCTACTCTACTCCAATTCCTAACCTGCAAATAACTATTTCTGTTCTACTATAATACCTATACCTGTACTGGTAAAATGTACAGGTTGAATATTATAAAAGTAAGGTCCTAAAGCTTTGGTTGTTGGACTTTGCAGTGAGGCACAAGTAGGCACAAATTGATTTTACGAGGATAGTTCCGAGAAATGAGAAGTCGGTCAATTTGAAATGTACTTAGTGGGTAAATGAGCATACTTGTTAAAATTGGGGGTTAGCACTGACTGCAATAAATTAGCAGATGCAAGTTGTGTGATTTACAAAGCAAATACTTTGTTATGTTGGGCATGAGACATCTTATTATAATGTTATACAGTACAATATGCACTTTCTTATTTGTAGTCTTGTGGCACTGACAGGTCCTCATCTACACAGCATAATCTACTCCTGGGTCCCCCAGCACTATTATTCCTGGTGCTTTATCTTGCTACAATAATCCCCGTTGCTGTATGTTGCTGAAAATTATATATTTGCTAGTGTTGAATCCTACTGGCTATTATATGTTTCTGGTGCTTGTATTCTGCTGCCATATATCCAGTACCACTGCTACCTGCTGCCATATATCCTGTGCCATTCCCTCCTGTTACCATATATCCAGTGCAGCATTCTCATGCTGCAATATTCCTGGTGCTACATTCATCCACTGTACACAAATTGCCCTCTTGACACTTGCAGCCAAACTCAAATCTCCTTGCGGGGGTCCATGGTGAAGACTGGCATCACATTTGACTCCACACCCTGGGAGTTGGTAGTGCACCCATGAGCTAGTTTCGGATCGTATTCCGGTGATTTTTGATAATAGACTTTGGGAAGATTTGCATG
This sequence comes from Mixophyes australis, assembly GCA_036250195.1. NCBI lineage: Eukaryota > Metazoa > Chordata > Amphibia > Anura > Limnodynastidae > Mixophyes > Mixophyes australis. The sequence continues at coordinate 3,007,360 of JAVHZZ010000007.1, forward strand.
CTCTCTTGTGTTACATAAGAAGACCCTTATTGGTTAACTAAGTTTTAAAAGTAGCTTTTACATTGTATTAATAAGATTGCTTGGTTTTATAATACTGGTAACTGCTTAATTTTTACTGATGGAGAATCCCACCCAGGCTGTGGTTATGTTTTAACCACTTGTGTTGATTTCAGCTTGTTAGAAAACATGTACTTTGTCTCAATCTCTCATGATTACCAATGTTATCTCTGGGAGTCTAATATGATCTAAGTCTAATCACCTGGAACATTACATAGAATATGTATGTAACAAGAGAATGTTGTTCTCCCATCATCCATCTTTATTAACTGGAAAAGAAAGTTATTTTGCATTGTGATGGTTTATTAAAATTAAGTCAAATAATGGCAGAGATACAGTAACACAACTGCTCCACAGTTTGTATATATACAAAGTCAAACCATTGCTCATAATCCCATCTCACTACATGTTCAGGCACAGACTGAGGATCATACAGTAATAGCAAATTTTAATTTTATATTGATGAAACTTTTGGATGTGATATAAAAATACTTCTGTGTCTCCACAACCAGAGTCAGAGACCTGTAGACAGATCAGAAGAAAAGTAACAAGAAGATCCCACCACATGGATATTAATCCGAGGAGCCCCGGTATTCTGACTTGTCTTTATCATTCTATCATTTGAGGTGTCTGTTGCAATATTCACCAATAACTTTATTACATTTGTAATTTTACGTGATCTCCAAAAAAAGAAAACTATGAAGCCCAGTAATAGGATTCGGGTTGCTCTGAATATCTCCAGTGTTTGTTTCACCATTGTGTCATCTACCGACTTATTTGGCAACATCTTGTGGCCTGAACTCTTTAAAACACTGTATTCACAAGGCATATTTACCTTACTTACCATATACAGCATGAGTTCAAGTATGTGGCTCACTGCCTTATTTTGCTTCTTCTATTTCATAAAGGTTGTAGATGTCAAATCTGCCTTTCTTGCTTGGGTCAAGAAGAAGATAAGTTATTTTGTTCCCTATTTGATATTGGTGGTGAATATGTTGTCTTTGGGCATCAGTTTCCTAAGTTTGCTGCTTTTTAGTGTTCCTCAGGACCCTTTCACAAACAGTTCCTTTATCCCATCTGTCAGCGTTACTGGAACAAGATCTGTAAACTTATTTGGGACAAATTTTATTTTGGTTTTGATGTGCATGCCATTCCTGGCTGTTATAATGACAACCCTCTCAACTGTTCGGTTCCTGAAGCTTCACAGTCATAATATAAAGAAGAACATGATAACGTCTGGTGAAGTCACTCAGAAAATGTATAAAAGCATTGTGTGTAGAATGCTGCACTTCTTATTTCTCTATGCTGTCTTTTATTTGGTTATGTTTCTTTCTTACTTTTCTGTTTTTCCTCAGAAAAGTCCTGCATATTGGGTAAATTTGATACTAATATTCTCCTTTACCCCAACACATTCTATTATACATATTCTTGGTAATCCCAAACTGAAGAATTCCTGGAAGGATATGTATGTTTATATAATTTGCTCTAAACAATTGAATGCCCACAACAATTAAATGTTCAAGCAACTGAATCATTACAAGAGCTAAATCATTAACTGAAACTGTTTTTTTTTAAGTTGTGACAATAAGATTTATATAATATGGTTTAAAATATGCAAATAGAACAATCAATGTCCAAGACAGACCTATAAATATACTACATTTAGGATAAGCCAGATGGGAAACAAGATATCAGTTAAAACACACAAATAATCCCTTTATTAAATGCTAGAACTAGCCATTGACACTAATGTAGCACCACTGTTAAAACAATTACCTCTAGAAATATTTAATAAGCTTTATACATAGTTAGGTTACACTCTCACAATATACTTGTGTACTAGTGTACTGTAATGAAAAATAATATATGTAGTAATAATCTATATAATGTTATTCCATGTTTCTGGGTATTATTACAAATAAGATGTAGCTATTACTTCTGACTATGAATGTTACTGTTTTCTGGTATGTGATAGTAAGTAAGACTTTTCTTCTATATTTATCTGACAAATGTGTTCTTGAGTATAATGTCTGATTTTCTGTTTATAGTTTAGAGTGTTTTTTTATGACACTTTTACATTCATGACTCAGTGGTCTCAACAATGGTGTCTCAAACGGCAGCTGGTTTCATAGCACTAACACATGGGAACTATTAATAATCACAGGAAAAAGACACAGCTCAAAGTAAATGTGTATCCATAAATTATCTGTACAAGCTTCATCTGGTAAGAAACATCATGAGGAAAAACATCCATGACATAAACACCGGACACTGGGAAGGGCCAGTCATTACCTTCAAAGTACCCTTGGGAGCAATGATCATCATGGGAGCTGTCTGAGACTGAAGTGTACTGAACATTGCTCTAAAACATTTGTAGTCATTGAAAACATTATGATAAATAAGATGGTTTAATTATAGGGTATCGGAATGATAGAGAGTTCATACTAGAGAGTCCATATCAGTGATTCCAAAATCCAGTCCGACATAGCCCCCTAACAGTCCATATCTCCTTGCTGGAGCACAGGTTCATTCATTACTGACTGACACATTGTAGCAGATCCACAGGTGGTTCTAATTATTTCACATGTGACCTGGAAAACCTGCCCTGTTAGGGGCCATGAGGACTGGATTTGGGAAACACTGGTCATATCATTAAATTAGCCCTTTATTCAGAAAACTAAAACATCAGTTTATCGATTTAGTTTTACCATAGTTGAGCACATGTCTCTTTCCCTATTTGAGATTTTAGTTATTATTTTTCGATTTTTGGGGGCAGTTTTAAGATAATATTTTAAAATTGGACTTATTATTTTTAGATATGTTTGAAACCATGCCTTGTACTGACAATTTGCTTGAAATGTATTTTTTGGGTGGCCAATCAAGAGCTGCAAGTTGTGTTTTTGTATAGATTTTTTTAGCTAGTAATATGTTTTATGGTTAATTTAGCCTTTTTATGCAATTTTTTAAAGGAGTAATCAGCCAGACTTCTCCCTTTTGTTGCCTGAATTTTAGGAATTCCTCCCCCTCTGGGATTTTCCCCTCTGCATTGTTGCATTCCATAATGAAATTAGTCACTCATAAAGAAGGATATTCATCATCATCATCATCATCATCATTTATTTATATAGCGCCACTAATTCCTCAGCGCTGTACAGAGAACTCATTCACATCAGTTCCTGCCCCATTGGAGCTTACAGTCTAAATTCCCTAATATAGACACACACTGACACAAAAAAAGGATCGGCTGACATCAGGTCAGTGATTCTCTCGTTAACACAGGTGACAGTGTTGACTAGGACAAGGCTGAAGATCACTTTGTCATGCTGATTGAGTTAGAATAACAGACTGTAAGCTTTAAAAGGAGGGTGGTGCTTGAAATCATTGTTCTTCCTCTGTAAACCATGGTTAGCTGCAAGGAAACACGTGCAGTCATCAATACTTTGCACATAAAGGCCTTCACAGGCAAGGATTTTGCTGCTAGTAAGATTGCACCTAAATCAACCATTTATTGGATCATCAAGAACTTCAAGAAGAGAGATTCAATATTTTTGAAGGAGGCTTCAAGGAGCCCAAGAACGTCCTGCAAGCACCAGGACCGTCTCCTAAAGTTGATTCAGCTGCGGGATCAGAAGACCCCCAGCGCAGAGCTTGCTTAGGAATGGCAGCAGGCAGGTGTGAGTGCATCTGCACGCACAGTGAGGCGAAGACTTTTGGAGGATGGCAATGGGGGAAGTACGATTCCATTTCAAAACCAGCTACAGTGGCTGCCCGTTTACTGCACCTTTATGGGTCTGGAGACACAAAGACCATATCACTAATGTTCAAACAGGCACCAGAAAACACAAGTTTGTATCCAAGCATTAAGACAGATACGTATCTCCATATTCATTTTTTAGCAGTTATACAGTGGACACTATCAATATATATATATATATATATATATATATATATATATATATATATATATATATATATATATATATATACACACACATTAAGAAAAGAAATGCTTTACAGAAAATGTATTAATTCATTAATATCAATGCTGGCCTCATAATGTTTCATATTTGCTAAATAATTGGACATTAGCCAGATGTATATTTAAGTCAAAGTCCATCCTGAACGGCTGGGAGCACATTGCACCTCATATCAATGTGGATTAGGATTCCTTTACTGGCCTTCCACAGTTCTGAGTTATAATGGCCTGTTATAATGACCAGGGATTTTGTGGGATAAAACATAATAAAATACCAACTAAAGATTGTGTAAATCTCTGTAACATTGAATGATTTCAACAGAATACAGATGGAGGATCTGTGGCTGGATCACCTCTAGATAACCTATTGTAATAATATATTTAAATTATTATCACATGTGCCAATTTATATTTTTGCAAATGTACTGATTCTTGATACTGTGTATTGGAAATGTACTTTTTTTTTATTATATTGTGTTATATTTCTGTATAGAAAATGCATCCATTTCTGATGTATTGATTTCAGATGCAATAAGAAATTGTTGAGGAAATCTGTTGTGTGGCTTCAAGATAAAGTCCTCATTAAGGGTAATTAAGTCTATTCACGTGAGTAACCAACAAATCAGGGTAACATAGGTGGTTCATCCAGTCACAGGATCCATAAAAAGCGATGTGTAGGGTGCCCAGAAGAATCATGAATCAGAAGATCTTTGCAAAGCACACAACAGTATATAGCACATGTAGGCAACATTGGCACACAGCGGTAGCTGAAAGAAAAAGTGGTGCAAGATGGAATTGTCTTTGAACTCTGTGTGAACTTTGTGTGTTACCTATATACCACAGTACAATTTTACTGCAGATTTACACCAAGACTGCCAGCCCTATTATTTGCATTTCATCAATGAAAATTAGCAATAGAGCAATGGACCTCTCCTCTTTGTGTGATACCTATATAACACCGTACAATTAGACTGCAGATATAGAAAATCAATACTGCCAGCCTCATTATTTCTATTTTAGTAATGCCAACTAGCAATGGAGAAATGGACCTCTCCTCTTTGTGTGTTACCTATATAGCACAGTACAATGTGACTGCAGATATAGAAAATCAATACTGCCAGCCCTATTATTTCTATTTCAGCAATGACAATTAACAACGGAGCAATGGAGCTTTCCTGAATGTCACTGGAGACTTTTCAGAACGCTGCTACTCCTCATCTTTCTTTTCTACCTATGACGCTGCCCAACTGCACTAGAGACTGCCAAGAACCGTGCTACCCCTTCTGTGTCCCTCTGTGAAATAGCGCTGGATGGCCGTGGAGGGCGGTTCTTATTGAATCCAAAACTTGCAAGATCCAACAACGTAACAATGACGTTTTGCCTTATTTCAATTCCGAGGACACGTGAAAGTACCTAGCCTTCTCGGCTCAGTACTCGGATCTGCTAAGTTCGGGTGTTTTCGAATCTCGGGGAACCGAGCCTGAGCATCTCTATTTATAACACCAGAAGTTTTGGTAGAAACCTAGAAATCCTCATCTTCAAAATTAAGAAAATTCCTCAATTCCTCAGACAATAGTAGGTGGAGAGCCAGGTAGTGAGACACATAGTGCAGAAAACATGGAAAATCAGGAAAAATAGAAAAAATTGTTGAAATTGGTCACGCTTCTTGAAAGATTGCATTTCACAGAGAAACATGTCAAAACTCAGCACAATTTGCAGAACTATGTTTATAGGATCTTTAAACTGAGAATTTTATCAGATGGACTCAGTCGGACACCTCTTCTCCAGTCTTTAAAATTCCCATTTACAATCCATGTATTGAGTATAACTCCAGATACTCCAGCACTCCAGATTCTCCTTACTTGTCTCAAAATATCTCCCACCACAACTCGACACCTCCGTTCTGCACAATATCTGCGTCTCTCTTCCACTCTCAATATATTCTCCCATTTCTGTTTGTAGGACTTTTAACGTGCTGCATCCACTTTGTGAAATTCCCTTCCTTGCACATTTAGACTTTTCTTGGTCCACAAATCTTCAAGCACTCTCTGAAAACCCACCTTTTCAGGCAAGCTTATAATATTCCTCAACCACCCTCTTAACTTCACTAGGTTACCCTATTACACCTTTTACACAATTCACGCAAGACAACAACCCTCTGACACCAGACCAACATTGCTGTGTACCTGGATCATACAGCCCACTAATCACTTTTTACCTTTGCAATGTGGCTGAACCAATATGCAATATTGGGCCCTCTTACCTATTTGTCTGTTTTACCCAGTATTGTTTATAACTGTGCTTGTTCCCAATTGTAAAGCACTACGGAATTTGCTGGACATATATAAATAAATGTTAATGATGAAATGTTGATGATAATAAAAGTTTTAGTGCCAAAAAAGCAAGAGAAAGCATAATGTGTGTTCTCTAGTTGTTCAAAATTTACACGGAAGATGAGGACTGTGAATCACAGAGGTAGATGCAAATCTTAGTGGCATCTAGTTTTCCTCTTCATTAGGTTCTGCTTTGCATCCACATCATCCTTGTTGGAAGGACAGAGACTTGCAAATCATCCTGAAACAAATGTATGATAAACTAGATATTTTGTCATAATAGCATTAGTGGATATTATTCCACTTTCTAGCTAGAATGAGACATTCCCTGGAGAAGGTTGTCCTGGTTGGTTGTGATCTCAGATAGTTTTATGAGAAACATTGTGGATATACAGCATTGTCTTCAAAATTAACAATACTCACAAAAGGATACACATAAACAATGGCCAAATATAAAGTCACAAGGAAAGTGCTGGAAATATAACAGACAGGTGAACACAATGACTCTCACTTACTTCATTATTTTTTATAATTGCTGAACATAGCACACAGTTCTGTGTAGTTCAAGAGATAAATCAAAAACACATTGTACCTATACATTTTTTCTCTTTAGCTTTCATTTCTAATTCAATTGATTTTAACATCTTACTATTTTTGTAATTGATCAGTTTGATGTGACTTAAAGAACATTCATGGAAAATTCTATCCCATTTTTTGGTAAAATGCACATTGTTAATTATAAAGCTAGGTGAATATGTAGACCTAGTTCAAAATATATATAAAATCCAACAGCGCTCCACTTCTGACTGCTGCCTGATAGGTGTCAATTCGGGCTATACATCAAAACCGCCCAAAAAACATATAGATACAAACTTATAATATGAAACCATACAAGTGCTGTTATATATCTATACAGATAATGTAGGGAAAGACAGGTATACTTATATTGTCAGGTGTAGCATACTGTGACTTGATGCCTCTCTATAGTCACTCTCTCAATTTCCACATAGAAGAAAAGAAAGATCACAATAGTGTAAAGTAGTTTAACATTTATAAATATATATATATATATATATATATATATTGTAATATAGTCCCACATATAGTCCATATATCTGTATTATTTGTAATTTCTTCTTAGTTCATGTAGGGCTACTCACTAGAATTAGAGGTAAGAATAGCACATCAATCTGAAGATTCTTTTCTCGCACTTTATTGCATATTCCAGTGTCTCTAAGGGGACTCATCATCATTTCATAAAATAAAAGGAAAATAAATTGCATCTAGTGTGATACTACTTTGATAAAAATAGGAACTGCATTCACACAATTATAATACACTCACATTTTAAGTAAAACAAATAAATTCCCACAAGAAAAAAGTCAGACGAATAGCAATGGATATCTTGGCAGTTAGTATATCCACAAGAAATTCGGGATGTCAATATCATAGAAGCCAAAGAAGTCCTTATTCAGCACAGAACATGCAGACTTTCTAGGAAAATTGTCAATCAGTTTACATGCTCCAACATGTTTCGACAGTAAATGTCTTTCTCAAGGTGCATGTCAGCTGATTGTTCTCATGTGGCATTTTATACACCATTTGTCCAATCGGAAACAAGCACTACTCTGTAAAGCCCAATATAAATAAATCGTCCATATCCCAAAAGAATAAAAGTACATACATAATCGTATTAACATCAATAGTTCAATCTGTATAACCGTCCTAAACGTTATGACTTGTCTCATCACACGCAAGATGTAGCGCAAAGTCCACTTCCAGTATTGCCAGATGGAATCTTCAGATTGATGTGCCATTCTTACAGCGGAATTGCAAATAATACAGATATATGGGCTATATGTGGTACTATATTACAATATATATATATATATATATATATATATATATATATATATATATATATATATATATATATGTTAAACTATATTACAATATTGTGATCTTTCTTTTCTTCTATGTGGAAATTGAGAGAGTGACTATAGAGAGACATCAAGTCACAGTATGCTACATCTGACAATATAAGTATACCTGTCTTTCCCTACATTATCTGTATAGATATATAGCAGCGCTTGTAAGGTATCAGAATATGTAGACCTGTAGGTATTTTATCTAACATAGTACTCTAGACACGCTACATTCCACCATAATCTTATTTTTTAAGTGTGTGTTTTCTCAAAATATTGAATCAGTAGTAAAATTATTGCTAAAGCATTCATGCACATTTTCATTAAAAAACTAGAATATTTGTGTCCCTTGTCCTAGGAATTGACTATTTCTATATGTATGGGTAACACAATTGTTTTATTGAATACCATAGTGGAACATTGGCATCTCCTTAATGTTTAATCAACACGACTCCATGCTTATATATTACAAATACTCTTAATACCATGCTTATATATTACAAATACTCTTAATACCATGCTTATATGTCACAAATAAAATAGATTCCAAGTATTAGCCAAAAAAACTGCCACTAGGGATGGTCATGTGATGTCCAAGAGTGCCACGCCCACTGTGTACAGTGGCGAGACAGGAGCAGACATCACTAGAACCAGGGAGGGTACATTTTAGTGGTGTAACATTATAAATAAATTGCTTGTAGAATGATTCCTTCAAAAACACGTTTGTAGGGGGAACACTGACAATGGGCTAACACATTTTATTACATGATAATCACTCTACATTATATGTAAGCACAATCCTTTATCTATGCTAAAAATATCAAACTCACTGTGAGGTGTTTCCTTTCAGAGCTCCTTCTTTGTTCATACTATTAATTTGGTTTTAACAAAATACAGGCTGCTTCATATTCAAATCCTGTGTTCTAAACATAGTGGTATAAATGTGAAAAATGTGAAACACAAACTTCCCAACCTCCAAATAAAAAACATACACACAGAAAAATCAGGAAAGGATGAGGTAATTGGGCACTAGTTAGTAAAACTTCAACAAAAATATGAAGAAAAGACAAAACACAATGAAAATGTAAAACACTAAGAGAGTCTTACTAGACTTATCTAACATGATCTTCCAGTAGCAAATTCATACTGCCTTCGATTTTGTAATTTGCAACTATCATATTCATCCTGAAGCATATGGGCTGTACAGAAATAATAATTCCCTGATAATATAACGTGGTTTTCATTACCTTGAGAATCTCACAGTTTATTTGTCATACATATATTTACTATGTTTTATCTCATTTTTATCTAAAGAAGCCTACTAAGTGGAGTTTACAACCCATAAACCAGTATGAAATTGCTCTATTTCCCAGTAAAGTTTTTTACCGATCTCTACTCTTTCATATTTGGATGTGAATGGCAGGATATAAGCTGTTTGTCAGACATTCCTCACGATGAAAAAGTGCAAACCTTTTTACACAGTGTAGTCTAGAAGATAGATAGATAGATAGATAGATAGACAGATAGACAGATAGATAGACAGATAGATAATGGAACAATTCCAATCTATGACAAACACATTTCCCTGTCCCATGTTCTCTGTAATACATTTCCTTGTAGGTATTTGCATGCCTTGCTCATATACTGTATATATATACACTGTCCTCAACCTCATGTAATCATTATATGCTTCTGAATGCTGATGTGTCCAGTGTCGCATTTTAACTTCACACTTAGACGGAAAAAATACATCAGGGATGTCGACGTCTATAGATATTTACATGATTGTTATTGCAGTTATCATGTGTGTATCAGGCATTACTCTAAATTCTTCAATAATTACAGTATATTTCAGAGACTGGAGAAAGAAACAACACTTCATAGTCTGTGATAAAATCTTTCTCTCCATGGCTCTTACAAATGTCGTCCTCCAATGTGTCATGGTAATCAGTGCTTTCCTATATTGTTTCTGGACTCACCTGCTTTTTGTCAACAAAACTTATTTATATTTATTTGTTGGCCAATTCTTTCTAATTTACGGCAACTTTTGGCACACTGCTTGGCTTTCAGTTCACTATTGCCTGAAACTGGTCAATTCTTCCTATTATTTCTGCATTTCACTGAAAAAGAGATTGTCCTCTTCTATTCTACAATCACTGATAATGACATTGGTGGGATCATTCGTCATTAATCTGCCGTTTATATGGACAATTAAATTAGAATGTCTTCAAAATGTGACTGATCCATCTAGAAATATTTATTTTGTTGATTTAAACATACAATACACTGTCTTTAACATGGTGATTAGCTGTTGTCTTCCATTTGTTGTGGCTGTCATCTGTATTGGGCTTAGTGTGAAGTCTCTCCTAGGACATGTCTGGAGGATGAAGCAGAACACGTCTCAGTTTAGCTCATCTCCTCAGCTCAAGGTCCATGTTCGAGCAGCCTGGACAATGATTCTACAAGTAATGCTTAACTCAATCATGTATTTGGCTGTCATTTCAATCTTCCTGTCATCATTCAAGCTTAATAACAATTTGGAAGCAGTTCTCTGGACAATTATCATGTCATATCCCTCTGCCCAAACTGTCAATTTAGTCTTGGGAAGTCCCAAATTATACAGTAAATTATTTGGTCAAGATATCTCCTCTTGATATCAATATTACATTCTACCTATTATCTCTCTTTCTCTTTTGCTATATAAGGAGAACATACAATCTTTTTTGCTTGCTTGGAAACAAATATCTGCTTTTGCACATACCACCCAAATACTGGGCAGCTTTACTCTAACACTGGTAATTAGAGATAACCTGGTAATAAGAGATAACCTATGACACATCCCACTCCCAACTCTAAATCCCAATTGAGGTTTGACATCACTGCAGAGCAGCACGGTTATGATTTCTATTCATTTAATCTACCTTCCCCAAAAATAAAAGTTCCAATTAGTAAGAGTTCATAAAAACCTATCCATTTAAATTGCTCTAAATCTGACCTTACTGATGGAATTCCTCTGATATAAAAAAATAAACAAAATTTAACAAAAAACACATATCTCTGCGCGCCATGTATGTACTTGGATTATTTTTGTTATTCTAAAATTACTATCATCTGAAAGTAGGAATTTGTATGGAACACTCAGTTAAACCATAACTATACTTATTATATTATAATTATAGCAATATTAATGGTAATAATGAACATAACTTTTTCAATCCTGGTGGATAGTCAAAGAAATAGATCATGTATATATTTCAAGAATAATAGGCAAATAACTAATAAAATTCAGTTGGTTTTGAAAATGGTAAATCAAATAAATCAGTTTGGTTGAAATACAGTCAGTCATCTGCCGTTATGGGCAACAACTTGTTACATATATGCCACAGGGGCAAAATAAATAAACCAAAATAAACCCAGAGGTGATAACTAACAATATATCAAACATAAAGTGTATAGTGTGTGTCAAACGACATGCTAATGTCACAGAAGGGATAATAGTCAGAAAATATGCTAATGACAATGTAATAGCTAATCTCATTTATTAACCACTTGCAAAGTTAGTTTCCACAAGAAATACAATTCCTTTATACTCTAAATTATCATTGTGTTTATTGATACATACATCAAATCAAATGTTATTCAGACATACCATAGATGTGGAACTTACAATCAGAATAACAATAGGCCTCATTCATTAAGGAATGTGTCAGACGATTTTGTGTGTTCATACGCAAAATCAGTCTGCGCATGCCCAGAATTGGGCTACGCTCCACAGAATGCAGCAACAGGCAATTCATTTTCGAATGAAAAGGACACTTAATTCAGCCTACGATTTAAGGGAGGGATCGGGGCATCAAAGGGACGTTTGGCCATAGTCAATGTACAGTATAGGTGTGCCAAACTCGAGTGCACACAGCCATGTCCAATTCAAGGTTTGGGCATCTGAAAGGTACTTGTTTTTCTGCCATATCTCTTGCTCCAGCTACAGGGCTAGTCTAAATCCTGATTACTAGTGATGTCTGTCTTGTATGCTAGAACATGTGTTTGCACTCAGGAGAAACCAAAATTAATTCTATGTACAGTAAACATTAAGAAAATCCTAATAAACGTATTTAAATAAAAAATAAAGAAAATAAAACACTTTTATTATATTTTTATGTTTTACCATTAATGTATATTTTGTTACCAATTGACATTAATTGAATCTTTTTTTTTCTTATGTGCGTTCTTTTTGATAATATGTATCCCTACACCTGTAACCATAAGCGCACGTATCTTCAGATCGGTCCCTTGTTGAATTTGGAAGTACACAGAGCCAATTTATGATATCTTTTAAAAACACAGGTTATTCCTAGTTTGCCTGCCTTGATAAAAAGGGGATGGCTGGCAAATTTAAGCCTGGGGTACAAGACTCGACTCAGCAGCCTATAAGTATAATTTTAAAGGGAAAAAAATGCAGATGGCCCAGTGACCCAGTTCAAGGTAACCCCTATGGGACTGGCTCAGAGAGTAGATGCCTCCCTGTCCCCCAGCCCAGGCTGCCCCTGTTGATGAATCATGCCCAATATGTATAATTAGCCACTTACACACAGATTCTGCTATGTATTCATACAGTACAAACAAATAATCATGTACGGTTTTTCTTGGTGCTTTCCTATGGCATAAGAGGGGATGGGATTTTGGATTCTATCACAAACCCTTTGGGGTTGTCTTACTATTCCTAAATAATTATATAAATATTCCAAAATGGGAAAAAGGGTGCAAAGAGAAGATCTTGGGAAAATGGGGAAGGTTATATGTGTTTTTTTTTGTTTTTCTTTAAATGTCTAAATGTATCTTGATATGTTTTTTTCTACTTTAATATTTGTGAAACATGTTTCTTAACTGGCAAAATAACTGTAATGGCAATCTATGATAGCCTATTGCCTATCCTTACTTATTGCATATATTTCATATGAAAACCACATAGCACTTTTACTTCAGTCTCAGTATTGTACTTTTTAAAACAATGTTCAGCAATAGCCTCAAGATTAAGCTGTGACTCCCTTTTTGCTTGAACTCCCTTCTCATGTTCTCATATAGATACATGCAAATGAATCTGAGATAAAAACCATTTAATATATTTGATTAAAATAACACTAACATTTAGTAGAATGTTCATAAGTCAATTATTGCTCTCCCAATGGCAATTGCCTCGGATCTGGTACGGCAGTCCGTGCATTTCTACCTTTCTGGGCCCGCTTTCGGGGACTGTGGGGATTCTGTGATGTAACTGTCAGGGGTGAGATGCCTACAACCCTACACGTTTCAACATCACAGACTTCGTCAGGCGATGTTGCTACTTGTCGGTGATTGATTTAAGTACTATGTTTAGCCAATCACATACTTCCTTTCTGTTTATCTCCAATCCATACTCCCATTCATTCATTGTAATTCTCCAGTGTACTACTAGGGAATTGTCTTTAACAAAGTCCATACCCACTGCATGTCTACTCTTTTATATCCCAGAAGCCACTGCCCACGAGTGTTAGGAAGACTCCACTGCTTTTAGCACCGGACTTTTATCCTGCAGTGGGGCCCACGTGGGACCAACATTTTTTTTTGCAAAAAAAACCCAAAATGTTCTGAAATTGGTGGCCACCAAAGGGTAAATGAGTCTGTTTTCTCTGTATCTCTGAGCTCTATTTAATATCTATTAGTTTATCTAGAGACATTATTATGTGATATAAGGTTTGATGATTGAATAGAAAATGGCAAAAATAGACTTATGAATACAGTGAGTTGAATCTGGGGTTTGAGTTCCTAATTGGTCAATGAACTTCCTGTAAAGAGCCCCTTATTGCATGTTGGTTTGACCTTATCCACTCCCCATATATAGTATATAAGATAGTGTCCATTAACATAAACTACATATTAAATACAGTAATTATTAGTAAATTACATATTATTTTTCAGTCAGTTTTTATCTAAATATCATAGTGCTGTCACGGATCTGCTTGAACTGAAGTCTGTTTAGAGTAGACACTGCTAAAGCTAGGAGGCACAGAGTGTAACTCGCCTCTGGTCTTCGCCAGGGACCTCCGTAAGGAGGTTTGGAGTATTCTGCAGGAGACGTGCAGGTTTGCGGCCCTCAAAAGTCAGCCAACAGCGAAGCAGTAGGTGAACAGGCGTAATCGTGCAATCCAGAGTCAAACCGTGTGGGCAAATGAAGTACAAAAGGATCAGAAAAAAGCGGAGTCATGATACCAGGGGTGAAACCAAGGAATCTACACAAACCAAAGTGGAATCCAAAAGCAGGGTCAGGTAAAGCAGGGTCAGAAGCCAGGAGGGCAGACAGATTGCATTGAGACAGGCAGGAGTGCTGGAGCATAAGTGAATGCTGATACTCTGGCACCTAATGGTGCCAGAGCCTTCCTTAAATACTAGTCCCTGATTGGTAGCAGTGTGATCTGTGGTCAGGAAACAGCTGACACCGGGCCTGGAGAGAAGAAAGGAGCATTCCGTTGCTAGGCATTGGGATGCGATTGCACAAAAGAGATAAGTAGCCGTCCCTGGCACCTAACAAGTGTTCGGGGGCTGAGCCTAACCAGTGTATCTGCCTAGTACAGTATTTTTCATTTTCATTTGTATTAATAAGTTCTAGCGATTGAGTGAGATGGTTTTCTGTGGTCTAATTTTGGCTTAATTGAATCTAAGTGAGGGGGTAAACAAATGTTTAGAGACGTGAAGCCAATGAGCAGCAGTCTCTTATTAGTCAGTATTAAGTTGGTGGGCTCACCGGACAGCAGCTTATGTCATGACTGGAGCTTCTTGGGAGCAGTCCTATTCATTTCTATTTTTTTTTTTTTTCTATGGATTAAGTTGGATGAAGAATATAAGATGGTAGGTAAGTATGTATTACCCTGAATTACAGAAAAAAAAGGCTTCAATTAGTTATTATACTAAAATAGGGGACACCATTAGTTATTGTATTATACACGGCTCAGAAATAATTTTATGTTAAAATAAGGGGAATAAAAGTTTAATATATTAATATATGGAACACAGGATATAATGTTCCCTGGTATGAAATGGTCATGGGCTCCAGGCGGGGCCCAATATTTCTACGGGCCAGGCAGCTCTATGTATGGGGGCATTATAAAAACATGTTGACAAGCACGATAGCTGGAGGTTTCAGCTCTCTCACCTCTCACAACCACCTACATTTTCAGATTGATTTTTTAATGGTTTGCAAAATCAAATCTTGATGATTTTTGCGGTTTATATTTTTTTTGGTGGAAATAATTGGTATAGAGATGTCTAAAGTGCTTTTTGAAAACCATCGGTTTTGCAAACACTCATAAAATTTCTGTTAAAGCAACAGTATGAACAAAGGGCATTTTAAAAATTTCAGGTGACCACAGGCAAAACAACTTGTTGTCTAAAGATAATTGCAGATAGGCATCACAGGTATGTTCCACAATTAAATCTACTTAACATTAGACTAAAAATGCCCTCTGTAAAATTTGCTTTACGATTCAATGGTACTTATGAAATCATAAAGTAAATTCTTTTACCTTTTCAGTTAAATTAACTCCATCTTTGTAGTGTCTTCCATGCCCCCCTACTACATCTTCATTAACCATTTTAGTCCAATCTTCCAATTATATCTCTGTGGATGGTCAATACAAATTTGAAGTCCGTCATATCCTTACTTCAACTTATCCTGTAGTAAATGGTTTTACAGGAAGAGGAATGATATATAAGAACATTCTTATATCTGTTGTTCATGCTAAGCAACAAGTTTCAGCCTACACATCCCTATAAGCCTAATATAGGGCATCCAATAGGGAGCACTGCTCTAAAATAAGATTCACCCAATTAAGTATTTGCTTTACTGTTGCTCCTGAATAATATGATTAGTGATACCCATGCTGGTGATGTGCATTAGGTTATTAATCCCGCTCTCCTTGGTGATCATCAGTTCTCTCCTGAATGGATTACCTTGTTTGGATGATAACTGTGAATACATTGCACACAGTGCATTGATATCAGTATTCTATTTTTGGCACTTAATTTACCTTTGCCTAATACTGGTCATCTTTGTTCACCAGTTGTTCCTCTGGTTATCGTCCACATCCCCCATTCTTTTTTAGAACTGTGACCTATGTCATTACCATATCTTTTTCTGTACAGTATGTCTTAACTGTCCTCAATATATTACAGAAGACTCAATTATGATTTTAATTACAATGAATTATGATTCTATTTAGGGTGATATTTAGCTGCTGTACAAAAAATATTCTAACTCTACTTTGCCTTGGACTCAGTGTAATATTTCGGATATCCTAAACCCTTTATCTTAAAATTAAAAATATCTGTTTGTGCCACTGTAGACATGAGCTTCCAAGTAAATATTGGTATGCCAGTTTCATAAAGTAAGTGATCTTTGTGGGCAGTTATTACACCTCTCTTAACATTTAATCACTTATATGGCCCTTGGAAATCCCAAGTTAAAGAAAACATTATGGAGCAAATTAAAAAAGCTCAAATGGTTCACTGTGCAGGACAGAAGCAGCTGTGGATTGGTTGTGCCCCATTATTTCCATAAATGCATTTAGATTTCCACCAGGGTACATGGATTTATGGAGAAAGATGTTGGTGCCTATGGAGCTGAGGTTTGCACAGGCAGAGGAGTACTGGGAGAAGACTGAGGGCAGTGAGGATGCCCCCCCTGATGTATGGAGGAGGAGCACCAGGAGCTTTATTTTGAAGAGCAGTGCAGAAATGAGATTTGCTTATGTGAAGGGAGATTATTGTAAGGAGATAAAGGACTGGAGAGGGTACATAATTAGTGGAGTCCTCTCAACGAAGAAGCTTTAATATTGAACAAGCTCAGAGCTGATGTTCTCCAATTCTTATATTATAAATGGGAATATTGTGACTTTAGCATATTTCCAGATGCATTCCAAGAATGTAATAACCAGTTCAAGACATACACAAACACTATATAACAGTCCTGAGGGTAAATGTATCAAGCTGAGAGTTTCCGGTGGGTTTGAAAATTGGAGATGTTGCCAATAGGAACCAATCAGATTCTAGTTATCATTTATTTATTACCTTCTACAAAATTATTTGGCAACTTCTCCACTTTTTAAACCCGTCGGCAGCTCTCAGCTTGATACTTTTGCCCCCTGTGTGTCCCTTTATACTCATCATTAGTTTAAGCCATAAATGAGAGTAAGAAATTTTGTTTTAGGTGAAAGGATATGAAACTAAAGAGGGACAAAGTTGGACTTTGATGTGACATCTCCTCTCTATACAACACTGTGGAATTGGTGGCGCTATATAAATGAATGGTGATGATGATGATGACATGTACACCTTTTTATATTAATGCCTGTGGGTCTTGTTCATTCATTTAAGCAGGGACAATTTCCATTTTTTAATAAAAACAGTGCTATATTCCATACCCCATCAGACAGCTAAGAATATACAAAATATAAAATATTATGTTATTCCTGGTTTTAGCCTTATATAATTTTATAGCAGCCTTGACACAATTATTTGACTTTAAAATACTTTATAATACTTTATAATTAGTTTACACCTTTCAATACTGTTACATCTCCGCATTTTACTTCACCATTAATGTTACGATAATACATTCTTGTGTGAGTTTTTGTGTTCTAGCATTGGACTTTATTTATCATATCCTACGTAGTGACTGGACAACATATGGGCAACTATTTATGCAGAATTTATTTCCCCCAAAACAGTGATAGCAAAGAATGTGCAGGTGTACAGTGAGGTCTAAAGCTGTTTTTTTTGTTCAGTATTATTTAACCTTCTACAGAACACCAATGCAGCCATCCTAAGGGTGGAACAACACATAAATTGTCAATAAAAAAAACAAATTCAGCATAAATGCACAATCATATTTCATCATGTAAATTCAAATACTCCTATTCTCCACATAAGCTTTCAATAGATATTACAGGGTTGGTGTTTTCAGACTATAAGGAGACCTGTAGCTGCTGACCACAGACAACATCTGTGCCACTTACACATACGGTCAGCTATTTACTGGAATTGTTGTCTATTTAGCCTGGTTATATTTACTCTGCTGAAAGTAAATGCACCCATTATATCTCACTTACATGCTAAGTATAATATATTGCTGTATTAATGCTGACTTAATCATTGATCTCTATGTATCAGTTTTTCAAAGTATTAATGATTTGTAAAAATCGACAGTAAATGAAGTTTGCATTCACTGTCTTCTGCGTCATACCAGAGATTTAAGAACAGATATGTATTTATAGGGCAACTACAAAGTGATTTACAGTATTCACTTTGATTTGCTATGATTAAATATGATTTAATATGAATCTGTCTTAGTGACATCTCCTTTATACTGGGAGTGAGAAAGATTGGAAGCTTCTAGGAGGGGGTGGAGTTTTATGACCCCACCCCCAGAAGTACTAGTCCTGCATCTAGGACTGGTATTCACTATAGAGGGGGGATGCAATACTGCCCTTTTTACATATAATATATATTTTTGTACCTGTAAGCAAATATAGTCCTTAAAAATTAGGACCAGTGCTGAGGTCTTGGGGTAATTTTCCAATTTTTTTATTATTATTATGATATTTCCAGCAATTTTACAATTTTTGAGTACAGGGAACAATATTTCTAGCTTTTCATCCACCTCCAACGTACAATGTTCAACATCAGTTCTATCTCTGTGCGTAACTCTCTCTTGTTTTCACACATCATGTATATATGGTTCCTCTGGTATCACCACCCATGACCCTGGTGCTATCCTGCTACATATTGCATGGAACTAGACAGGAGTTACAATATATGTCTGCTAAATAAGACTACTGGAAATATTAAACAAAATAAGTGAAAACCTAAATAATAGTGTGTCTCCCTGCAAAAAAAAATAGCCAATTTTTGGTGGATTTGGTTTCCTCCCCTATAAATAAAAATATGTGTTACTATGTAACATATATGAACTCGCTTATTGAAATATACTCCTTAACCTGTATCAAGCTTCTAATACTACCCTTTTCTATATTTGTTTCGATTAAACAAACTATCCAGCAGTAGTCTGAGAACTAATATATCGTACTGATGGAACTAATAATATATAATTTGTAAGAACTAGATAAACAGAGCTGGGGAAATAATGCAGATATTTCCATCTGCATTGTTTGTACCTATGCTAATATGACTGCAATGTTTAATCAGTCTGCACAGAACTAACAAAAGTCAGAAGTGATTGTACCCACTAGATGACTTTTAAGATAAAATTATTTGTTTCTGGGCAGAAATACTGGTCTTCAACTGGAAAATCCCAATCTACCCCTGCCCGGAACACATATTCCTGTTGTTAATATAGTGAGGGAGGAGGAACACAACGATCTAACTTCAAAATGTGGTTACTAATATTGTTCACATATAGCCTGGCTATCCTAAGACTATTATAATAAACATAAAACATGCAAACGTAAAGAGATACCATGTTCCCTCTTTTACACATTCTGTGTCTTATATACTGAGTATGAAGTAACTGTAAAAATATTTAATCCTTGTCCTCTCGGTTGTTACATTTCACTGGTTCATCTGTTACCCTGTTGCAGCATCCTCTCCTCCCATCTCTTCAAGTTTCACTGATGACATTAACCAAAATATGCAGAGGGAAACCTAATACTAAACAGATTTGCATTCATCATCATGTTCTTCCCTCACTCTGCTCAGTATGAAATCATTATACCACTGACACTTGTTCAGATCTGCTGTTATTTTTACCAAAGGAAACAACACAAGTCCTCCAGTTTTACAGAATGCAGCTGGCTGAGCAGATTGTGATAATCATCATTATAGTTATCATCGGGGCTCATGGGCTCATCATAAACTCAGCTATTCTCACTGTGTACATCAGACTCTGGAGAAAGATCACTAGTCCTGGTGTCAGTGACCAAATCCTGTTCACTATGGCTCTCACTAGTGTCCTTCTAGAGTGCTCAGTGCTGTTTAATAGTTACTTGTTTTTTTTTCAGACACAGAGAGAAAATTTCCGAAATTTATTTTTCATTGGTCTTTATGTCTTGTTTGTTGTGTACAATATGAGTTTTTGGAACACCGCCTGGCTCTCCATCTGCTACTGTGTGAAACTCGTCAATGTTTCTCACCGGATCTTCCTTCGGTTGAAAATCTGGGTCTCCTCATCCATTACCAAACTGCTCATAGGATCGGCAATATGTTCAGCTTTGGTTAATTTGCCATTTTTCTGGACAACACACCTAATAGTTCTTCAAAATACAAGTATTACTAATGAGCGATTACATTTTAAAATAATTGAGAATGTCTACTATGGTGTGTTCAAATTTTTGATCAGTTACACCGTGCCTTTTATCCTGACTCTAATCTGTATTGGACTCAGTGTGAGGTCTCTCCTGCAACACGTCTGGAAGAGCAGGCAGAATGTATCACAGGTCAGCTCATCTCCTCAGATCCAGGCTCTGGTTCGGGCGGCTGTGACAATGACTCTGCGTCTGATGTTGGAACTAACTTTCCTAATTATCAATATTTACATGACTGTAGTGTCTTACCATCTGGAACATGCAACAGGGATGTTCATCCGTCTGTTTCTGGTGTCTTATCCCTCAGTACAATGTTTCGTATTAATCCTTGGAAATCCCAAACTGAAGAACAGACTCTTGGGACGAGAGTCCACCTCTAATGTCATTCAATAATTTGAAGGTAATGAATACATACAGGTAATATATATATATATATATATATATATATATATATATATATAAATATTGTCATACACAGTGCCCTTCTTTTCTCACTACTCTCCCTGCTACTGGTATAGTGCTACCATATGATCTACACAGTCATTTAGTATATTCTGGTTTTCTGGAAAGTCCCTGTAGTAGAAAGATGCCGTACAGTGTCTTCAAGGTGATCATCTTCCCTCAGTCATCTATGGAACATTCATCCCACATTGGCTCAATACTACTGTGCACTGTCCTGTCCAACAGTTCCCTTCACACATCTACCGATACTGAGCGTCTAGTGCTACCTGCTCTAATCTAGTCTCTAACACTGTCTGACACTGCAATAACTATAGGTGGAGGGCCAGGAAAACAGAAATAGTGGCTACATATTGAAAGTAATAGGTACTATGGAAGAAAATACAGTATATGTTGTGGTTACAATTATATCCTCTCTCGAAGCCCTATAGTGAAATCCACTACCTGATGGTTCACATATGTCAGCAAAATGTAATTACCATTAACTACATAAATTCTATGCAAAATCACATTTTGTTGCTGTCCTCACAATGTTCAGCACAATGAGGAAATCCATGATCATCTCTGTCTCTCAGTGTTGGTGTTCAAGATTAAACTGGGGGCCATTTGCCCTCCTAAACAGCTCGACATGTGATGTATTGTGTATTTATAATTATATTAGTACACTGTATTCATACATCTCACATATATATATATATATATATATATATATATATATATATACAGTGATCTCTGTAGTGGAGACAGACTAGGCAGCATTTTACAAAGAACTGAAACCAGCAGAGCCTGAGGATCACAGGGACAACCTGGAAATGCAGCGAAGTGGAACATAAAGAGGTCTGAGATCCAGTAATCATTATAGATCAGCTATATCTGTCTTCTAACTGGTACCCATAAATACATCCACGGGGTGTTTTGGTGATTGGGAATCATCCTGAAGCAATATTACACTATTGCTGTTTTCTATATATTTTTTTATACATGGTGTGGAGCCTTGGATAACATCTGGGTACAGTCTGTGTGGTTCACCACTTTAATACACCTAATCAAGAATACATCTGGTACACATATATGATATCACATTATCTATTTATCTATTTTTGCCTACAGTTCCAGAAATACTAAACTATTAGGCGCTTTACTCTCCTTCTTTTTTCCAGATTTTTTAAGGACTCACCATCCCACCATCCGGGTGATTGCACTACAGCTGCCGCTTGTACATAAGATGTGTTTCGGGTGCAACCTATGAACTATAGAAGGACTTGATTTGAATTTGGTGCCCATCTTTATATATATATATATGTGTTGTTCGTATCACTGGACGGTCACAGATTTAAAATGTCTAAATTATGTTGTTTTTGTGCTTATTTTGCCCTTAAACAAGACCAGGAAATGTTTTAAAGTTATTTTTTCAGAATTGAGCTATTTTCTCAACCAGTTTTTTTTTTGTGTATGAATATTGTGTTCTTCTATTGTTAAATTGACATAAATCTAAGCACTATAAGTCATAGTATAACAAATTGATTGCTTGTTATACACAGTATATGCTGAAAGTACTAGCAAGGAACAGGCAACTAACAATCGGTGTGACTGTTGCAACTTGAGCAGTTTTGTTGTGTATAATCATTTTGTTATTAAATTGTGCGCTATCTATTGTGTGTACTGAGACTGCACATTAATGTCATGGTGTCCGTATCGATAGAGAATAGTATAGTAATAGGTAAATGTAGAATGAGCCAGAGTATCCAAGCGATTGGAAGCCGGGGTCACCTAGTGTGTGACAGCAAAGGGTAGTTGAGATTAATCGCATAAAACACTTAGAAAAAAATGCAAATACAATCTATCACAAAATGATACACAACTAGCCGGAGGTATGGGAGATATTCACTCTGAAAAGCTGAGGCAATATCCACTTTGTGAGGAAGTGCTGGTCCCGCAGACACACAAACGTGGTTAGAGTCTGTATTGGTTGGTAATTAAAGAATATATCACGGGGAAGTGTGTAATATCCTACCTACCCATTGTGACTGCAGCTACTGCGGAGGAAATCCAGAAAGGCAGACAATGGGATCCAGTCAGGGAGACAGTTTTGACACCCGGAGAGATTAGTAGATCTCCGATGAGGGCGGGTATTCACATGCCGAAGGGTTCGGCCATGTTTACTAAGGACACCAAATATGGACGCAGCGCAATTGAGCATTCAGAGCAATAAAAAATATGACAAAAGAGTGTGTGAGACATTTTCCAGTGCTGGTAATTTTGATAAAAATATTTTGCAGAGTTTAATGGCCTTGATTCATTAAGGAAAGTAAAGCAAGAAAATGAGTAACTTTGAACCTTGGGAAAACCATGTTACAATGCAAGTGATGTGGAAGCCAACCTCATTGACACAATATTGACTTTATGGTTAATATTGTTTCAATTAAGCAATATAATATTCTTATGTTCTATGTGTCCAATTCTGTTCTTTTCAGAATCCAGCTGGAAGGGGTCAGAGGCTGACATGGTTTCAACAGATGTATTCTTAGTGCAGAAGGACAATCTTATTTACCTACAGGTTTAAAGAACAATGAGAAAGGTCAAACTAAATAAAGTGAAGTGAGATTTTGTATCCCAACAATTTTAACAATGTTGGTTTATGTGATTTCTTCATCTCAAGGTAGACAATGTTTAATAGAAACTTCTTTACCATATTAGTATATTGTAAATAAGAGTAAAGATCTTCACATTGTGTAACAGATGCTGTTAAAATGTATTAAAGCTTGTACTTGTCTGCACAAGGGGACACCTCTCTCTGCTTGAGAGGTGTCCACATCTGATGTGAAAGGAATAAAGACTTCATACTTACTTCAGAAGACTTTGAGAAATACTTTTTGCTATATCACAAGGGTTGCAAATTATTCTATTATTTTGCACATAAAAAAAATATTGTCGTTTTTACATGTAGCACACAAATACTTGTATCGTGTTTCTGTCTGTCCCTGTACGGTGCTACGGATACCTAGTGGCGTACTATAAATAAAAATTAATAATAATAATAATACTTGATAGCTTTGTTTTTACACTAACATTAAAAGCTGATCTGCTCTACCCCAATTATAAATCTGCCCTCAGATTTTAAATTTACCTCCCCTTCCAATGCAATGTGGTTTTGCTAAGGTTCAAAATTGCTCATTTTGTTTTCCTTTTACTTTCCTTAATAAATCAGTCTATAAAAGTATATGCAGTTATCTCACCCAAAATGTGTCTCAAGACTAATTGAATGTTTAGAACTATGACAACATGAGGGTGAGGAATGCCAAGCAAATTATGTACTGAAAAATGCGGCCTGTAAACACAAACGCTTCAAATGTTCCCTGTGCAGACTCCTCCTTATTTAAATCAAAATTATCATCATTATTGCAAAATAATATCTAGAGTTGACCAGGGAATGGGATCCATTTGGCTAAAGGTTTAAAGTAAAAACAAAAGATATAGAGGAGACAATGAATTGACAAGTGTATTATGGATTCTAACATTTTAACTCTATTATATATAAATTTGTTTTCACAATCAACAACAGAAATCCTTGTTTCTTCAAGAAAAAGTTGAAAGCGCGCTAATTAGCTTGTTACTCTGCGTGCAGCTTGAGGATATAGATCAACCCTATATTCTCTACTGTATTTAAAAAAATCCTAGTGCACAACGTAGTTAGGTTTACTCTCCTAAATACAGAAAAAGACACAACTAACCTATGTATACAGTCAGACTAATAAAGGTTATGACATAAATTAGATATGTCATAACTGTAACATGACAAATGGAGTAAAAATAATTAAAATGTCTCCTAACTATGAATACAAACAGTGTTTACATGTATCTAAGAAATATGGGTATGAGATCAGAGGACAGAGATTAGACAGATTGATACACAGGGGGATCCATAACTGGGGAATATGGGCGTGATAGAAAACGTTTTATGGTATGTTTTTCACCACACCCATAACATATGTGTAGACACTGGTTTCATGTTTCTTTGCTCATTCCCATTTTAAAAGGGTGTTTCCACACTGATGGACCACCCTGTACCTGAACTTGATTTATCATACAAATCTGAGTGATGAATGCAGAAACAAGTTATCTGGCAGACTGATTTCTAACATATTTAGACTTCAGTGAGAGACTGTGATATGAGCACTGTCATCAGAAGCATTTCTATGAGGAGCGTGTGAGCTGTCCTTGGACAGTCTCTTCCCGGTTAAGGAGTGAGAATACTCATCAATCTACATGTTGAAGAGTTTTTCACACTGAAGCAGATTGAAGATTCAATCACATGCTTCCTGTCTGTTTATCTGCAATCTATACTGCCAGTCATTCATTGTAACTCTCCAGTGTACTACTAGGCAATTGTCTTTAATAAAGTCCATTCCCACTACATGTCTACTCTTTAATAAAATGTTTGTTTCATTGGTGATTCTGCCAAGCCATAAGCGTCTGTTCTTCAGTTGTTATTTTTCCCTCCCTTACAAGCCATCCTTTCATCTTTATACACTTAGGATTATCTGGTAACAGTAAACTTTCTAACTCTGTAACAGAGCCCCAATATTGTATATCTTAGCCATTTCTAGGTTATAAACACGGTTATGAATTTAAATACAAATGAAATATATTTTTTCATAATGAAACAATAATGGTACCGTACAATTTGCTTAAACATCGATTTTGAGCAAAACAATAGTCCCTCATTAACTTTTTGCCTCAGATATCCATTTAATGTTATATCTAATTACTACCATATTACTACCATTGTTTATGTAAATTGTTGGTCTTGCCTCATGTTGATTGTTCAGATGTTCAATTTAATGCATAAAAAATTTGTAGAGTAGTGGTCCTAGTGTGGTATATGAATAATTATGAGGATTGAAATTGTCTACATGAGACATGTTAAATAAAGGCATGTTTATATTTTCTGATTCTGATGGTAACACTTATTAACATTTATTTGGAGTTGTGAGTCTTACCTAAAAATCATGTTCCACAAATATGGGAGTAGTAAAGACATATCCAGATACATTTAGACAAAAAAATGTTTAATAAAAACATACACCCTCCCCCATTTTCCCAAGACCTTCCCTTTATGCTCTTGCTTTGGGATATTTCAATGATCCTATATAGTTAGATAGACATAACCCACCATAGGATAAATGATACTTGTACCAGGAAAGATTGCACACATATATAACTTCACTTAAGGTGATAGATATATATATATATATATATATATATATATATATATGTTTACATACACTTGCTAACATAACATTCGTCAATAACGTGTAATATGAAATAGATTTGCACAGATAGTACATCATCAGTACTCCTTTATTGTAAACTATTTACTTGGTTAAACATATGTATAAGTACCTCCCTCATTTAAGGATGTGTGTGTTGCATACTCCATTGCAGTTCTCAATTCAGCTGTCATTACTAAGTACTACAATTCTCATCATTCTGCACCTCACAAAATAAACCATATGCCCTAAATTCACACCGTTTCCTGAAACATGAATTTTTTTTAACTTCTAGAAGTGCCAGCATGCCCTGCATCATTTTTTATTGAACACTTTTATACCCCAGAACCCACCGCCCATAATTGTTGGGAAGACCCCACTGCTTTTAGCACTTTAGCATTTTAATTTGTTCCTGCAGTCGGGGCCACATGGGGCCCACATTTATTTTGCAAAAAAAACAAAATGTTCTGAAATTGGTGGCCAACAAAAGGTAAATGAGTCTGTTTTCTCTGTATCTCTGAGCTTTATTTATTGTCTATTAGATATTAGTTTATCTAGAGACATTCTTATGTGATATGAGGTTTGATGTATGAATAGAAAACTGCAAAAATAGACTTATGGGACTCTAAATACAATGAGTTGAATCTGGGTAATGTGTGTTCCTAAATGGTCAAAGAAATTCCTGTAAAGAGCCCCTTATTGCATGTTGGTTTGACCTTATCCACTCCCATATATAGTATATAATAAGATAGTGTCCATTAACATGCAACACATATTAAATACAGTAATTATTAGTACATCACATATTGTTTTTCAGTCATTGTTTATCTAAATATCAAAGTATTGTCACAGATCTGCTTGAACTGAAGTCTGCTTAGAGTTGACACTGCTAAAGCTAGGAGGCACAGAGTGTAACGCGCTTCTGGTCTTCGCCAGGGACCTCTGTAAGGAGGTTTGGAGTTTGCTGCAGGAGACGCTCAAAGCTAGCCACAAGCTAAGCAGTAGGTGAACAGGTGTAGTCGTGCAATACAGAGTCAAAACGTATGGGCAAATGAAATACAAAAGGATCAGACAAGCCAAAGTGGAATCCAAAAGCAGGGTCAGGTAAAGCCGGGTCAGAAGCCAGGAGGGCAGACAGAATGCAGGGAAACAGGCAGGAGTGCTGGAACATAAGTGAACCGTGATACTCTGGCACCCTAATGGTGCCAGAGCCTTCCTTAAATACTAGCCCCTAATTGGTAGCAGTGGGATCGGTGGTCAGGACACAGCTGACACCGGGCCTGGAGAGAAGAAAGAAGCATTCCGTTGCTTGGCAATGGGAGACGATTGCACAGGAGAGGAAGGTGGCCGTCCCTGGCACCTAACGAGTGTGCGGGGAAAGCGCCTAGCCAGTGTATCTGCCTCATACAGTATGTTATTTTAAGTTTTCATTTGTATTAACAAGCTCTAGTGATTGAGTGAGATGGTTTTCTGTGGTCTATTTTTGGCTTAATTGAATCTAAGTGAGGGGGCAAACAAATGTTCAGAGACGTGAAGCCAATGAGCAGCAGTCTCTTATTAGTCAGTATTAAGTTGGTGGGCTCACCGGACAGCAGCTTATGTCATGACTGGAGCTTCTTGGGAGCAGTCCTATTCATTTCTATGTTTTTATTTTTTATGGATTAAGTTGGAAGAAGAAAAGAAGATGGTAGGTGAGTATGTATTACCCTGCATTACAGAAAAAAGGGCTTTAATTAATTATTATATTTAAAAGGGGACACCATTAGTTATTGTATTAAACACAGCTCAGAAATCATTTTTATGTTAAAATAAGGGGCATAAATGTTTAGTATATTAATATATGGAACACAGGATATGCTATGAAATGGTCATGGGCTCCAGGCGGGGCCCAATATTTCTACGGGCCAGGCAGCTCTAAGTATGGGGGCATTATAAAAACATGTTGACAAGCACGATAGCTGGAGGTTTCAGCTCTCTCACCTCTCACAACCACCTAAATTTTCAGATCGATTTTTCAGTGGTTTGCAAAATCAAATCTTGATGATTTTTTGCGGTTTATATTTTTTAGGTGGAAAAAATTGGTATAGAGAAGTCTAAAGTGCTTTTTGAAAACCATCGGTTTTGCAAACCCTCAGAAAGTTTCTGTTAAAGCAACCGTATGAACAAAGAGCATTTAAAAAAAATTCAGGTGGCCACAGGCAAAACAACTTATTGTCTAAAGAAAATTGTAGATAAGCATCACAGGTATGTTCCACAATAAATTTACTTAACATTAGACTAAAAATACCCTCTATAAAATTTGCTTCAATGGTACGTAAGAAATCATAAAGTAAGAAAATTCTCTTACTTTTTCACTTAAAATAACTCCATCTTTGTAGTGTCTTCCATGTTCCCCTACTACATCTTCATTAACCATTTAAGTTTATGTTGTCCAATCTTCCAATTATATCTCTGTCGAAGGTCAATAACAATTTGAAGTCCGTCACATCCTTACTCCAACTTTTCCTGTGGTAAATGGTTCTACAGGAAGAGCAATGATATATAAGAACATTCTTATATCTGTTGTTCATGTTAATCAACAAGTTTCAGCCTACACATCCCTATAAGTCTAATATAGGGCATCCAATAGGGAGCACTGCTCTAAAATCAGATTCACCCAATTAAGTGTTTGCATTACTGTTGCTCCTGAATAATATGATTAGTGATACCCATGCTGGTGATGTGCATTGGGCTTTAAATCCCACACTCCATGGGGATCACCAGTTCTCTCCTGAATCATCATCATCACCATTTATTTATATAGCGCCACTGATTCCGCAGCGCTGTACAGAGAACTTATTCGCATCAGTCCCTTACAGTCTAAATTCACTAACATACACACACAGACAGACAGAGAGAGAGAGAGACTAGGGTCAATTTTGATAGAAGCAAATTAACCTACTTGTATGTTTTTGGAGTGTGGGAGGAAACCAGAGCACCCTGAGGAAACCCACGCAAACACGGGGAGAACATCAAACTCCACACAGATAAGGCCATGGTAGGGAATTGAACTCAAGACCCTAGCACTGTGAGGCAGAAGTGCTAACCACTGAGCCACCGTGCTGCCCAGTACTCTCCTGAATGGATCATTTTGTTGTGATGATAACTTTGAATACATTACACACAATGCATTGAAATCATTATTGTATTTTTGGCACTTAATTTGCCATTGTCTAATAATAGTCATCTTTGATCACCAGTTGTTCCTCTGGTTATTGTCTACATTCACTCGCTCTTTTTTAGAAGTTGTATCCTATGTAGAGATGCTCACTGACCTCCGTGTTTCAGTTTTGGTTTTGGATCTGGATTACCTTCGGGTTTTGGTTTTGGTTTTGTCAAAACCGGCCTTTCTTGTTTTGGTTTTGGTTTTGTTTAGCTATTTTTTACAAAAATCAATTTTTGGGGTAAAATCACATAATTTCGGTATTAATTTATACCTTCATTATTATTAACCTTACTAACACTCATTTCCAGTCATTTGCATTCAATTTTGACCACCTCACAGGTCACAATAATATTTTTATACACTTTCAAACAAAGATTTCAGCAGTTCTTGCCAGTGACAAGAAAAAGGCCATTGTCATGCCTGGGCATAAGACCAACAATCCACCTCTTATGTGTGGAATAATTTTAACACAAATCCTGACAACAGTTTTCTAGCCATTTGTAGCGTTTTTAAAGCCCCACTCTGTAGAGGTAGGGGGACCTTAACCATCTAGGATCCTTATCCATGTTACGGCATTTAAAGCGAGTTCATGGAAAGCTGTTGGGAAATGTTAAAAAAATAACAGCAAGCAGTCCAGCATCATCTACCTCCCTTCTCTCATCTAGATCCCAGCACCTGAAATCTACACACCCCAACACCTTCATCATCAATATCCTCACAAGTGAAGGGAGTTAGTCCTGCATCCAAGTTGCTAAGGCTAGATGACTTCTCCACTATCCATGATTCCTCTGAAGAATTATTGAGCGTTATCCCCGCTGTTGCTGCTGCTGGGGGTCAATCTTACACTGAGAAGAAGACTACTAGTAGTTTGCAACAATTGACTATTAAACAATCTTTGCTAGAGGAAGAAAGCTGTCACCCAGTTGCAAAGCGGATCACAGACGCCATGGGGACTATACTATTATTAGATCTGCGTCCAATGTCCACTATTAATGCAGCTGGTTTTATATAGTTACTTGAGGTCTTCTGTCCCTATTACCAAATTCCATCACGACACCATTTTACTAGAAAAGCTATTCCTCACCTCTACCAGAAAGTTTGTAAAAATGTAATTATTGGGCTGCAAAATGCCATTCTACCCACTGTACCCACAGATATGGGGACAAGCAGAACTAAAGATTATATGACTGTGACAGTCCACTGAGTTGGTGATTCACCTTCACCAGCAGGAACAGCAGCAGCATGTACCCAAGTACGTCACATTTTTCAGAGGCAGGCTACTCTCTGTACCAGCGGCTTCAGTAAGAGGCATACAGCTGACAATCTGTTACAAAAACTAAGGGATGTCATTGCAACATGGTTTATCCCACTTGGACTCTGGATATTTTATTTCTGATAACGACACCAATATTGTTAGAGCATTGCAGCAGGGGGGCGGGGTGCCTTCACATTTCTTGTTTTGCTCACACAATCAACTTGGTGTTACAGAACTTTTAAAAAATGACAATGACATGCAGGAGATGCTGTTTGTGTCCTGAAAAAATTTATTGTAATTTCCGGGATTCTGCAACAGCATGTAGGAGAATGCAGCAGCTGCAAGAAGACTAGCATTTGAAGGGAATGTACTTTAGTCCAGCGAAGTAGTCACCTGTGAAGAGAGTGGGGACACGGTTAGCTTGAGTCAAGTGATTGCCTTAAATATACTTTTTGAGACGCAGCTAGAAAATTTTTATGGATGAAATAAAACTAAGCAAATCTTCTAACTATAATGTAATTGTAGATCTAGGACTTAATTTGCTTCACCAGGATCCAAGAGCTATCAACATCTTGTAATGACGTCTACTCCTTCAATTTCTCTAGCAACTGCTTCTCGGAAAAAACTTAGCTTTCCCAAGACACCCAGTGGTGATGCAGATGAGTCAGCACAACATTTTGACATTTGCTCTGATGTAAAAGAATTGCCCAAAAGTCATGACAGCTCTGCCATAAAATTAACTTCAAATTCCATGAGGAAGGCCATTATTGGCAATTACATCAAAGTACACAGACTTCTGGGATGGTGGATTCCAGCGGGGATAAATTAGTATTGTTTGAGGAAGATGAGGGTGAATTTGATGACAGTGTAGACTGCAGCAGGTGCTGAAATCTAGCTAAGAGAAGGGAGCTACCTGATGCTGGTATGCCTGGTAATATTTTGGGTAGAATGGTATCTTGGTAATATTATGTTTTTCTACAGTAAACTTTCATCTTTTTTAGAGAGGTTTTTTTTTCTTTAAAAAGGTAAAAGCTTTTTATTTACATTTTTGTTTCCCTGACTTAAAACCAGTATGCATTTCAACATAGGCTTTAGCACATGAGATAGAGGGATTAGTATAATCATGACTGAGACTGGAGAGTGACACCAACAATGTCACCCCTCCTGTTTCTGTATGAGCTATGGCACAATACAATGTCACGGAGACTTGAAGAACACTGACAGCCCTATTATTACAATTTCTGTTTCAGCACTGAACCCTGCCACCTCTCCTGTTTCTGAGTGAGCTATGGTACAATAAAATGTAACTGCAGATTTAGACCAAGCCAGACAGGCCTATAATTTCTATTTCAGCAAATACAATTAGCAATGGAGCAATGGAGCTCTTCTCTTTTGGGTGTTACATATATAACGTAGGAGAATTTGCCCGCAAATTCTACAGACAAACCTGCTTGTCTTCCTCTTCATCGATGACTCTTAGCAATTGAGCACTCGTCTTTGGGTGTTATCTATATAACGCTGTAGAATTTGCCTGCTGTAGAATTTGCCTGCAAATTCTACAGACAAGCCTGCTTGTCTTCTCCTTCATTTTTGACTCTCAGCAATGGAGCACTCGTCTTTAGGTGTATATTTTACCCTACACTTATTAGTGTGTAAAAGGCCCTGTGGTAGCGCCTTACATGCGCACGCTGTCCTCTTATTCTGTTCTCAGACACACTCGTTATAAAATTCGCACTTTTTTGCACTTTTCCTTACACAATGTTACCTTACTCAGTCTTTTGACCACACTAAATAACACTTAAGCTTCACAGAATTAATTATCCATTAACCACTGTATCTCAGCAGTACTTCACAGTATATATTCGTTATAAATAACCAATACTCACAACATATGTATGTATTTAAATTAGAGATGGTCACTGACCCCCGTGTTTTGGTTTTGGATTCGGTTCTGGATCTGGATTACCGTCGTGTTTTGGTTTTGCAAAATCGTCATTGCGTGTTTTGGTTTTGGTTTTGGTTTTGTTTGGTTTTGTTTTGCTATTTTGTTGGAAAATCAATGTTTTTGGGCCTAAAATAACCCAATTTAGTGCTCCAACTATTTCATAGATAGGTAATCTAATTGAAGAGGTAATAAATCCTCCAAAAAACAGTTTAATTCCTGGTAGGTAGGCCTTCATTTATTCTACACACAAAACAGATTGTCTTCCTCTCCATCTATGCATATTGGCAATGCAGCCATCGTCTTTGGATGTATATTACACCCTACACTTATAGTTAAATAGGTAAAGAAATGGAAAAAGGCACTTGTCGAAAATACAAAAAAAATTCAGCCGTTATAGACTGTACAATATTAATTGAAATGGACAAAGCCAGTTTGGTTTCTGGCTCTTTAGGCCCCCCTCCACTTGTAGAAAAAACAAAAAAAAATCAGCTGTTATAGACTGTACAATATTAAGAGAAATGGAAAAAGCCAGTTTGGGGTCACTCTGTGTATGACACCCTACCCTTAAGGAGAAATTGCTTAAACAGCAGCCTTTCAAGATGGTACGTGATATGGAAATGCCCCAAGTCCCTTTCCTCTTTGGGGGCAGATTGCATCCTACACTTACATAGAAAGTACACAGCCAGAAATATTTATGCACAATTATGGGGGACACCCCAAAAGCACTGTGGAGTGCTAGAAATTATTTGGTAGATACTGCTGACAGATAGTAATTTTGACAGCTAGAAAGATTTGAGCACAATTATGGGGGACACCCCAAAAGCACTGGGGAGTGCCAAATATTGAAAAAAAAATCCTCTATCCTCCTCTCTTCTCTAGCAATTTTTGATAGCTTAATTGGAATAAGAATATTGTATTCTCTGTCCCTGCACTAATCAGCCTGTGACTACACTCTGCTCTCTCCCTCTATCAAATGGCAATGGATTGCTGTGGAGGCGTATATTTATAATCTTCGCGAGCCCCGAGATCCGACGACGTCACAATGACGTTCAGCCTCGATTTGGATTATGAACGGGCGAGAGAGTACCGAGCCTACGCGGCTCGGTACTCGGATACCCAAAGTTCGGGTGGGTTTACTGTTAACACAGAAAAGCTTGTATTCACAGTTCACACATATATCATAACGTTTTTTAACATAACATAGTATATTAATATAACATTAACCCTAGGTTCACCACCATTATTCCTTACACTATCCTAGCTTTACATATGTATCCTTGATAAGAATCAGTATTTATAATATTGATTTAACTATGACAGATATCAGACAGTAGCTACACAGTCATATGTATATAAATAGTTAAATCCACATTAGAAACATACATATAGTTTTATGTATATATTATCAAAGAAACCTATTGAATCCTTGTATCCTGGATCCACTTCTTAGTCTGCAGTGTAGGGAACATTCTTGTAGTATAGAATCCTTTCCTGTAGCTTAGTGTAGGTTTTCTATAGATTTTTCCTGTAGTGCATTATAATATGTATATTTTGTGTAGTGTAGTATATCTATAATATACCTTTTCTGTAGTGTAGTGTGTCCTATATGTTTTCTGTAGTGTATTGTGGCCCTAGTGTAGTGCAGTGTAAGGCTCATTGTCCAGGGGCAGCAGGCAGCAAGAGAGAGGGGGAGTCCCGGGTCTGGACTTTTTTATAGTCCAGACCCGGAAACTCCAAGCCTCCCCAGCAGCAGCATGTGTGCGGCGATTCACCACACACACGTGGAGCTTCTTGTATTCATGGGAGATGATTTCATCACCCCTGGCAGTTCTTCCCACTGTGTATGTGTCCAACAGTAAAAAGCAAGTGACCCTCCCAGTGTTCCAACACCCTCCTTTGTCTCTATTTGGTCAGTTTCAGATAACAGCTTTAATACCTAAGTTGTGTGTGGGGTTTTACAAACACATGCAAAATAGCTAATGTTGCCATGTGGCTGGGAGGAGGGGAGATACTTTGAACAATGCATGAAATAGCTTGAGAATCATATCATAGGAGAAGATTCTTCAACATAGTGCAAATTCAGAAAAATACAGTTTAATCCCTGCTAGGCCCTCCCTAAACAATACCGTGCTATATTAGAATTTCAGCACTCAGAGAATTCAGCTTTTTTTAGAAGGGGGTATTCGAGACCCCAAACACTTTGTAGTGCAAATTTAGACAAATACAGTGCTATATTAGGATTTCAGCACTGAGAAAATACAGCTTTTTTTAGAAGGGGGAAAATATGACACCCCAAACACTTTGTAGTGCAAAATCAGAAACATACACACCCTCCTATTTCTACTCTATCACTTTCCTTGCTCTACACTGTGACCTAACCCTTCTCTGTCCCTCTCTCAAATGGTGATAGATCACCGTGGAAGCGGGTATTTATTTATTCTAAAACTAGCGAGATCCAAGATCCGACGACTTCACAAAGACGTTTTGCCTCGTTTTGGAATCTGAATAGGCGTGAGATCCCGGAAGTTCGGGTGGGTTCAGTTTCAAAGAAACCGCGCCCGCTCATCTTTAATCCTATGTCATTAGCATATCTTTTTCTGTACAATATGTCTTAACTATCCTCAAAATATTACAGAAGACTCAATTATGACTTAAATAACAATGAATTATGATTCTGTTTAGTGTGATATTTAGTTGCTGTACACAAAATATTCTGACTTCACTTTGCCTTGGACTGTAATAATTTGGATATCCTAAACTTAATATTATTTGAAGATAAAAATAACTGTTTGAGCCATTGTAGACATGAGCTTCCAGATAAATATTGATTTGCTAGCTTTATAATTCTAGTGATCTCTGTGGGCAGCTATTACACCTCTCTTAGCATTTAATCACTTAGACAGCCCTTGTGAATCCCAAGTTAAAGATTTAAATTTAAAAAACACAAATGGTTCACTGTGCAGGACAGAAGCAGCTGTGGATTGGTTGTGCCCCATGATTTCCATAAATGCATTTAGATATCCACCAGGGTACATGGATTTATGGAGAAAGATGTTGGTGATTATGAAGCTGAGGTTTGCACAGGCAGAGGAGTACTGGGAGAAGACTGAGGGGAGTGAGGACGCCCCCCCCCTGATGTATGTAGGAGGAGCACTGGGAGCTTTATTTTGAAGAGCAGTGCAGAAATGAGATTTGCTTATGTAAAGGGAGATTATTGTAAGGAGATAAAGGACTGGAGAGGGTACATAATTAGTGGAGTCCTCTCCACGAAGAAGCTTTAATATTGAACAAGCTCAGAGCTGGTGTTCTCCAATTCTTATATTATAAATGGGAATATTGTGACTTTAGCATATTTCCAGATGCATTCCAAGAATGTAATAACCAGTTCAAGACATACACAAACACTATATAACAGTCCTGAGGGTAAATGTATCAAGCTGAGAGTTTCCGGCGGGTTTGAAAATTGGAGAAGTTGTCAACAGGAACCAATCAGATTCTAGTTATCATTTATTTAGTACCTTCTACAAAATGATTAGGCAACTTCTCCACATTTTAAACCCGCCGGCAGCTCTCAGCTTGATACATTTACCCCCTGATGTCCCTTTATAATCATCATTAGTTTAGGCCATAAATGAGAGTAAAAAAATGAGTTTTAGGTGAAAGGATATGAAACTAAAGAGGGACAAAGTTGGACTTTGATGTGACATGTCTCTGTACAGCACTGTGGAATTGGTGGCGCTATATAAATGAATGTTGATGATGATGATGACATGTACACCTTTACATATTAATGCCTGTGGGTCTTGTTCATTCATTTAAGCAGGGACAATTTCCATTTTTCAATAAAAACAGTGCTATATTCCATACCCCATCAGACAGCTATGAATATACAAAATATAAAATATTATGTTATTGCTGGTTTTAGCCTTATATAATTTTATAGCAGCCTTGACACAATTATTTGATTTAAAAATACTTTATAATGTGTCTTATTAGTTTACATCTTTCAATACTGTTACACAGGGCTGCCAAGAGGAATTCAGAGCCCCGGTACAACTAATTGATGCCCCCCCTGCCCTTATAGTTGAGTAAGCAAAAAAAAAATTCAGGGGTGTGGTCACACAATTGGGGGCATGGCAATGTGCCATTGGGGCGTGGCTAGCACAACAAAATCATTAGGTCCTGAATTCCCCGGAGTGTGACATTTGTCCAAGCACTACTGACTTTCAGGACATCTAGCACCCATGTGTAGTATAGGAAGAATGCAGTGTGTACAGAAAGAGTTCAGCCTTGACCTGCACCCACTGGGCTCACCAAACACTCACCAAACATTGGCATTGTCCCTACTAGAATCACAACATTACACACACTGTGCTGCTCTGACCTACCTGTTCTTCTCACTTTTACTGCATGTGGCTGCTGGTTTCTTTAGTTGCGGCTTGTCTGGATCCTGGAATGTTAAAGGACCTATTTGGGAAAAAAATGGCTACATTTAGAAAATTACAGCCAGCCCCACCGTTAAATCAATAGCATCCATGATTAATAATTAGGCCTTCCCCCAGCCCCAACATTAAAATAGTATTCTCATTACCCCGCAAACAAAATAGCAGCCATTAATTAGCCACCATCTACCTCACACACACTACATTGCCAAAAGCTCCGTACCATCACACACACAATATTGTGCCCCTTTATCATCACCACGCTATGCCCCTTTATGATCACACTGTGCCCTCCATGCTGCCTTTGCCCTTTTCTTCATCCCCCTGTGCCATGCTACCTTTGCCCCCTTCTTTCATCATCCCCCTGTGCCATGCTACCTTTGCCCCCTTCTTTCATCATCCCCCTGTGCCATACTGTCTTCCTCTCTCTTTTCTTCATCCCCCTGTGCCATGCTGCTTGTCCCTCTTTTCTTTAACCCCTGTGCCATGCTGCTTGTCCCTCTTTTCTTTAGCCCCCTGTGCCATGCTGCTTGTCCCTCTTTTCTTTAACCCCCTGTGCCATGCTGCTTGTCCCTCCTTTCTTTAACCCCCCATGCCATGCTGCTTGTCCCTCCTTTCTTTAACCCCCCCCCGTGCCATGCTGTTTGTCCCTCCTTTCTTTAACCCCCCGTGCCATGCTGCTTGTCCCTCTTTTCTTTAACCCCCTGTGCCATGCTGCTTGTCCCTCCTTTCTTTAACCCCCTGTGCCATGCTGCTTGTCCCTCTTTTCTTTAACCCCCTGTGCCATTCTGTTTGTCCCTCTTTTCTTTAACCCCCTGTGCCATGCTGCTTGTCCCTCCTTTCTTTAACCCCCTGTGCCATGCTGCTTGTCCCTCTTTTCTTTAACCCCCTGTGCCATTCTGTTTGTCCCTCTTTTCTTTAACCCCCTGTGCCATTCTGTTTGTCCCTCGTTTCTTTAACCCCCTATGCCATGCTGCTTGTCCCTCTTTTCTTTAAACCCCTGTGTCATTCTGTTTGTCCCTCTTTTCTTTAACCCCCTGTGCCATGCTGCTTGTCCCTCCTTTCCTTAACCCCCTGTGCCTCTCTGCGTTTCTCCTCTTTCACTTACCTCTGTACTGCTTTCTTTCATCTTTATTTTCATTTCTTCTCTCTTCTCTCTTCTGTCTTCTTCTGTGCGCGGGTCTTCACTGGATGTCACGCCCGACATTCATTGCAAGCAGAGAGGGGAAGAGGGACGCTGACGCCATGATCATGTGAGCATTTCTATACACACATTATCGCGGCGCTGTCTATTTAGCCTGGTTATATTTACTCTGCTGAAAGTAAATGCACCCATTATATCTCACTTACATGCTAAGTATAATATATTGCTGAAATAATGCTGACATAATCATTGATCTCTATGTATCAGTTTTTCAAAGTATTAATAATTTCTGAAAATTGACAGTAAATGAAGTTTACATTCACTGTCTTCTGCGTCATACCAGAGATTTAAGAACAGATATGTATTTATAGGCAACTACAAAGTAATGTACAGTATAATTCACTTTAATTTGCTTTGATTCACTATGATTCAATATTAATCTGTCTTAGTGACATCTCCTTTATACTGGGAGTGAGAAAGTTTGGAAGCTTCTAGGAGGGGGTGGAGTTTTATGGCCCCACCCCCAGAAGTACTAGTCCTGCATCTAGGACTGGTATTCACTATAGAGGGGGGTTGCAATACTGCCCTTTTTATATATAATATATATATTTTTAACTTTAAGCAAATATGGTCCTTAAAAATTAGGACCAGTGCTGAGGTCTTTGAGTAAATTTCCATTTTTTTTTAATTATTATGATATTTCCAGCAATTCACAAAATTTGAGTGCAGGGAACAATATTTCTAGCTTTTCATCCACCTCCAACGTACAATGTTCAACATCAGTTCTATCTCTCTGCGTAACTCTCTCTTGTTTTCACACATCATGTATATATGGTTCCTCTGGTATCACCACCCATGACCCTGGTGCTATCCTGCTCTATATTGCATGGAACTAGAAATGTATGCCTGCTAAATAAGACTACTGGAAATATTACACAAAATAAGTGAAAACTAAAAGTGATATAAAAATAATAGTGTGTCTCCCTGCAAAAAACTAAAAATAGCCATTTTTGGTGGATTTGGTTTGCTCCCCTATAAATAGTGTTACTGTGTAACATATGTGAGCTACCTTATTGAAATATACCCCTTCCCCGTCTGATGCCTCTAATACTACCCTTTTCTATATTTAAATAAACAACCCAGCAGAAGTCTGAGAACTAATATATCGAACTGATGGAACTAATAATATATAATTTGTAAGAGCTAGAAAAACAGAGCTGGGGAAATAATGCAGATATTTCCATCTGCAGTGTTTGTACCTATGCTAATATGACTGCAATGTTTAATCAGCCTGT
Organism: Mixophyes australis; assembly: GCA_036250195.1. Classification (NCBI taxonomy): domain Eukaryota; kingdom Metazoa; phylum Chordata; class Amphibia; order Anura; family Limnodynastidae; genus Mixophyes; species Mixophyes australis. The sequence goes on from JAVHZZ010000007.1 coordinate 3,047,016, forward strand.
ACAGAACTAACAAAAGCCAGAAGTGATTGTACCAACTAGATGACTTTTAAGATAAAATTATTTGTTTCTGGACAGAAATGCTGGTTTTCAACTGGAAAATCCCAATCTACCCCTGTCCGGAACACTTATTACTGTTGTTAGTTTAGTGAGGGAGAAGGGACACAACGATCTAGCTTCAAAATGTGTTTACTAATATTGTTCACATATAGCCTGGCCATAAAACGTACAAATGTAGAAAGATATCATGTTCCCTCTTTAATACATTCTGTGTCTTATATACTGAGTAGAAAGTAACTGTAATAATATTTAATCCTTGTCCTCTCTGTTGTTACCTTTCACTGGTTCATTGGATGCACAATTAAGTATGTACAATTAGTATAATTTACCTTTTCATCTGTTACCCTGTTGCAGCATCCTCTCCTCCCATCTCTTCAAGTTACACTGATGACATTAACCAAAATATGCAGAGGGAAACCTTATATTGAACAGATTTGCATTCATCATCACGTTCCTTTCTCACTCTGCCCAGTATAAAATCATTACACCACTGACACTTGTTCAGATCTGCTGTTATTAATACCAAAGGAAACAACACAAGTCATCCAGTTTTACAGAATGGAGCTGGCTGAGCAGATTGTGATAAACATCATTATAGTTATCATCGGGGCTCATGGGATCATCATAAACTCATCTATCCTCACTGTGTACATCAGACTCTGGAGAAACACCACTAGTCCTGGTGTCTGTGATAAAATCCTGTTCACTATGGCTCTCACTAGTGTCCTTCTAGAGTGCTCAGTGTTGTTGAATAGTTACTTGTGTTTTTTTCCGACACAGAGAGAAAATTTCCGAAATGTATTATTCATTGCTCAATATGTCATGTTTGTTGTGTACAATATGAGTTTTTGGAACACCGCCTGGCTCTCCATCTGCTACTGTGTGAAACTCGTCAATGTTTCCCACCGGATCTTCCTTCGGTTGAAAATGTGGTTCTCCTCATCCATTAACAAACTACTCATAGGAGCGGCAATATGTTCAGCTTTGGTTAATTTACCATTTTTCTGGACAGCACACATAAGAGTTCTTCATAATATAAATATTACTGATGAGCCATTATATGTTAAAATAAATGAGAATATCTACTATGGTGTGTTCAAATTGTTGGTCAGTTACACCGTGCCTTTTATCCTGACTCTCATCTGTATTGGACTCAGTGTGACGTCTCTAATACAACACGTCTGGAAGATCAGGCAGAATGTATCACAGGTCAGCTCATCTCCTCAGATCCAGGCTCTGGTTCGGGCGGCTGTGACAATGACTCTGCGTCTGATGTTGGACCTAACCTACCTAATTATGATTACTTACTTGACTGTAGTGTCTTACTTTCTGGAACCTGCAATATGGATGTTCTTCCGTCTGTTTCTATTGTCATATCCATCAGTACAATGTTTTATTTTACTCCTTGGAAATCCCAAATTGAAGAGCAGACTCTTGGGACGAGAGTCCACCTCTAATGTCATTCAATAATTTGAAGGTAATGAAGACATATAGGTCATTTATATATATATATATAGTCATACACAGTGATAAACTTTGTCTCTGTCTTTGAACCATTAATATTATAATCCTCTTGAAATACAGTCTCTTTAATGTTTGCCATCAATTCTCACTACCCTCCCTGCTCTTGGTATAGTGCTACCATAAATTTAGTCTACACAATAATTTAGTATATGCTGATTTTCTGGAAAGTCCCTGGAGTAGAAAGATGCCATACAGTGTCTTCAAGAAAATCATCTAAGGAACAGTCATCCCACATTGGCCCAATACTACTGTTCACTGTCCTGTCCAACAGTTCCCTTCACACATCTACCGATACTGAGCTTCTAGTGCTACCTGCTCTAATCTAGTCTCTAACACTGTCTGACACTGTAATAACTATAGGTGGAGGGCCAGGAAAACAGAAATAGTGGCTACATATTGAAAGTAATAGGTATTATGGAAGAAAATACAATATATGTTTTGGTTACAATTACTACTGTATAGTTATGGTTACAATTCAAGAATGAACTGGGGGCCATTTTTCGTCCTAAACAGCACGACATGTGCTATATTATGTATTTTTAATTATATTAGTACACTGTATTCATACATTTCATATATATATATATATGAGGAACATTAAGATGTCTGAGATCCAGAAGTCATCACGGATCAGCTATATCTGTCTTCTATCTGGTACCCATAAATACATCCAAATACATCCATATATATATATATATATATATATATATATATATATATATATATATATATATATATACACGAGATGCATGAATGCAGTGTACTAATATAATTTTAAAGACAATATTGGTACTTATTACAGTGGTTGAAAAACTAAGCATTTTGGCAAGTATTATTAAGTGTTACATAATACAATAAAAATAGTTATATATATTTTGTTTTTGCAAGTTGGTGGTGCGACAGAAGCCGATTTGTATGTTGTTCGTATCAGTCACAGATTTAAAATGTCTAAATTATGTTGTTTTCGGCTTATTTTTCCTTAAACAAGACCAGGAAATATTTTACAGTTATTTTTTCAGAAGTGACCTATTTTCTCAAGCACTTTTTTTTGTGTATGCATATTGTGTTCTTTTGTTGTCAAATTTACATAATTCTAAGCACTATAAGTGATAGTATAACAAAGAAATTACATGGGAACTCATGGAGGTACCGAGTACACTCAGCCAATGCATAGGGCTGCCTTCAGGTTGACCAGCTAGCACTGAGTGGGCAAAAGAGCTACACATAAGCCCCGGTATATTCACAGATGCTTATCTGCTGCCATTATCAGCTCCCTACTGTGCTGCCATGATCGGCTCCTTACTGTGCTGCCATGATTAGATACTTACTGTGCTGCCATGATTAGCTCCTTACTGTGCTGCCATTATTATATCCCTACTATGCAGCTATTATTAGCTCTCTACAGTGCTGTCATGGCCCTCAATATTGCTGCAGATCCCAAAGCCATAAAGAATAACAGTTAAGATCAATTGTCTTAGAAACAAGTTTAATTATTGTGTAACATATAAACAGTCTGGGCTGGTCTAGATGTCGCATAAGTAACTGTAGATTAAGCTGACAAAATTGTCAGCAAGTAAATGATAATTAAGTCCCATGCACTTTGCAACAAAGGAGACTACACCAGAAACAATATCAGCTGCAGTATATTATTCATCATTAAATAATTTTATGCTACACTTGGATTAAGTAATTTAGGATGTATTTTATATCTAAATGTGGGTACTATCTATGTTTTTGCACTTAATTGTATGTGTCTACAGACGAAAAACCTTATGGTTTAACATGTCCAATTAAGGACCATTTAAAATGTGAGAAAACTATTGAGAAGACTTTGTTTCCACCGGAGACCATATGACTGAGATCTACTGGGACAATAATGGTGCAAAACTGCTAAACACTATGCGTAGGAGCCTTGCATTTTCAACCTTATGGCTGGGATATCCTCATAATATAGCTGGCTCCTTTTGAAGGATAATACATAACTTACCTGTTGTGGCTGTTGCCACCCACCCCACTGATAGCAGAATTGCATGTAAAGTAGCCAAGAGACAGAGCAATATCACCAGCCAAGGCCTGGATACATCACATGGTAGGTCTGATAGAAAGACTTAGCTCCGGAGGACACAAGTTTGGATCGGAGGATGATAATTCAGTTTTCCCGGCACTACATTTTCTTAGCTTAGAAAGAGACATTAGAGCAACTTCATAAAAAGTAGAACTACAAAATTACATTAGAGTTAAATTACATTAAATTGGTGTATAATCCTCTGCTTAGTTTGGTTGATTGGAGAGCAATGTTTGCCATTTAATTTTATTACAAGCCCTAAGCTAACTTTTAAGGATACATAAAGCCAACAAGACTTTATCGGAAAATGTTTTTGCAATCTGCAAAATAGTGTTATCCAAATGCACACAGAGATTTTCTGCAGGGATCTGTCAGCTGCAGGAACCATATTTGGTGGGGAGGCATGTATTGCAACTATCTTTTAGGAGCAGGCACAATATTAGAGGGAGGATTGCTCTACAAGGATCTGCCAGGAGGGGTTAGTATGTTGAGTGGAGTGATGCTCTGCAGGGGTCTGTCAGCTGCAGGGAGTGTTTTGGGTGGAGGAATACTCTGCAGGATTCTTTCGGGAGCAGATACTGTTTGGTGATGAGCTATGTTCTGCAGGTATCTTCTTGGTGCAGGCACAGTGTTGGAGGGAGGAATGCTCTACAGGGTTATGTCAGGAGCAAGTATTGTGTTTCGGGAGGAGGGATATTCTGCAGGAATTTGTTGGGAGCAGGAACAGTGTTGGTGGTAGGAATGCTCTGCAGGGATCTGTCAGGAGGTCATAGTATGTTGAGTGTAAGGATGCTCTGCAGGGGTTTGTCAGCAGCGGGGAATGTTTTGGTTGGAGGGATGCTCTACACTGATCTTTCGGGAGCAAATACTGTTTGGTAATGAGCTATGTTCTGCAGGTATCTTTTATTAACAGGCACAGTTTTGGAGAGAGGAATGCTCTGCAGGGTTTTTGTAGTTCTACTTTTTTATAAAGTTGCTCTAATGTCTCTTTCTAAGACACGCAGGCCCTAAACTACGATAAAGCTAAACTAAGAAAATGTAATAGTACAGTATGTGTGTATTCCAGTGAACACACAAATATGTGAATTAGCAGCTCCACCATTTTGTGAGTGACAGTAATCTCACTACATGATAGTGCTGAATCTGCAGCTAACCACAGGATGTGATGACATACCATGTCTGTATTGTGTGAGTGACAGCAATCTGACTCCATGATAGTGCTGAATCTGCAGCTCACCGCAGGATGTGATGACATACCATGTCTGTATTGCGCAAGTAACACGTCCATTAAGGTTCCTGCCTTAATCGTCGTAATTTCATTGCTTTTTGGAGTTTGAGTAGAACAGTTTCAATGGTTTTCTTACAGTTTAGATGGTGTGTAAGGAACCTTAATCGGACATGTTAAACCGTAAGGTTTTTTGTCTATGGAATATATTAATTGAACTCCCTGTCCTTATAGTCATTAACAGAATCTATATGTTAATTAATTGGTTCTTTTTCAAATTATTTTTTTTTGAATATTGCCATAAGGTGTTTGGTATTAATCTATGCCTATTAGCAACATTTGATGGATGCTACTTCCTGAAATTCATGTGCAATGTTTTTGTCGGATATTGATTATGTATTTATCTGATCTGTATGATCAATAATATATATATACACAAGTCTATATATTGGTTACAATACGTATTTCTTATTTGTGCTTATTTATACTGATACACTCTGCGCCTGGGAACTATACATTGAACACTAAATGTTGGAGAATCTGAATCCCCTCCATTCACTTCTCCCTAATTGGCAGTAAAATCCTGTCAGATTTAAGGAAGCACAGATCGCCTATTGACTTTTACAATTGAAATGTAGATAGTAATATTAGGTTGACAATAATATCTATAACCATAGACCTAAACTATCTCTACCCCTAACCCTACCCCTAACCCTATCCCTAATCCTAACACTCTAAACTTAGTCCTAACCCTATCTGTAACACTAACCCTACCCCTAACACTAACCCTAACACTCTAACCCTATCCTTGACACTAACCCTAACCCTAACCATAACCATATAATTCTGTCTACATTTAAATTGTCACCTAATGATACTGTTTACCTTTAAATTAGCAAGCTAATAATACTGTCTACATTTCAATTGTCGACCTTATAATGCTCTCTACAAACAAATTGTCAACCTAACAATGCTGTTGACATTTTAATTGTTGACCTAATGTTGACTTTTTGAATGTAGAACAAATGAATGTCTAGCATATCATTTTGTTTTAGTCACTAGTAAACCAAATAATAATAGAATTCAAATGAATAAATTTAGGAGAAAGTTGAAAAATACTTCACAATTTCCTCCCGGATAAATACACAATGATCAATATATTTTTTTCTATCCAATAAATTTTTTTCCCAATAATCTACAAACATGTTTACCTAACTGTGGGCAACTTTCTTGCCCATTGCCACTCATGTAATTTACATTCAATAATTAATTTTACACCAAAAATAGCTGTGGTTTAAGGAATGACTTCTAAAGAAGAGCTGCTTCAAATGCTATTTGATAAAAGTATAAGTAAATAGATGAAAGTAAAACATATGATCTTCCCATGTCATCGTTCCTATGCAATTGGTAACACCTACCAAACCCTAGAGATTATGGATTAAGATTAATTGTATTTGTATCACAACCAGAGACTTCTATAGATTTATTTCTATAGCCGGATATTTTCCGAGTGATGTATAATCCCATCATAAGAAACAAAACACACCCAACATCCGTACACAGCTAATAATTGCTGATTTCAGCATATATGGGCAGTGGTGCCACAATAGTTAGCATTGCTGTCACACGGCACTGCACCTTGTAAAGTCCTGTATAATATGCTGGTGTTATATCAGTAAAGGTTATAAGATAAATATATATTACAATATAAGCTTATTTTAGACCTCCATTTGCTGTACGACTAAATTGTGTGAAAAACAAGAAACTATGCACTAACAACACTTAAAAAATGAAGTATACATTTTTCTTCATTGAAAAGTTTGGAGTGTAGAGTATTATAACCTTGCTAGTGAGTATTTTGGTGAGTACCAATCCTACTTACAACTTCACAGTGTCCCAATTGTTATTTGGACAGAGAATTCAGCAACTTGTGGTGTACTGTGATAAGAGAATATTACCTACATACAATGAATTCAATATCGCTCTCCCCTTGCCCCCTTCTTGTCTCACACCATATACTGGTGACCCTTTCACAGTCGAAAATAATTAAGAGCAGGTTAGTGAGTAAAGTGCAGACAACCATACAGAAGCATCCAGATACTTCAATGTGCTTCAACTCCATATAATTTGTTAGATACAATTGCAATACTTCAAAAATAACAGCTACAAACTGTTTTACTGTGGTTTTATGAGATAATTTATATAACACATATTATTATTATTATTACACGTACAACAAATATTTCATGACATCTCTATAACTCTCTATCTCACTTCAACACAATCCTCTATAAGTGCATTGTTTAAATAATCCATCGATATATAGAATGGAAAGAGAGATTCCCCAATATTTACTTATATCATCTCACATGCTGGTATAGTAGAAAGATGTTAACATTTGCACAATTTTCTAATTCTCAATATTCTTCTTTCTCCAGCAAAAAGAACAGCACAAAACTTCTCCACAATTATCTTCCTGAGCTCAGAGTTGACCTGGATAATGATGATGGCCTCTGCAGTTGGATAAGACATAACTATGAACCAGCTTATTAGGAGTATATCATCTGGGGAGGAACTGAATTTAACTGTGGATAACATGTACTTAGCTATGAAAAATTTTGCAAATAGTAAAACATGTAGAATTATTGTTCTTATAGCGTTAATGTGGGCTTGGAGTTTAGAGCGAGAAAATCCAGAATCATTCTTCTTTATTTTGATCATATGCCTTAAAAGTGAGAATAATAGAAGAGAATAGAAAAGAGAAAGAGAATGAAGGGCAGAAAGCAGCCAAGAAATAAGAATATTACTATATATAATTCATTCAAATCAAATATCCCGCTGATAAAATAGACTCCGAGTGTACTATTCTCAGAAGATTGCACTTCAATTTCTTCTTTTGCATTCCAAATGAACAATAGACTCATGAGAAAAGAACCAACTGCTGAAAGTAGAAGTAGAAACATCTGTGAAGTTGAGCTAATCCTCTTTAACCAAACACAGAGTCCATATCTGAAGTTGGTGATGCTGGTACAGTAGTAGGCACAGAGCCAGGCAGTGAGCCAAAAGCTACAGTAAATAATTCTAAGCGTAATTACTGCAAATGATAAATATACTTCCTTAATAAACAATGTAGGAACACAAATAACATAGAGTGAGCCTTGTGCAGGCAGAGCGCACTGTAGAATAATGTACACCAGTCCCATCACAAGATGGATTAGACGAGATAGGTTCAGTCTCAGTCCATTTTTAATGTTTTTGACATCATTAATTATGATGTATGTGTTCAAAGTAATTGATATCCCACTTTCCAAGAAGACAATGGTTAACACAATGATCCACATCGGAGACAGCGTTCTGTGGCTTCTGTGTGTGCTCCAGCTGGAGATTGTGGTTTGTTGAGTACAGACAGATCTATGTTTGGATTTTGAATGATGCAAATAGTCTTCAGGATGCGGTCACATAATCTTCTTAACATAAATCATTATTTTACTATGAAGTTATTGAAAATAACATGAATTGCATATTTCAATATTTGCATTTTAGGTTTACATAGATAACGATTCTCCTTTTTCATGTAGATCTCCTCAAAGCTCAGAGCTGAGTAGCAGTAAATAGAGATGGAACAATTGGCTGTTGGAGATGGGATTGAGTCGCTAATTGTTTGGTTTACAGTGGAGCATTCATTATAATAATGTGTTTTTACCTTATGATAACCATAATTACATATCAATTTAAAAAATGTTGCAGTACTAATTATAAAAATATATTAAATAAACAAATTACATTTTTAAGTATGCCAGTTTTAAAAGAAACATTACAAACATCTTTATTTTATTTAATAAATAAACCTATATAAATATGATTCAAAATACCTATGTCAGATCCGGTGAAGTTTGGAGATGCAAAACTATTAATCCTCTTGAGTTCAATAGAGGTAGAGAGTTATAGTGGAAGGTATTCCAGTGATCAGGGTTACAAGAGTGTTCAAGATATAGAGCCAGGAGGATCCATAATAGATGCTGGGGTCAGAGAATCTGGAACGTCCATAACAAGAGTGAGGGTCCGAGAGCTGGAGAGGCGCTACACGTGGAGTCAGAGAAAAGCTGGATAAAGTGAATGAATGAATTAATTAATAAATAGTAGCACATAGTGAATTAATTGGTAGATCCAAAACATCTCTACCAAATAAACACCCTTGCCCCATCAGGCTTTAATGAAGGTATTGAAATTGCACCCTTCCTGTGAACTTATCTTTCTGGGATTGATACAATATGTATTTTGTAATATATAGGATTACTGTTGTTTTTAGGATGTTTTATTACTATGAGTGTTCATTCACTGTGGTCGCACATTGCTAGTTTCTTATATCTATTTTTACTTGGGTTGAACACATGGCTCATTATGACGTTATAAACTTCCCTATGATGATGATGATGATTTGATCTAGGGATTCATATGAGTACATTTTTTTTGTGGTTTTAGAAATGTGTCTATGAATATGAATCTTTCTTAATTCTTGATTTTTGTTACTGTAATGTTATTCATCATTGTTTTGATATTTATTTTTGAGAGTCCATGTTAATTTATTATTATATCTCTTGGGATAATGAGTCTTTCCGAGTGATACATAAGAGCATTTATGTTGGTTTTAAGAATTTCTATTGTTTTTTAGGAATGTACAATTGTTTATATTTACTTATATGAATCTGTAGATATGCATCTTTATCTGAGCTCATGAAGTCACTGGAGCTATATGTTTTTATTATTATTTATATTGAATTATTTATATTTTTTTTAAAAAAGCCCCATGTACGAATAAGGGAATCTATATAGTTTTACATATTGGTATTGACATAATGTCCTATGTCCCATTTCAAATATGGCCGTCTTACATATTGTTATAGATGTCCCATTCTAAATATGACCGCCCATTACTTTCGCCCCTCACAAAGATGGCCGATGCAGAAAAGAACTAACACTAAGAAGCAAACAGCTGATATAACCATGGCATTCTTTGTAATCAGCCGATAATTCTTATTAGCATGCATTCCTTCCATATAAAAAATGCGAAGGTCCCGAGTTTAGATACGCGGCAATATACAAGCCTTTATAATACTAAACGCGTCAAGCTTAAGGTAGTACAGATTGGTACTTTCTCTCCTTTGCATCTGTATCCAGAGATATCAACAAGCAGAATTTTCCAGAACTTTAACCCACTGGAGTGGATCTAAAGACTGTACTTGGAATACAGACAAGCCTATGTTTTATGTGACCTATTGTGAGTGTGTATTTTATCTTGATAATAAATTTGGATTTTGTATTAACATACTACATTATATGCAATCTTTTTTATTTTTCTCATCGTCTTAAACCTCTTGACAGAGTAAACTGAATAAATAAGCATTCCAGCTGTACAAGCAATTACACTGATAAGCACAAACAATCTCATTTTTGGTACTCATATTTAAAGGTGGTTGGGTACTTGCTTGATCTATTCTCATATGTTTGGCAACATTGTATTATTTTGGTTTTTCTTCCATTTTCTATGAGCATACAAGACCGGAGTGGAATTATATGGTAGGAGTGAAGTAACCTGGGACTCTAGTATTGCTGAGCACTTTTTGAATGGTTTATTTGGTACACATACATACAGTCAAGTCCATAAATATTGGGACATCAACACAATTCTCATATTTTGGGCTCTATACACCACCACAATGAATTTGAAATGGAACAAACAAGATGTGCTTTAACTGCAGACTTTCAGCTTTAATTTGAGGGAATTTACATCCAAATCAGGAGAACAGTGTAGAAATTACAACAGTTTCTATATGTGCCTCACAATTTTTAAGGGACCAAAAGTAATGGGACAAACTAAACAATCCTACATCAAACTTTCACTTTTTAATACTTTGTTGCAAATCCTTTGCCGTCAATTACAGCCTGAAGTCTGGAAGGCATAGACATCACCAGATGCTGGGTTTCATCCCTGGTGATGCTCTGCAAGGCCTCTACTGCAAATGTCTTCAGTTCCTGCTTGTTCTTGGGGCATTTTCCTTTCAGTTTTTTCTCCATCAAGTGAAATGCATGCTCAATCAGATTCAGGTCTGGTGATTGACTTGGCCATTGCATAACATTCCACTTGTTAGCCATAAAAAACTCTTTGGTTGCTTTTGCAGTATGCTTCGGGTCATTGTCCATCTGCGCTGTGAAGCGCGTCCAATGAGTTCTGAAGCATTTGACTGAATATGAGCAGATAAGATTGCCCGAAACACTTCAAAATTCATCCTGCTGCTCACATGCCCACACCATGACACTACCACCACCATGCTTCACTGATGAGGTGGTATGTTTTGGATCATGAGCAGTTTTTTCCTTCTCCATACTGTTCTCTTCCCATCACTCTGGTATAAGTTGATCTTTGTCTCATCTGTCCATAGGATGTTGTTGCAGAACTGTAATGACTTTTTTAGATGCTGCTTGTCAAACTCTAATCTGGTCTTCCTGGCTCACAAATGGTTTACATCTTGTGGTGAATCCTCTATATTCACTCTTGTGAAGTCTTGTCTTGATTTTTGACTTTGACACATATACACCTACCTCCTGGAGAGTGTTCTTGATTTGGCCAACTGTTGTGAAGGGGTTTTTCTTCACCAGGGAAACAATTCTTCTATCATCCACCACAGTTGTTTCCCGTGGTCTTCCGGGTCCTTTGGTGTTGCTGAGCTCTCCTGTGCATTCTTTCTTTTTAAGAATGTTCCAAAAAGTTGATTTGGCCACACCTAATGTTTTTGCTATCTCTCTGATGGGTTTGTTTTGATTTTTCAGCCTAATGATGGCGCTTGCTTCACTGATAGAGACAGCTCTTTTTATATCTCATATTGAGAGTCGACAGCAATAGATTCCAAATGCAAATGTCACACCTAGAATCAACTCCAGACCTTCTATCTGCTTAATTGATGATGAAATGGGTTTTGAGTCGATTGTCCCATTACTTTCGGTCTCTTAAAAAGTGTGAGGTACATATAGAAACCGTTGCAATTCCTACACCGTTCACCTGATTTGGATGTAAATACCCTCAAATTAAATCTGCAAGTCTGCAGTTAAAGCACATCTTGTTAGTTTCAATTCAAATCCATTGTGGTGGTGTATAGAGCCCAAAATATGAGAATTGTGTCGATGTCCAAATATTTATGGACTTGACTGTACACCTTGGGATTTTGGGACTATACTCCCTTAAATACTACACCATAGGGCGCCCTTTTCACTTCTCTTTTTCTCTTAGATTTGTCACATCGGCTTTATCACCCAAAGTCTGAAGGGAGATGGCCACCTTGTATGAAGGAGGTGTTCCGGTGTGGATGGACCGTGATTTATTGTCTACACAATCTGTAACTGAGCGCCATTTTTTATTGATATTATTTTCTATGGGCATAGGAATGTTCTACCTATACAGCACTTGCTGTATGCAGACACAGGATGCGCACAATGTCTATGGATATATAAAGTCCCATCAGAATGCATAGAGGAACAATGAGATTATTATATAAATGAACAACTTAACATGCACTTACACCCGACCTGTAGCTGGTGCAAGTGATATAACTAAAAAACACATACTTTAGAGATGCCTAAAGCTTGAATTGTATGGATGTGCGTACGCTCGACCTTGGCACGTCCTTACTGTACATTGACTACATGCATATGTCCCTTCCCTCCTCCATGTCCCTTCCCTCCTCCATGTCCCTTCCCTTCTCCATGTCCCTTCCCTCCTCCATGTCCCTTTCCTCCTCCATGTCCCTTCCCTCCTCCATGTTCCTTCCCTCCTCCATGTTCCTTCCCTCTTCCATGTCCCTTCCCTCCTCCATGTCCCTTCCCTCCTTCATGTCCCTTCCCTCCTCCATGTCCCTTCCCTCCTTCATGTCCCTTCCCTCCTTCATGTCCCTTCCCTCCTCCATGTCCCTTCCCTCCTCCATGTCCCTTCCCTCCTTCATGTCCCTTCCCTCCTCCATGTCCCTTCCCTTCTCCATGTCCCTTCCCTCCTCCATGTCCCTTCCCTCCTCCATGTCCCTTCCCTCCTCTATGTCCCTTCCCTCCTCCATGTCCCTTCCCTTCTCCATGTCCCTTCCCTCCTCCATGTCCCTTCCCTCCTCCATGTCCCTTCCCTCCTCCATGTCCCTTCCCTCCTTCATGTCCCTTCCCTCCTCCATGTCCCTTCCCTCCTTCATGTCCCTTCCCTCCTCCATGTCCCTTCCCTCCTCCATGTCCCTTCCCTCCTCCATGTCCCTTTCCTCCTCCATGTCCCTTTCCTCCTCCATGTCCCTTTCCTCCTCCATGTCCCTTCCCTCCTCCATGTCCCTTCCCTCCTCCATGTCCCTTCCCTCCTCCATGTCCCTTCCCTCCTCCATGTCCCTTCCCTCCTCCATGTCCCTTCCCTCCTCCATGTCCCTTCCCTCCTCCATGTCCCTTCCCTCCTCCATGTCCCTTCCCTCCTTCATGTCCCTTCCCTCCTCCATGTCCCTTCCCTCCTCCATGTCCCTTCCCTCCTCCATGTCCCTTCCCTTCTCCATGTCCCTTCCCTCCTCCATGTCCCTTCCCTCCTCCATGTCCCTTCCCTCCTCCATGTCCCTTCCCTCCTCCATTTCACCAATGAAATCGTTGGCTATCGCAAGAGTGCTTTGAGGACAAAGGTGAATTGCATGCACTTGTTGTCTCTGGAATATAGTCTGTTTCTGAGCATGCGCAGAGCAATTTACACAGAATATGGCACGTATCGGCATTGGCGCTCCATAATGAATCAGGCCCAGTATATCTAATTTTAGTGTTAAATTTGGAAAAGACCCAATGACTGGTTAGAAGACACAATAAGATCAGAGACTTTACATTGATAAGGTGTAATATTTACTTTAGTTCACTGTGATACACTCCATGTTGTACATTTGAAAGATGCACTATTTTTGCTGAGATTATACAATAGGTTGATATGTAATTATGAGCAAAAAAATAGAAAAAGGAAAATTAAGAAAACTCTTATAAATCGCATAGTGAGCTACTAAATCTGGGGAAAATTGGCTAAACATTACTTTGCAATAAGGATATTTCTCTAAGTAACTCTTTCTGGTGAATGTTATATGTCAGATAATCATCTAAATTTATATATACAGCCCCTAAATTATGATAAAACTAAACAAATGGTGGTCTCCCTTCCAAGTACTAACCAGGCACAATCTGGCTTATCATCCAAGATCAGATGAGACTGGGTGTGTTCAGAATGTTGTGCAGACAACAGAAATCCCCATAGGGAAACAAATGTTAATATTTACATATAAAAGAAGTTATACTTTATTAAATTGCTCAATAACAATAAAATGATAAAAATTCATATATTTAAAAAAATCATATGTATCATTGATTATTGAGGGGATCAGTGTATCTCAATGATAAATCCAAATTGTCTCTTGTGTAGTAGGTCAGCTAAATGGTTACCTCACCTCCTTTGTAACTTGTATTACAAATGAGTAAACAGTCCACAGAGATAGACCATCTTGTATGCAATTCAATGTGGCAACAACTTTGGCTGGAAGGCTTCAATCCATTCTCCTTACTGAACATTAAGTAAAAAATGAGAGGCTCCAAAACTAAGCCCCAAATCAATTTAAAAAAGTGAGAATTTGGTCTAAACTAATAGAAATAGATCATTTATTTTATTCAATGTACACATTAGCTTAACAATAAAAGGCTGAAACCTTCATATAATAGTAATGGAAAAAATGAAAAAATGAAACATAAAATATCACAAAGATAACATTGATCGGTTAATATTTTATATTCTGGGAAACAAATCAAAAACTCAACATGATAGCACAGCAGTGATATAAAACTGTCACTAAGTTAGATAGTGGAGATACAATGAAAATCTCAATATAAGTGCAGCACTTAATATGGATGAAAAGTAACTCCAATCTAGCCAAGCCAAGACGGCCGCATGATAGACGGGAATGATGGACGGTGAAAACACATCTTACCACCCGACAGTATGATGAAGGAGAGAAGTTCTGCTGTCGCAGTTCAAGAGGATTTTTTTCCTTATTGAATTTACTATTTTTAGGGATGTGCAGTGATCCTTTTGAGAAGGCAGTCTTAATATATATTTGACTCCTGGGATCCTTAGCACCTTCTTGTTTATTTATTATTTTACCTTACTGGACATCAATTAGGCTTTGTAAGAGGCCACCACTTCTTATTTCAATCTCCTGGACAAAACCATGTTACAATGCAAGGGGTGCAAATTAGTATTCTGTTTTGCACATAAGTTAAATACTGACTGTTTTTTCATGTAACACACACATATCAACTTTAAATTTCAGTGTACAAATAAGCTATCAAGTATTTGTGTGCTATATTTATTTGTTATAAAATAAGCACAAGCAGCATAACTATCTGTAACGTTCTAAAAATATATCTGTTATCTGGGTTTAAACAGCTCATAACAGAAAGCATGATGATGACCGTGTCTCTAAAGTATGTCTGTTCATAAAGTAGACTGGTTAGCCATGTATTTTTTCAATAATTTGCAAGTTAGTATAATTTCTGATAAGATGAAAACATAAAACAATCACCAAATGCAGATGATATAAGATGGCAAAATATGATATTGTTATTGAAAAACAAAATTCAACATCTTAGAGTGAGTCTAAGTTGGGTATTTCCTTGAATAGTGATGAGATCATGCATGGTTGTGTATCCACATTGTACAACAACACATACAGTGCTGAGGAGAGTTATCTGGAATAATCTCAAAACTCAGGAGCAGCTGTGAAATATAATAGAACAAATATAAGATCAACATTAGGATCATGGTTTTAGCAGATAGCTCTCCAGGGTCTTCTGTAATTCATGAACATGTCTGAGGATAGAGATGATGGTCAAAATCAAGGTTGAAACCACAACAATGATTAAGTATTATTGTGCATGAATTGTAATATTTATCATATATAAATGTGCTCTGATAAACAACCAGAGAACCGTCACCTGTTATTGAATTGGCTATTTTTGGTCCTAAAAACGAACAAAAAAAGCAGTAGGATACGGTTGATGCAACCACTACCTGGAACATCACAATGGGAATCTTGGAGTGTCCCTTTGATTAACAAGAAAAAACGGATACCAGAATGTGGCAAATTTATTTAGATACATATTCTACATATGACATTGTGTTGAATTGTCAAGCACATTTGCATGTACTGTGTGCTGTAAACATTCAAGAACTTTTGTTAAAGTAACAGCATACATTTAGAAGCTTGTTGGACAGGATCCAGTGAGTGGATTCTTAGCAGTAAAGGCATTATATAATCACTTTCTTTATTGCATAAACAGAAGTCATAAACATTTTATTATACTATATAATTCCAATGGATATAAACAACAAAACCTTCAGGTGCACAACATAGAGGGTCATTGTGTCAGTGGTTCAGAGAGACGTGATGATGGGAGCAGGAGGTGGAGCTGATATAATGATTCATCTGCTGCCAACTCACAAATCAGGTCCTCCATTGTGGGAGACTGATTTCATCATGGACTTCACAGTGCAGAGATGAGAATCCCAAGGGTGGGATCCCTTCAATTCAGGAAGGGAGAAAGAAAAATGTAAACAATCAAACACACAACCTCCTCTGGTGCACCATAGGTCTAGAGCTAATATTCTAATAAGTAACTATAAATATATAAATCAATATACCATATAATATAAAAGGCTAGGCTACTCTGCTGCTATACAGGGGGATGTGAACTCCCCCAAAAAATAAGACAATCATAAGGCAAAAAAACTATAGCTGTGTTAAACAGAACACTTTATACTCTTACATGTATAATAAAATGAAAGCATGCTGGTTTGTATGTGAAACGTATTTTATATAAACCATACATTACTGAATGTGCCACATCAGTATAAGTGGCTAGAAATATGAAGAAAAATAGATGTATAAGTAATCAGGGATTGTTCAACATTCCATTGTCAGCTCACTATTGATTATAACATTGTTCAAGCATTTTTAAACTAGCAAGTGGTGTTTCACCGATACAATGTTGGTTTCTCTTAAGATGAATTTGTGAACAATTCCTGCTTATTTCTACATCTACATTTCTTTATGTCTTTAGCCACTTATACAGATTCAGAATTTTTGTAGTAGTAGTTCAAAGGAGACCTTAAGGTTGTTACCAGCAGATTTGGGTTATATAAATACATGTTTCACATATATGGCGGCATGCTTTCATTTTAATATACTGAACAATTAATAATTTATAATGTGTTCTGTTTAACATGATTATTGTGATTATGTATGTTTTATCTTAGGTTGTGTAATACATTGTTTGATACATTGTTTACATATGATTTTGTGTTGCATCTGTGAATTAAGGTAAGAATAACAGCAGGCAAACTGAATTTAAAATATGCTCTTACAACAAAATTGGAAAATATAACTAAGATGTCCAAAATGTAAATTGAGAAATGTACTAAACTTTAGTAGAAACGAATTCACTTAGTTTGTGGAATATGTTGATTATCATCATGATCAATTATCAGGGTATTGAATCTAAAAGTGTCTATGTCACAGCAAAGGCTCAAACATATAAACAGAAAAACTAACATACTGAAGAACACATTTGTAAGATCATCACACAAGAAGATATTTACTTACTATTACATACCAGAAGACAGGTGTACAAATAGCTTCTGTCCAAACAGGTAACGTACATGGACAGAAGTAACTGCTACATCTTATTTGTAGCAATACCCAGAAACATGAAATAACATTATAAAGATTATTGCTGATAATATATATATAAATAAACTCGTAGAGCCAGAGAGCTCTAATAATGTAATATTGCCAAGCATCATATAATATATAAATCTTAAATATAAACTGCGTACAATTGGTAAATAAAGCAGGGATTATATGTATAAAGTCTTCGCTTATTCTCAGTCTGCTTGAGTGATATCACTTCAATTAAAATGTAATGTGGAAAGGAGAATACTCCTGGATTACAGTTTCAGACAATTTCTTATCATCAACTTCTAACATAATTATCTTTAATTTTTCATAAGACAATAAGGGATCTGAAGGATCCCAGAAAGAAGAGTGATAACTTCTGGGTTGTTTTACTGTCCAGAACTCTCAGCTCTTTCACTTTCTTGATCGTTAACACCGGGTTATTCTCCTCCTCTTCCTATAATTGTAACTGCTGTATATGATGATATATATATATATATATATATATATATATATATACACACACACACACACACACACACACACTACCAGATTCTTAGCACAGTCCAAGACAGCAGTGGTTAATTAAAAGTTGTTGGCAGCTTCTTAGCTCCAATATTCCACAACCCTCTGTGGATGTCTCTAGAAACAAATAAAATAGAGGAAACAGGTGCTCATAGTTCTGTATATTATTAACCATCATTTACAATCTGATAGAAAACAGCGTACACTACATACATTACATAGACAACCAACACTTGCTAGCTGCAAGTAGCTACTCTGAATCATTACTGACGTGGATATACAGGACTGGATTGTTTTGACATGTAAGTGTTTTAGAGATCACATAAACTGTGAGGCTTGAGGGTAACCATACCTCTGACAAATGTCAGGAAGTAAAATTGTAGGGTGGGTCATGTTTACAGTTTTATGGTGATCTAACTAGTTGCCTGTCGAGATGGCTTTCCGTCTGTGGCATTATTGCCCGGACATGAGATCTCATCATTGGACACAGAGCTGTCTTCTGCACAGATAAGCCTTTGATACTTTTACACATTGTAAGGATATTTAATTGGCATTTCAGAATAAAAACTGTTTGTACGATTTTACACACATATGTGGTTGATTTTCAATCAGAAACCAAAACTTGGTTATATTTGATGCAACAATGAAAGATCAGCTTTAAAAAAGTTGCCAACAGATATGCATAATAACTTTTTAATAAAGTACGCTGCTTTCTATCAGATTATAATTGATGGTGTCTAATATACTCTAATATACTACTCTATGAGCGTCCTTTTCCTTCATTATGTGTATATATATATATATATATATATATATATATATATATATATATATATTATTTATTGGATAGAGCACAAGTTATGACAATTCATTTATCTTATTTTATGATACTGTAATCTAATTAACACTTACTAAATGTTTCTAGACACAACCATTTAGGATCTTCTAAGATATCAGTCTGGTGTATGTAGTGATGAAAGAGAATGAAGACCCTTGTTAGACAGAGCATTAAGCCTACTCCTGGGGAATTATTTATATTATTTGTTGAACAAATGTTTGTGTTTTAATGGCGGTTACACATTAATGTCTATGGCTATTTCTAGTTTTAAATAATTGCAGTGATACTTTGTAATTTTTAATTTTAAGTATATGTCTAGTGCTTTCTTGAACATCTATTGGTCCATTTGCATGTCCTTAACCATAATAGGTAGCCATTATTGTTATTACCTAAAGAAACAATGATGATTTAGTTCTGATAATGATTTAGTTGACAGAACATTCTATTCTTGTGAGCATTCTATTGTTTAGAGCAAATTATATAATCTGACATAGTCTTCCAGGAATTCTTTACTTTGGAGTTGTAAAGAATAATCATAATAGATTGTGCTGGACTACAAGAGAACATCAGTATCACAGTCACCCAATAACCAGGACTTTGCTGGGAAAAAGCAGAAAAATAAAAAATAAATGTAACCAAATAAAAGACAGCATGAAGAACTAAGAAGTGCAGCATTTTAGACCCTACACTTTTATACTTTTTCAGATTGGCTTCATCAGAAGTTCTCATGCTCTTCTCCATCTTATGACCATGAAGCTTCAGGAACTGAACTGTTAAGACGATATGTATTATACAAATCAGGATTGGCACGCAAGCCAAAACCAAAATAAGCTTTGCCACACTTAAATTTACCGTTCTTGCTCCAAAAGTAATATTGGCAGG
Organism: Mixophyes australis; assembly: GCA_036250195.1. Lineage (NCBI taxonomy): Eukaryota > Metazoa > Chordata > Amphibia > Anura > Limnodynastidae > Mixophyes > Mixophyes australis. The sequence continues at coordinate 3,066,902 of JAVHZZ010000007.1, forward strand.
AGGTGTATATGAACTGTTTGTGGAAGAGTCCTGAGGAGTACCGAATAGCAGCAAACTTAGGAAGCTGATGGCCAAAGACAACGTATTTACCAACACTATCAAATAGAGAACTATTGTTTTTATCTTCATCTTGACCCAAGTAAAAAAACCAGATTTGACATCTACAACCTTTGTAAAAAAGAAGAAGCAAAGTAAGGCAGTGAGCCACGCATTTGAACTCAAGCTGTATATGGTAAGTAAGGTAAATATGCCTTGTGAATACAGTGTTTTAAAGAGTTCAGGCCACAAGATGTTGCCAAATAAGTCGGTAGATGACACAATGGTCCTCCTCACGTCAAAGATGTGCAGTCATTTCACCTGGCTGAGGATGTATGCAAAATGTGAAGATATAGATTTACACTTAACTGATGTCTTTGGTCTCAGAGTAAAATAACAAGCTATTAAATTGCATGGTTATTCCATTATGACACAGGGAGCTTAGGGCAGTAAATTTACTAAACAAAGTAAATCATTTCAAAGCTAAATATGTTCTAAAACAAACAAATGTGAAGAAGTTTTACTTGTTTCATAAGTGTTTACCTTTACGAATGCATACTGCTGGGTTCCGAGGACTGGAAGACCTCGAATGCTGTCTGAATCCTTCCTTATAAATAATTGTGCTCAAGCTCAAAAATGATACAGCTTGTTGAATTAATTTCCAGAATAAATCAATATTGTCCAGTCCAATTGTAGATTTTGCAATAAAAAGAGATTTACTTCATTTTTAGATCTTAAGTTACATAGTTACCAAAGACAGAGGTCATTTCCCATACAGCTTGCAGACCAGGATTTTTTAGCAGAGTGTCTACTCAGTTGGCTGCAGGTCAATTTAAAAACTTTTACAATGGTGGGTGTGTTTACAAATTGATGTCATCACAGAGGTCAATGGCTTACAATGAATCAGGATTAACTTCACGGATCTACTTTCTTAGAAGAGATATTTGCACAATATATAGTTCCTAGCCTTTTCACAGTATTATACCAACAATTCCTCAACATAATATGTAATATAACAATAATATATAATAATATTGCAAATCAGGTTGCTGACACTAAATTTTATTATTATTATTATTATTATTATTATATATACTACTTTAACAGTTCACTCTCTTGTAGTACCCAAAACTACAATAATTTTAAAAAGTGTATTAATAATAATAATAAAAATTCTTCCCTTGATTTGACCATGTAGTGCTTAACTCAATTTGTCCTAACCTAAGTGTGACCCTTTCCCTGTACCAGATGTTTCTACTAGCATGTATTTTACCATTGATTATTCTATCAATTTCCATTTTTGTTCATCTGTTCAACCAGTGAGATATGCTCAATATATCATCCCAAATCTCATCTCTAAATTAATGAATTTCATTAAAATTTTGAATAAAGAAATGAACTGGACTTCCCTTTTTACCTTTTAAAAACCTTAACAGCATTTTCAGAATCACTCTCAAAATCCCCATTCTGTAGTTGAAAATAGATGATGCTGGAACATATAGAAATCAATGAGGAGAAAAACAAACACGTGGTGGCCACCATGTACGGCTCATTCTTCTTCGCTGATTAGTTTTTCTTACACCAATCAATCTTTCATTTCCTGGAACACATTCTCAAGCTGTGGAAGTATTTCTCCCTTTTCTGTTTGGTCTTTTGATGGCTTGGTGTTCCTATTGCAAATGGTAGAGTGGATCCAAGTGTCTCTTTTCACAACCTTCAGTAATGTGGCAGCAGTCTTCAACACCTGGTAATATCCTTCCCATTGCTTTATTACACAACCAGAACACAGTAAATCTCTACTTGTAACAGTCAGTGTTTCACAAGTCTGGTGAAAAACATTTTCCTGATCAGGTCTACATAATTAATCCTTTACTTTATATATATACCACTAGACTATAAAAATTTACTGTACTATACACATACGTTTCCACAAATCCCACACCCTACATAAATGACGAGAAATTCTAAAATACAGTAATCTGTGCGAGCAGTATCACAAGGGACAAAGGTGCAATCAGATATCTACTTAATAATTTCTAATACAAATATGGATTGTCCAGAATGTGTCCGTGTGCATCTTGTTGACTATTGTTGACTAAACGATATACATATAATACAATTTTGAAATTAGTTGTGGTAATACAGTTACATTTTTACAATTCACTGTAATCTTTGACTATAGGAGAAGAGACAAAATGTCTTCAAACTCATTCCACTATGCAGAGATAAAACAAAAACATCTGGCTTATTTTGCTTCTGACACCAGGCTAACCTCTGGATAGTGAAACACAGATTTGAACAACTCCTAATTAAGCTATATCTTATCCCTGTCAAAAACGTCTAAGAGAAGGGGTCTGCGAGTGGACATTTAAATTATTTAAGGGAATCATCTTGGTTACCTTGGTTATATAATGGAATGGCTTGACTCAATTAACAATCTGGCTGGATACACTTAACAAAGGGTTACAGTATTGCATCAGGGAATAAAATGACACTTCACGCTTACGTGAAACATTAAGACATTTGACACATTTTATCTGAAGCTTTACACAATCTAAGTATGATAGTTTTGAGACAATAACATTTATATTGATACAAATTAATACTTTCCCAATGCTATTTAAGCCAGTATAGTACTTTGGAGACACTTTACACATCATCTGGGTGTTCCAACCTAATTACCTCCCAGATTACGTGTTGGCCTAGCTAATTAACTTGGGTTGCCAGCTATCTATCATAACTGTCACTCAGACATCATTATGATTACATTACTAACAACCCTGATCTAAGCTGCATGTTATAACAATGGACATTTGAGAGAAATGGTAATTACCTTAGTTAACACAACTGTCTAACTCTCCCACCTATCATGCAATACAGCTGCAGCTGTCCTGATGTTTTTGCACAATATGGTGACAGTCTTTAAATTTCCAGTACATACAATATTGCAGGTAATAGCAAGGGTAAAATATACTTAATAGCATGAAATAACAATACACATAATACACCATTGCTCTGGTGTATGTACTTAGACTGGGCCAAGAATGAAAAATAAATTGAGACCCAGTTTCAGCACACCAACATTAATCATTTTATTAATAGTGGAAATACATCTAATTGCCCCTAGTTTTTGGTATTGTCTGCCGATACCTCTCATTTAAACATTTATCTCTCTTATATCCTACATGACTCCCATTTATTCCATTAAATAGTTTGTGGCAAAAAGGCAAATTTACCATTGGAGAAACTTTAAGAAGCTTTATAGATAGCAACAAATAAAGAGAAAAATAAATACATCTGCTTGACAGATCAACAAGATAAACAATACTTCACAGAGATACATTTAACCCCATTCCTTTCTCAGCAATATTTATATGGAGAAGACTTAGTTGTAGGATCTAGCTTGTTTGGTTTTTTTAGTTATAAACTATTGGATACAATGCTAGCGGACATCTTCCACTAAAATTAAATACTGTGTCAATTTGCATTATGCAAAGTCCACCAAAGAATGTGTCACATTCAAGGTGAATTAATATTTAGATGTATTTCATTTGCCATTTTAGTTTGTTAAGATTTGAATGACTACAAGGTGGTTAAAAGTATCTTGAAACAATTTGGGCTCCATATCTAATTATATATTTTATAGATTTTTATTTAGATCTGTTTTAAATATCTTTGAGCAGAGTAATTAGTGATTGATTAGCTCTGATAATATAAATAAACTATAAAAAAAATGTTGTGAACACTTTTGAAATAGCTATATATTCATGTGAGAGATTTAGCTTTTTCCTATAGTGAGAGAGTATCTGAATTACATTTCAATGGAGTCCGTTGTAACAACTCTGTATGTTATTGTACATGTGATTGTACATGTGATTGTACATGTGATTATACATGTGGTGTAACAACATAATATTGAAAGCACGTCTTCAATTTTTCTTTATATGAAGATGGTCTTATTAATAGGTGTCATTTTATTGTTACCAATACATAATCCTTGTTCTATTGTTTTAGATATTGTATCACCTGATAAATGACATTATATCATAAAGTTGGCTTCCTAATATATGTTATTATATTTAAATAATGACATGTGTATCACACTAGTCAGGTAGGGTAGAGATATATGTTTATCATGCTTTTATATATATATATATTTTCTTTATTTTCTATTTTTCAAACAAAGGTTACAGTGTACAGAGGAAATATCAAACAGGTCAAACTGAAAGAGAGCGTTAATAATCACAATTCTCACATCATGATATAAGTCTTTTCACAAACCTTTGGTTATAACTTTATGTAGGGGGTGGATAGAAAACAAAATCCATTGACAAGGGGAAGACATGGACAAAAAGGTGTAACAGGTAGGATAATGGGGTGAAGGAAAAAATGGAGGGAACAATGGACAATGGAGCTGATTAGTGATTTGATATTCAGGTTCCAGGAATTAATATCAAGCTTATTTGATCTTTTCAAAGAAATCAGGAGGTCAGAGGTACCAGCTGACACACAATTCTGGCTCCTTTCTCTTCCCAAATTTTCCATCTCTACATATAAGAGATCCATTAAAAAGTTGTTCAGCTGAACAAAATTCTGCCTCTCTATGGATCAAATAATCTTAGTGGCAGTAGACAATTTACCGCAGTGTGGTTTAAAAGCTGGAGTTGATAGAGACACCAACCTACAAAGTTTTCTTCCAACCTCATTCAGTCCCCTCCTGACGAATTAGACATGACTTCATTATCTTACACATAATTATACAATAGTTGAAAGCACAAGTAATACAATACAAATATAAAAACTGAATTAATGTTAAAACATAATTACTTGTACATTTTATCTTTTTCTTAATAAATGGTAACAAACACAGATAAATGTAAGGTTATGCATTCAGGGATCAAAAACAAGAACGCAAATGGAATTAATTTAGGAGTATCTATAATGGAAAAGGATTTGGGAGTGCTCGTAGACAGTAGACTTAGCAATAGTGCTCAATGTCAAGCAGCAGCTGCAAGGGCAAACAAAGTATTGGCATGCATAAAAAGGGACATAGATGCAAGGGAATACAGTGTAATTTTGCCACTGTATAAATCGTTGGTAAGACCTCATCTTGAATATGCAGTACAGTTCTGGGTACCACTCTATAAAAAAGATAATTTGGAACTAGAAAGGGTTCAGAGAAGGGCGACAAAATTGATGAAGGGTATGGAGTCATTAAGTTAGGAGGAAAGGTTAACCAGTTTAGGTATGTTTACTTTAGAAAAGAGGCGTCTAAGGGGAGATATGATTACTATGTACAAATACATTAGGGGTCAATACGGAGAGCTTTCATGGGAACTTTTTACCCCAAGGACCATACACAGGACACGTGGTCACCCCTAAGGTTAGAGGATAGGAAATTTCATAACCAGCAAAGGAAGGGGTTCTTTACAGTAAGGGCAGTCAAGATATGGAATTCATTGCCAGGGAAGGTTGTGATGGCAGATTCAATAGAAATGTTTAAGAAAGGGTTAGACAAATTTTTAGCGGAAAGGCGTATCCAGGGATACGACCGTTAATTTAAAATAAAGGATAGTAGTGGATATAGGGTAAAAATTGGATTGCAATATTGAGTCTGGGGGGATTTTCAAAATTGAAACAGATTGGCGGTTGCTTACTCTGGATTAATTTCAAATATAAGTGCAGGATCGCAGGAGATCCAAAATAGGTTGAACTTGATGGACTGGTGTCTTTTTTCAACCTCATCAACTATGTATTATTTTATACACACAAGAATATTTCCCCCATCTAAATTCATAGATCATACAGTTGAGTTATTATTTACAGATCTAATCAAGAAACCAGAAACAAACAGTTCTTATTGTAGCTGTAAATGATTTATATTCAGGTTGTGACGCTGTTACCCCATAATTTGCTCTTTAACCTGGGATTTCCAAAAATTAAAATCAGAGTATGAGCAGCTGGATAAAGTGAGAGAAATAGCCACAAGATATATTGAAAAATATCATCATACTGGTACATTGATGATAATATTATAGGAGTTGTTAGAGAATAGAAAGTGATGTCCAATATAAAACGTCCAATCATTGTCCTGACGGCTCGGATAAGGCCCTGGACCTGAGGAGATGTTACATGAGATTCTTTCTGCTTCATCCTCCAGATGTGTCTGAGTAGAGTTATGACACTGAGCCCGATACAGAGACAAGTCATAGATAATGGAAGAGCACATCCAACCAATGAACTGAAGATCAAGTAAGCAGAATTCCAAGTAATTGCATAATCACCAACATTTAGTGTGTCATTGTTATTATTCTGAATGCCAAAAGTTGTTGGCCATAAGAGTGGTATATTAATGACAATTGAAGATATCACTGAGCCCATTATGAGTTGAGAAACAGAAGAAGTGAATCTTGCTTTGGAAAGAAGACAAAAATGATATGAAACATTCACCAAACTAAGAGAGTAGAAGATGGAGATCATGGCGGTGTTCCAGAAACTAATTTGAATTAGGAAATATTGTAGCAGAACCAAGAATAGAAATGTGTATTTGTCCAGCATACGGTATAATCCAAAGAATTCTAAAATGCTATCAACAGTCAAGAAGTGCTGGAAGAGGACATTTGTAAGCACAGTAACAAACTGGATTTTATCACTATTACTAACAGTACTGACCTCTCTCCTGTGTCTGAAGTACACTTTGAAAATTAAAGAGCAAATGATGGTACTAGATATCCCAGTGATTATTGTAATAATCAATCTGAACAGATACAGAGCTGACTCCATTGTCTACCAGAAATGATCCTTGTGTGATTCTTCCTAAGCAGTGATTGCTTAATGGATGAGAAGTCTGTAGTGTGATGATTAGAACGAGGCAGGAGATTTATATAAATCTGAGTATTGAATGCAAATATGTTCAGTATCAGTATCACAGGTGAGGGCTGTGTATAATGGACAGTGCATCTATAATCAGGTGTCAGAGTGATACTCTGGCTTCATCTGATACTTGTTTATTTTATATCAGTATCATCCTTATCTGATGGAACTTTCCACATGAACAGAAGACAAATCATGTGATGGAAAACATGAAATCCACAGGAAATGTCACTAAAAAAAATGCATTTACATTAGATATTTTCTTATCGTTGTTGCCTAATTTTCATTATTGTTCATTACAGACCTTAAATCCAACACAGTGTAGATATATATAACAGCACATTTCCATTTGTAATGATTATCTATATATGTAAAGTAGAGAGGCAGGTGAGCTTATATCCCAATATAGCTATATTGTGCACACATTTCTCCTTTATGTATATGCTGACACATTGTGATTTATATATTGTTTGTGTCTGAGTGCCGGACAACATTTTTCTTTTGTTTGCACATACACATTTGTCTCAATTGTCCTTGGCTGCCATATCAAATGATTTTATTCACTTGTACACATTTCATTAATTTAAAGCAGTGAGCCTTCTCCTGTTTCACTAAATTTGAGTTTGTTTTTTGGGGAGGTGATCACTCCCTCCATGTGCTTCATGCTTTAGAAAATGGAGATTCAGGGAAGGCTTTAAATGTTAGACCCTGAATATATATTTTTCACTGGATAGGGACTCGCCTATAGGAGATGCCTTGACGTGGCAGGTAAGCTTATATCCCAATATAGTATTATTGTGCACAAAATTCTTCTTATGTATATGCTGACACATAGTGATTTATATATTGTTTATATTTGAGAGCCAGGCAACATTTTTCTTATATAAAAGAACAAGATTGTTAGCGAAAATGAAAGGAGATGCCTCCGTAGATTCAAAAATATATGTAGCAACAAGCCTATGCCTGATCACTCTATGCCTGAAACTACTGTGCCAACTACAGGCTTATTACTATATTTATTTTTGAAACTACAGAGGCATCTCCTTTGATTGTTATTGAAGTCCGGACATTGTATTTAGGTCCTAAGTCACATAATCGGGAGTGAGCTCACACAAGTAGCTATGCTTCATTGACGAATAACTGAACTCCATTAATAGGAATTCTGCACAGATTGTTGGACTACTTAAGCGTGGAAACAAACTGCAAACCAGCCGATGATACGGTGATCGACTACCATGTTTGTTCTGAATTTATGTGTAAAAACTGCTATTGCCATGTGTTGTGGCTGCGTACGCCCTTCCACGCTGTAGCGTGTAATACGCATCTTTTCAGACAAAGACAATCAAATCTGCTCGATATTAATTTAAATGACTTTATCCAATTTGTTGACTTTGACAAGATATACAAGCAAATGATGTATAAGCAAAATACAGGTAACATAAATGTAAAAAAAAAATGTTTGGCAGAAGTAAATTACTAAGTTTAGGTAAATATGGTGAAGACACACAAGAGATGAGCTAAGGGGTAAGAGATCCATCGCTCTTACATTAAATGGGATCTGTTACTTTAGTCCTGGTCATTGGTTACCAGATGTATTTTAGGAGCTTCAGATACTTTTTGTGATCTATGGGACACATTACAGACACATTATCACCCTCAGAGAATGTCACACCGTCAGTTCAGTGATTTATAGCAAACAATCAGCACCACGGTCAGCACTGAGGATAAAGGATGTAAGATGCCGACTGTTTTACTTCATCCTCTCACCAAAATTATAAGCAATAAATCTTCCTGAGTTACTGTACAGCCATCAATGTAAAACACATTCTAAGTACTGTGTAGATCGCAGCCTCAATGTTTTCATGTTTTTGTTATGCAAAACACAGCGGGAGAGTCGGTGAAGAGTCTATTTGTGTTCTCTAAACTAAACAAACCTTAGAACTTATGATGCAAATCACCTGTGGTGACATCAATCCTGGTGGTTTCTGTTACATTGTAAAAGAGACAAATATATGTGATTTTACTAATGATACTTTGTGTTTCCTAGTCTGTAACAAATGGAAAGAAGATGGAAATCAAAAATATCCTAAATACAGAGAGGTGAGATAAAGTATCAGTGTCCAATTTGACCATTGGTCACATTAGACAAGATCTGGCCATTTTGGGTATGGGCTGAGTGGCCTTATAACTTATGGGGGCTCTTAGTGTGGTTGTAAAAGGACCATAAAGACAGGGGGTTAATTTTGAAGCTCAAAGCAATTAGATTTCTTTTGTGGCACATAGGTTGGTGGAGTAAGATGGTCATAATTGTGGAGGAGCAGCAATTTGCAGTGAGAGGGGAGGAGTTGAGCAGAGAGTGAAGATGGTTCTAGTAAAGTAGGAAGTAGGGGCACTCCTGTAGTACTGACATTTCATTTTGTGGAGCCATACTATTTTCATGCAATAAATTGGTGAAGAGGGCGCTTATCACTTTTATATCCAGAAGTTCAGCAGTCACAAGGTGTTGACTATTTTTTTTTATTTTGTCTACTAGGATCATTGTATTATTGACAGTTGGAGAAAATTTTCACGTCACAACGTGTCTGAATATATAATACTCTGGAGTAGTTATAAGAGACAAGACAGGGCACGGTACATTGCATTTCACATTTCTATTGCCGACACACAATGTTTACTCTGATAGCAGAGAATTCCCTAAAAAACACAATGGGGAAAATTTACTAAACAGCATTTATTTGTGCGGTTTGCAACCTGCCACAGTTTTCAGTTCCAAATTGAAGGATTTATTAACCTGAGGTCTGGAGGGTAAAAACTCAAACTGTATCTAATGTGTGGATTGGACACAATTTAGGCAATTTAGGAAAAAACAGCAGACCAAAGGGAAATTTTTTATAGACATGGAACAGGTGAGATAGCTAAATAAAAATTAGGAAACATTAGTCTTCAATATCGTGAAAATGTAAATATCACTTATGTATAAGAAAGTGGGATGTTATAGACTTTGTTTAAAACACTGTTTATTTATATAGAAACTCTGCTTTTTTCTTGCAAATGTATTGAGCAGTTATAGGTTTTAAATCAAAAGCCTAATATATTAAGATCACGTGTATGTACATTATAGTTTTTATTTTGTGTCCTTTGAACAATATTGCTTATTTATCTTTATACTTTGGAATAAATTATTAGATTCTATTTTAGTTCCTATCGATTTAAAGTCGCCACCTCTATACAACTAATACTGAGGGATCTAACTATACTCAGATAAGCTCTCAACTCTTTCATTTTTGGTTTGAGGCCACTCGCTTTTCATTATTTCACATTATTGGTGGAATTTATACATACTTAACTATTTGGCACCTTCTATTCTTTTTTCATTCAGAGTTTAGTTTCAGTTGGTGAAGCAAGAGGTAAAAAAAAAGGACAGCAGCAGCCACTCTCCCATTCAAAAGAGTGGAAAACTTTATTGGAAACACTTATTATACCACTAGTGGTAAATGTATCTGTCACGAACACCCAGCCTGTCTCAGAAACAGCAATCTGAAACAGCTGTCCGTGACTGGAGTCAATTTGGTCATTTACCAATGAATACACCTTTTCTGCCACCACAAAGTATTTACTATGGAGTACTTGCGTTCACCAAAACCACTTATTAATATTACACACTTAAATCACATACACGTGTAGCAGTAGCCTCACTTGGCTTCGGAAGTTCACAAAGAATCATGGAGAATATGCTAGATTAAATGATTTAATCTGAAAAATGTTTCCAATGCTTAAATACAAAACAGTTAATAACAAGCCATACAAAATAAGTTGCACAAATAAGTTTCAGAAAGAAAATAGAAAATTAAAGCCAGAGTCACTAACTTACGAGTTTAAGACTAGGCACATGAGAGGTACACTTTGGGAGAGATGGCATATCCTAACCTATACATAGGTCTCCTCATAGAATGAACAATAAAACTGGGTCAGGCAACGGATGTTAACTTCTCACACTGCTTCCACCTTCACATTTGGAAATTAACTTCTAAACCTCCTCACACTGCTCCCACCCCCACCTTTTGAAATGAACTCTCTCCATGTCAGGGCAGATTGATTTTCAGAGTGACACAGAGCTTTTAGAAATGTATTTTCGATGTCCTGAGATAGGTCTGGAATTTCAAAGGGCAGGACTTCTCATCTCAGCTCGTTCCGTCTGGCTGGCCTGGCTGTTTTCATAAACTCTGTAAAGCTTCAGAGATGTTATCTGTCTGGACTGGTTACTTTAAAAAGACTCTTGACACTTTCATAGGTCAGACTCATGTAATTTAGCAAAGCACACTTGTTACATACACAATAAAGAGAGGCATACATGAGTATTCAGGAAAAAGTAATAATCAGTGATTAGGTGGAATACATAATTGCCACATTATCAAATAGCGATTTTTGCAAATCGACGATATCCGGCAACTTTCCATGGTAAATTTAAAGTGACAATGGCTTTAATTGAAAAACTTGCCTTTAAACCTATTGACGCTTTAAATTTACCATGTAAAGTCACCGGATATCTGTGATTTGCAAAAATTGCTATTTGATAAATTAAACCCTAGGAGTGAGTGGCATCCACCACTCCCATTTTATATTTAATTTTTTATTTAACATTTTAATTTAAACAAATTGATGATCATGACTTGTTAATGTGCCACATAAAGATACTCTGAAAAGGCTTCAGTTAGAGTTATAAGCAATTTCAGCTAAAGAGTGCAAATATGTTCCAGGACACACCATGTTGTGGCGCAAGTTCTGCTTTTTATCTCTTGCATAGAAGAGGATGCCTGCTAGTGCATGACGCACATAAACATTGGTCTGCTCTATTGATACTCTGTGGTTTAGATATGAAATAGGATGTGGTCCACTCCCAATTCCAGATCTCTCCTCACTTTTGGAATTTGACTCCTCTGCAGCGCGTCATGGCTTTGGCAGGGTGAAAATTTCACCTTTTGGCTGGATTTGTTACTGAATTCTATATGGAGCCTAAAGGGTAACTTAAAAACACACATGAGGATGCATGTTTGCATTTGAAATTTGAAGTTTTACTTGGACTACAAAATTTCAGCTTTCTCTATATCTGGACCTTAATGTTAATTATTTATACAAGCATTCATTATATTTTGTTGATGGAAAATAGGTTTGTTCAAATATTTGGATAAGCATATAATTTAGTAATATTCAGTAGAATACAGGTGATGTATGTGTTTCATGCAATACATTTTTCTTCTCCAGTTTCAATGATTGTTCAATTGTGAAAGACTAATTCTCAGCAGAAAGGTAGAGATACAGTAATGTGTATTTTACAGCTTACATGGGAGATTCTGGGACTTCAAAGTTTTTTTTAAATCGGACAGAAAATGCACAGAGGAATGTCTGTATTCAATTTCAAAACGGCTCTGAAGAACTCAAAAAATTATTCAAGTTGAATATGGGAGTTAGTTTGCTCTGCCTATACGACACAACATGCTGCAGAATATGCACAATGCATATATATATATATATATATATATATATATATGCACTACCATCATGTGCCCAGTCAGCAATGTGCCCCAGTTGCACTATTGTAAAGCAGGCCTGCCATATGGCCTGGAGGCATTGGGCTGTCATAACAGTCATTGCTTAAACACTGCAACAAAAAACCCATCGTAGCTGCGGCTGTGGCCGCTCCCGATTTAATTGACTGGTGTCACAATAAGGTCACAATTCTACATTCCTGAATAGAATACTTAATTTGACACAAATGTGTTTTCATGTAATTGCACAATCATACATCTTGCAATTTATAAGACTTAGATTATTGTGGATATATAGTTACTTAAAAATATAATTTCAAGTTGTGATGGTGAAGAACCATGTGGCAGAGGGCTAAATGTCTGGTGTCCTTTAAAACTTTGGTGGGTGGAGTCTTCTAAGCCTCCAAAACTATGAATTAGCAAATAAGAGATAATTATGATTTGTATTCTGCCTTTATTTCCTATGCTATATGTACTAGTTCTATACACTGGTAACCCTTACATTGTTACATATTCCCCCATGCTCTCATCAGGAAGATGTCCGTGTGATAAACTGGTTAGCACAACCATATTGGAAATACAAAATGATATAAAGGATAGAGTCTGATGTACATTTGTAATGTCAAATTTATTGAATTTTGTGCCATCTTATAAGTCGAATAATGTATTTGTTCATCAAATAACAGGGGAACGAGATTTGCAGCCTGCATTCATTACATGGCCATTAACTATTAACTTGAGCATTAACACCTTGCCATTGCAGTATATAATTATGTGTCCATTTGTATGAAAAGTGATTCTCTGAGGTTGTGTGCAATAGAGAAGTGAGGAGCCATAGCTGCATAGTGTAAGCGCTGTCTCCTGAAATTAGAATAAGTACATTTTGAGACAAAGGATCAAGGTCATGTTACACACTTCTCTGTGTTGGAAATTTGACAGTCTGTTTAATATGCATGTTTGTAAAGCATCACAATATATGGTAGTTTCCTATACCTAAAAAACATAACATCTGGCACATTATATTTAATGGACTCTATTATGTTGAGACCAATAGGGAAACATTATTCAATTTACATAATTAGATAACATATTAAATGGTAACAACTATTGTTCGAAGCCATTGCCATTTAATAAAATTAGCAAAATTATCTTGAGGTTCATAGTGAATTTTTAGAAGAGGAATTAAGCTATCACCTTCGTGGTGCAAAAGCACCACTGAAAAGTAGGGGAAGACAGAGGTCCTGGAAAAGGACATTAAGGTTAGTACAGGGACTTGGCAAGGGATTTGTGGGGATGGGGCATTTCACAATCTACAAACAACAGTGAATATCCTTCTATGGTACATCCTGAGCACCTGGGGCATATGAGGGGTGATGGCTCCCAGTAATTGGGTAAAAGTAAAGTAGGACTGACAGAAGCTTGTATGCATAGAAAAGTAACTTGTGACAGTGAACTATTAAGATATTTAGATAAGATTCATGTGGGGTCAGGGTAATTTAAATAAGAGGACGTGCCTCGTCTCCATCAGACAAATGAACTTTTAACTTACTGGGACTATGCTTTTCTTCTTTGTTTTGCTATAATGCATAAGAAATATATACTTTAATGTAGCAGTCATCTGCAATCTACTGTCTAAAGAATTTAGTGTCTAGGAAACTAAAGAAGATGAATTATAATTGAATCTATGAGACAAGAAAAGCTATATAAAGATTATAGAGTGCAGAGTTTATTTGAACATGTCTGGTGGGTTAAGAGACATTTTGTCCTAGTTTCTTTGATGAAAAGATTATCTTAAAAACTATATGTATTCCAAATCTTGTAAAGAATTGGAATTAAGTTGCTTAAGGTGTGTCAGATATCGTGTTTTATTTCTAGATAAATTTGTAGGTAACATAATGTATCCATGCCTTTGACCCTCTTACTCCATATATAATTCTCCAACCCATGTAACCCAATTGAATGGACTGTATTTGGACTTTGCATGCAATCCTATTCCTGATTTTACCAGAGGACATATTTGTGATTGTGTGGCAGTCACCCAATCCCCCTCTTTGATTCAGGAAATGGTTTCAGCTGCTTTTCTCTGTAGATTATATACAGGGAGTACACTGAGCTTGTATCTGGTGCAGGGAAGATCACTCTAAGCTCAAGGGTATTATCATAACTAAAGCAGAAGGATGACTGCTTTCTTGATATACAAAGATGGCTGCTTGTGGTCCAAAAATTGCTGACACCACATAGATTTCCTTGTTCTGAGCCAAGGTGTGAGAAAGAGAGTATCTGGGGAGCTCACTAGAGGGAGTCTACAGAGGCCAAAAGACAGGAAGTGAGACACTAAGAGGGAGTATAAGAGACATCTCTACCCATATAGCTACCAGAAGAGAAGGCCCAGAATCCAGGGGACAGTAACAAAGCCTGTGACTTGCACACAGCCTGCCTGAAAAGCAGAGTGGCCCTGCCAAGGTCATCGCCATTCCATGGTAAAATATTAAAAGATGCAGCTAAATTTGTACTAAAAGTTGCGCTACATCCTTGTATCCAAGACATCTGATGCACTCTGTTAAGCCTTCCTTCAAAGCATAATATCGCTAACCATTGGTTATTAGTGGTGCTTTTAAGGCATGGAAGATGTTCTTATATGTGAGTCTGTGTTTCATTGTGTTCTTATTCTAATGCATTGTACTTCAGTCTTACGGTAGTTTTATATAAATAGATATACTTCTTGAGTATTTCTGTCACGTAAGTTTACAGAAAATGTGTAAGCCTTCATGCCCGCAGAGTAAAGATGTCGCTTCCTCCTCCTCCTATGATATCCACTTGCAAATCATCTCCTCCAGTCTACATGATAGAATTTGGCACAGTTTCATAACGCATTAAAGTGCATGTACGGGGCATGGTCAGCTGCTGATTAGCGCTGGACAGGTTTGTATGTGTTCCCCAGTAGAAGACAATTGTTTTAAGTAAAGGCTTAAAAGAAAATACACAGACACAAAGGTTTCAATGAATAAAACACATATGTTTACTTAGGTTCAAATAATGAGTTCAGCATAGGATTGAATAAATCTGGACCAGTGCAGGAAATCCTTCTAGAAAATTTTAAACAAAAAACACACCAAATACCTTCTTATATAGGACATAAATGTCATAAAATTAATTAGTTATAAGTTTTCATTATAATTATGCCGGCACCTATTAGATAAAAATGTACATAGTTACAGTAAAGTCTTGAGTTACTTATTAATGTAATGTACATCATGAATAAACTAATTCCATCACAGTTGTAAAGGTGTCAATGAGGAAAAATGTCCTCCAGCTCACATCTGCTTATAAAGCTGAAAGCCGGCAGTGAGAGATTATCATGTTTTCCTTCATTGTTGTAAATTGTCAGCAGCAAATAGTCATTGTACAGAGCATCTATGTGGTTCTGTTGTTTTTAGCTAACTGTTTCTGGCTTCTATGAATTGTCAAATAGCTGATTTCTCTACATGCTAGAAGAGAGGATATAGTTTTAACCTTAACTTTACTTCAAGAAACGACTGCTGTACTGTATAAGACAAATACAGCGCCGTAACTAGGGCTGTGCGACAGGGAACGACCACCCAGGGCGCAACGCTGAAGGTGGGCGCAATTTAAGAATATTTTAGGTACATTTGGTTAAAATTGAGGGCTAGGGGGGCGGCATTTGTCTTTCTCGCCCCAGGCGCTGGAATTCTGAGTTACGGCCCTAGACAAATATCTCTGCATTCCTTCCAATAACACATATTACTTTACATATGTAACCACTTATGTTTGCACTCCTGGCTCCTCACCTCTAGGTATTGTAGTATAAGGAAAAGTATTTGGACCCTGCATTATTATCTGTCCCATTGGTGGCCTGGATTAGTCTCAGTTTCTTCTCCTGACGGGAAATGATGACCTTGTCAGTGTCAGTAGAGATACTAACACTCTAATGTAGGTGAGTAAAAAGTTACAGTGGGTAATCACTAGGTGGTCAGCATCCATAGTTGTGTTCAGGAGAAGCTGTAGGAGAGGACAGTGATATTGCACAGTATATTGAGCAGCAGTGGGGTGACTGTTCCTTAGATGACTGCGGGAAGATTATTGCCTTAAAGATACCCTGTACCATTCTGCTGATTCGGGGACTTTCCAGAAAACCAGGCGATAGCAAATTATTATGCAGATTACATTTATTACAGCACTAGAAATGAGCAGGGAGAAGAGTGACAAGTAAATGACAATACTTTCAGAGACTGCATGTAGACCAGACACAAATGTTATTGTTTCAATTACAAAGATATACTGTATTAGTGCATGTGACTCTTTATGTGTCAATTTGTCTTTATATATTAATTATTCCTTTATTCCCACAGGTGTTTGAGGTGGAAGAACTGCTCACTATACTAAACTTTCGGTTAGTATCTGATTACAAACCTTAGCTTAGACTCCTGTGATTGGTAGACAGACATCAGGTGAGAGCCATTATTACAATCTTCAAGGTATGAGCATGATAAGATATACTACCTCTATATGTGGAATTCTATTTTCTATTTCTAAATAATAAATTTGACATTAAAAAGCAAATGTACTATAACATCATTGAATAAATATAAAATGAAATAAAAATAAAACTGTCTTCTTGTTTGTCCTTCAACTTAAGTAATGACCTCAGAGGTGGATTCTCACCCTAGGAGACTTCGCTTCAGTTTTGGGTTACCAAAGATTAATACAAAAGCTTGTAATGATGGATATAGCAAAAAAATCAGATAGAAGGTCATTCTTGTTACAGGCTCCAGATAGAACGACACTACAGACATGTAAATAATCATAATTAGGAAGCTTAAGTCCAACATCAGACGCAGAGTCATTGTCACAGCTGCCTGAACCAGAGCCTGGATCTGAGGAGATGAGCTGACCTGTGATACATTCTGCCTGATCTTCCAGACGTGTTGTATTAGAGACGTCACACTGAGTCCAATACAAATGAGAGTCAGGATAAAAGGCACGGTGTAACTGATCAACAGGTTAATTACACCATAGTAGACATTCAGCTCTATTTTAATACGTGATGTAACAGTATAATTTGTATTTTGAATAAATGTCATGTCTGCTGTCCAGAAGAAGTGCAAATTAACACAAACTGAACATATTACTGATCCTATGAGTAGTTTGTTAACAAAAGAAGAGAACCACATTTTCACCCAAAGGAAGATCCGGTGGGAAACATTGACAAGTTTCACGCAGTAGCAGATGGAGAGCCAGGTGGTGTTCCAAAAACTCATACTGAATGTGACATTCAGCACATAAAGATCAAATAATACATAGGTGCCAATTTCTCTCTGTGTCTGAAAAAAAGCCAAGTAATAGTCAAACAACATTGAGCACTGCAGGGCAACATTAGTGAGAGCCATAGTGAACAGGATTTGGTCACTGACACCAGGACTAGTGATCTTTCTCCAGAGTCTGATGTACACAGTGAGGATAGATGAGTTTATGATGATCCCATGTGCCCCGATGATAACTATAATAATGGATTCCACAATCTGCTCAGTCAGCTGCATTCTGTAATACTGGGCAACTTGTCTTGTTTCCTTTGGTAATAATAACAACAGATCTGAACAAGAGTCAGTGGTGTAATGACTTCATACTGAGCAGAGTGAGGAACATGCAAATATGTTCCCTGTGTGTTTTGATTAATGTCCTCAGTGAAACTTGAAGAGATGGGAGAAGAGGACGCTATTTTTAAACATTACATTTTTTTGTATTAGGATATAACAGATATGGGATGTTAAATACTTTCGTGTTCAAAAAGACAAAAGTATTATCGGAGTGATAGATTTATTGACTAACCAATTTTTTTTTATTATTGTATTTTCTAGATTTCAGAGCACAGAGGCCCCTTCATCAGGCAAGTTTACAAATGAATGACTGAGAAAAAGGCACAACATTTAAGAGCTGTTACATCTAGAAATTTGTTCAGGGGGGACATCATTAAGATAAGCTAAAATAATAAAAAAGGAGGCTTTCGTTATGGATGGAAGAGTAAAAGTCCTACAAGTTCAGAGGTCTGCACCCTGCTGTGGGGTGTGAAGTGTGTCCATGTAGTGGGTCATAAATCCAGGTGTTAGATTGAGTCCTTTAGTCAATGAATAGAATGTTCTTATCAGCTTGAAATCACATATTTTTTCTCCCTGTCATTTTTAAAAAGACCTTTCAGTATTAGGACTTTTAAATCTGTCATACTATGTCCTAGTCCAGAGAAGTGTTTAAACACAGGGTGTCCAGAGACTTCCTTATTGTGTGTCTGTGTAGATTCCTCCTGGATTGCAGTTTCTGCTTGGTCTCTCCAATGTAAATTCCCTCAGGGCACCTTGTACACTGTATCATGTACACCACATTGGCGGATGTAAATGATACAATGTATCATGTACATATACAATCTCTGTATACCTCTATTCAACACGAAAGAGGTATTGAAGCATATAAGAATTGTATCGATCTTGATCCTACTCGTACAGAGGACCATAGGACTTTCATCTATGACCTTATAAGGTTTATAGTGATTAATAATAATTTTAAATAAGTTTTATTTACATACTTGTTGGACGGTTCTGGGCACTACATTTGCACTTAGTTTTGCTAACTTATTGATGGGATATTGGGAACAACAATATGTATTAGACCAAAATCCTTTTTCAAAAACTATCATCTTATATAAAAAATACATAGATGATATATTGATGGTATGGTAAGGTGATGCTGACTCATTAAAACAATTCCTGTCATATATAGACAATAATGAATTTATTTAAAAATGTACAGTGATAAACAGGTGGAGTATCTTGATTTAATATTAATAGAAGGAGGAAATACAGTGTCCACTAGGAATTATGTTAAAGCGATAGATGCCAACAGCTCTGTTCATTTTAAAAGTAGCCATATGAGAAAATGAAAAGCTAATATTCCATATTCTCAATTTTCCTGAAATAAATGAAATTGTAGCGAAAATAAACAATGTCAAGAACAATTTAAATTATATTCAAGCAGATTTAGTTATTGAGGCTATAATAATAAACTAATTGAAGAAGCTATTGATCAAATGGATAATGTAAATAGGGAAGAGTTATTGAAATACTCTATTAAAAAAGAGAAGAAAGAGGAAACAGCCTTTATTACTAAGTATAACTGTGAAGAGAAAAATATTAGATCCGTTATTTCTAAAGACTGGGATAGTCTAAAAAGGGATCCCATTGTGACTAGTATTCTACCAGAAAAACCTGTTATACTTTTTAGAAAAAATTGTAACCTTAAGGATACCCTAGCCCCGAGCATGCTGAGGGAGGATAAGATAACAAATGACACTACTTATTTAGATACACAAGGATTCGTTAGATGTGACCATTGTAATATGTGACAATATATTAATCCAGCAAAGAGGGTTTTTTACAATCATGACAGTAGTAAAAAATTTGCGATTAAGAGTTTAATGAATTGCACCACTACATCAATGATGTATCTAATGGAATGCACATGTGGCCTCAAATATGTTGGCAAAACAATGAGAGTGGTAAAATTGAGGATTCAAGAACATATTAGAAATATTAAACATAAAATGGAGAGCCATACAGTGTCCCAACATATTTGTGAAAAACATAATTCTGATCCTAAACAAATCAATTTTATGGCAATTGAACATGTTACTTTAGGTCCTAGAGGTGGAGATCTCCAAAAGAAGTTGGCACAAAGGGAGATGTACTGGATATTTGAATTAGGCACTTTAGCCCAAAGAGGTTTAAATGAAAACTATGAAATTGCTCCATTCTTATGATTTCATGATTATGAAATA
Organism: Mixophyes australis; assembly: GCA_036250195.1. Lineage (NCBI taxonomy): Eukaryota > Metazoa > Chordata > Amphibia > Anura > Limnodynastidae > Mixophyes > Mixophyes australis. Next base: position 3,087,200 of record JAVHZZ010000007.1, read on the forward strand.
TGACTTATTAATTAATATGGTATTTTATGCATTGTATTGTAATACTTTTAGATGATGTGAGATTAATATATTTATTGTATGTTTTATTGATATTAAATATTTGAATGTACATTTTAATGTTTAATATTTTGATATAAGTGGTCATTTCCTGGTACTAAATGATATTCGGTTTATATGTTTTATATATGATTTGTCATCATAAGAATTTATATATAGACCTAGCCAGTAAGGAAATGGTCTTTTATTCCCCTCAATATATGTTTAGCCATGAGTATTGTCCATTTGTGAATTTTGATAAAGTTTTTTCCGAACATCCAGGATTTAACGCATGCTCAGTCAAAAGTAAAAAGAAAAATTTGCGACCTGAGGACGCATGCGCAAGATGGTGCCAAACACTATAAATATCTTCGGTTTGTATTCTAATGTTACTCCTGATGAAATTTCATTAAAGAGACGAAACGCATTGAGGATTAGTGGTGGACCAGTTGCAAACTTTGCTTGCACAGTATTTGGTCTTATATCGAACATCGTGAATAATGCTGCAAGGGATTCCCCTGATGTATCAGCTGACCCACAGATAAACTTTAATATTATCGGGATTCTATAAATCACAAAAGTTTTGGAAACTTAGCCCTTGCTGTTATGACAATTGCAGACATGGCTATTTTATTTTTCTAAATGTGAGTGTTATTTCTTTGAGCAATTAAATGGTTGTAAGAACATACTACACCATATGTGGTTTTTTATTTTTTGCCCACAAGTGTAGAAGGATACCAATGAGGACCACAATAAGAACTAGAGATAAGCATATTTATCTATATTTGTGGTATGCCTAATCACATGAGGAGTGCGCTGTGTGGTGGTGGGATCCACATTGGTTTAAATACATTGCAATAATTACTACACTATATGCGTTTTCTTTCTCCTGTTTCTTGATATCTGTTTGAGAAGTACGTTGGAGTGGACCAGCATTACAGATTTGTCCATATGCGCACAAACTTATTTATATCTAGTACGCATATAGGAATCATTGTGTTTGTGACGATTTACACTATTAGGCACCTATCCCTATTTCTTTGTTTTTAATATATATAAAGAAGTTTGTTTATTTATTTGTAGGCAAATATCTTCCACACCTCTGCAACGATTCAGATGAAACCAACACGAGATGATCAAGTTGGATCCCGGGCCGATATAAAGGGGTTTAGGGACCCGTTTGGACCACCCGTTGGTGTACGCTCAGCAGAACTTTGACCCGGGAAGCCTGGATGGAATTGGACCAAAACTTCACAGACTGGTAACATTGCATCCCAGAAGACATATTAGGGGGTTAAGGTCCCGGTCAGACCTCTAGTTGTTGTAAATACAAGGAGAAAAGCGCTACAATTGAATCACTCAAACTAACCCTGAAACGAGCATCTCATAGATAGAATTCCCAATTCAAAAAAGGCAATACAACAATCCTAAAGCGCTCAATTTCAGAAATAGAACAGCCCAAAACGCAAATGTAAACATATAAATGTATAATTATTGTATCAAAATAATAAAATAATAAAGAAAAATAAAAAATGTGAATGATTATAATAATTGAAAATAGCACATAGAAAATTGACATCCATGAGTCTGGAACATATTAGTCCTGTATAGATTATTTGTCCTGAATAGATTATTTGTGGATTTAATGTCAATATTGCTGTCATAAATGATCCTATGAATACGGTGGATGACTATTCCGTTTCAATGATACCTATGTGAATCCAAATCCAAATGCGATAATGGGTAAAGGGACCGATGACTCAGTCCACGAACCTTCTCTCCCCATAAACAGGACTGGAATAATGAATGTCCGGAGTGTAGTTAGAGGAGCTGATGTTTCCGATTGCAATCTTTCTTCCACCCCGCTGGCTAAACCAAAACAACAGGTTTCCCACTGATCCTCACTCTGGTCGGGTAGCGAAAACCATAGAGAGGAAAGGAAGTTGAATTAATACAATGCAGCTTTATTGACAAAATACAAAGTATACACTTACATGGAAGTGAAAGCCGGCAAGCGCCCCTGGAATGTGTAACCACAAGTCGGGCTATAATATAGTGATATAGCAATGGTACTCGGCACGTTTCGTTCCCTTACAGAACTTTATCAAGAGGAATGGAAGTGGTGGTATGGGTCAGTAGGAGTGCGGGCTCAGTGATTAGTGTGGTCAGGTGAGATGTGAGATGTGATAATCTCACATGACCACACTAAGCAGCGCACCGCAGCCGCACTACATGGCAGCTGGCAGCATCTGATTTGCTGTTAGCTGCCTGCATCAGCCTCATTGTATATAGTGACAGTCAGGGTTGCCCCCTTGAGACCAGGGGTGACCCCGTTTGAGGGAAAAAGGAGCCGATCGCCAGCATTTGCAAAAAAAAATGCTTGTTAGTGTGTCGACGCTGCGCCCCCCAGGACCCAGCACCCTAGGCTGCAGCCTGATCAGCCTAGTGGTTGATCAGGCCCTGATGTATAATACATTATGTCTATGCTATCAGCATCTATGATTGAATGCCTCTCAGAATGAACAGATTCATATTAAGTGCTTTCTCAAAGAGTGCACGTTCTCATCTGTATGTGTGACTGGTCTCTAGTGGGAAATGATGATTAATTCTACTAGAAATAACAGTAGATTATAATGGCCGACTATTCAAGGATTATATCCATTTTTTTCTACCCTAATCTATATTTTAGGTCAATCTATATAATTTAAGCAACAATGGTGCATAAATACCCATATTTATAAAACATGTGTAATATGCCCATTATGATTATATAAACCCAAATATAATATAAATACAAACTACATCTCCATAACATCAGATTTTTAGTCTATAACTGGGAAGCTAAAGACTCATATTGGGGATGTCATTATATAAAGAGAGAACTATTATATTACTCAATATGGGCACCAATGAATTTTATAATACTTTTTCTAAACATGTGGTCAATAAAATAGACACTAATTAAAGTTGTTTATTGCATCATGATAGTGAGAAAGTGGAATAATTGCAGTGGAATACAGCAATTGTAATCACTCATTGTATGTAATGTTAATCACTATACACACACATTCTTTTTATGCTTTTTAACTACTATTTTGCTACTTTCCATTCAATCCAGGTGGAATCATTTTTAATGCATATCAATAAAACTTGGAAGGATTTTAATTCTATTACATCTCGGTGTGTCCTGTCATACACTTCTTTTTCTTTAATCTTTTGCATTTTCACTTGTGTTCAGGTTTACCCTTCAGGCAGTAATTAATATTAATATCCTGAATGTAATTGGATAATAATGCTATATTGAGGGGTTGTATGAAGCTTTTATTCTTTTCCGTGCTCAGTGACCAATTCATTCATTGCATATGGAGCTGGGAGTGTCAAATTAAAAAAAAAAGCTTTTTGTTCTTGTTCATGCACTGAAGCTTAAAATAGTTTGTTGCTTGTTAATTTCAAAAGCTGCAAATTATTTTACAGATAACTGAAGCCATCTAGGCTTAAACAATAAACAATAAAGTGATGTCAATATAAGTAATACCCAATTAAAATTACAATTATTTTGTAATCACCAAATACAAATGCTACAAGAATTCAGGACAACAGGTCAAATAAAAAATGGTTGTGGGCTGTGTGTGCAGGGTCTGATCACACTGAGTAACACTTGGATAATATGGCCTATAAAACGTATATTTATGAAAATTAGAAAAAAAAATCTTATTTTACTTTAATTAGTTGCATGCAAATTCATATTTACATATTAACACCTGTATAAACGTCTATACTCACTGTGCAGTTTTGTGCTACTACATCATTTGTATACTAGTTATTAACTATTTTGCACTTTTCTGTTTCATGTTTTATCTATTAAATAACAACCAGTTTTATCCTGTGCAATCAACATAATCCACTGCCATACAGAGAAGCAGTTTTTCTCTAATTACATACATCTTAGAGCTACATTTTATTTAAATATTATACTAATTTACATCACAACAATTATTTTATAGGTAAATAAATGTGTGTTAAAAATGTAAATTATTTAATTTTTGTAATAAAAAAATGTAACAATATTTTACATTTCTTTATATCTGATAGATTATATATGACAGACAATCATGTTTTTATTGAATGAGTGACATGATGTATGATATTGTGCTCTAGGTAACTTGTGAGTTATTTCAATAAATCTAGTGATTTTCGCATAAATTAAATACACCTGTGTTTCAGATATAACCATTTATATATCTCCATCACCAATATGTATTCTCTGTGAAATATGATATTAATTTTTATAAAAACTGTTTCATGAAAATTTCATTAATAATCACACTTTACAATGATATTACACATCCACCATCAGAATATCACACTAATTGCAATTATCTGTGCATTGGTTTTATTTGTTCAATCACCCCAATTATTTCTCTGGGATATACAATTGAGAGCCCTGATTTTATTATTGTTATACAGGCTTTGAATAGAAGGATTCTTGTACAATAAGGGTACCTCAATGAGGATATTGCTTTATTAATAATTGATTTCAATTTTATCCCCAACAGATGACTGTCATTCAGTTATTACTTTTTAACTAATTTTCCTCAATTTAATTACCTCCTTCTAACTCCAGGCTAGAACAGATTTATATCCATTTAATCTGTTTGTCTCTAATATGTTTTCATTCTTTAATGAATTATTTATAAACATGAAAATAATTTATTTAATAATATATAGACACATAATGGAGGGTCATTTCAGTTTGTGCTTTCTGCTAATTGACCTTGTTTTAATGATTAACCTTTAATCTGTATTATAGCTTGTAATCATGATTGCACATCCCGTAGAAACTTCCCTGCTCCTCAATACTCAGTGTCCTATGTCTCAGGGAACAATGTGTTAGTACAAAATACATGGACACCACAGCTGATCCTTTGAACCTGTGAACATCCAGTTGTATCTATATGATGGTTTACCTTGGGAACATTCTGAGTGTAATATATTGATTTTGAAAGGTTCCTCCTTTTTTGTAACCTTCCTACTGCAAACCAAGTTGTCATTGCCCCATATGAATCAAAGCACATTCATCCTTACTTCTTTTGGGATATCCCTCTATTTGATCTGTTAGAGATGTCTTCATTTGTTTCCCTACTTAACATTTCTTCGAATTGTCTATATCAGTGTAATGGTGACACCGGGAACTAGAAGCCCCCGAATATGAACAACAGTGCATTTCACAGGACTTTTGGAAAATCATCTACAATTATCTACTCTTCATTTTACTATTCATTCATCAACTTTACATTGAGTAACTCTTCTTAATTCCTATATGGAAATTATAAACACATGGAATTAGCTAGTACTAAATATACAATACAATAACAATTTATTATCTTGTCATTTGACTCCAGTGATGTAAACACCTGGAGAGAGTAAATCTATAGAGTTTGCATATATGCTCGGCCAGGTGAAGCAACTGAGCATTTGTAATATAGCACAAATTGCTTAGTAAAGAGTGAATCATATATAAATGTACACAATGTACACAATTGTAAAGTGCTACGGAATTTGCTGGCGCTATATAAATAAATGATGATGATGATGATGATGAATGTACAAGTTCAGTTCCAGAAGTCTTCCCTGATAAGTTTTGATATGCAATTCGGGCATCAATTTAGCAGCTGTTCTCTGGTTGTCTCATTCTATCAATGTCTTTTTTGAGAAATGACCAGGGCCAGTGCTACAATTAAGCAAGCCTAGGCCATTGCCTAGGGCTCCAAAGATTAAGGGGTGACTAAAATACAATGTCACTCATTAGTTTTGTTTTTTTAAATTTCCCACTGCGCCACTAAATAGAGTACCAACTATTGCCATGGAGGAGCAACAGGTGGCAGCTTCTAACCTGTGTCAACCAATCACAATCAGCAAAGTCTTTGATAATTTCTAAAATGCCCATGTTGCTGTCAAACTTACATTAAGGTAAATATCTCAGTATTTGCAGCCACATTGAAAATGTTCCTCAGTGATTAAGTTAATTTTGTTACAATTACAACACAGTATGTTGCATTATTTTGACATACATCACCCTCCACTTGCAGTGAATGTTTGATGAAAATGGCAGAAAGATGATTATTATTTTAAATTATAAAATATATCTACCATCATCTAGACACAAAATGTTGGTTAAAAAAAAGGTTTTCATTTAGGTGAAGTGAGAGACATATTGCGGACAAAAAGAAACAACTAAACTGTCATTTAATAATTTAATAAACCTGGTTTCAGCTGCTATAATCTTAATGACTAGAGATGGGTGAATCAATTTGATCTGCCCAATTTCAGACAATTGGACAAATCAATTTGTAGATTAAAAATTAAAATTAAAGTCACCAAAGAAAAATGACAAATCATTTATGCCCACTGGAGAATAAAGCATAGAAAAGACAGTCAGCAAGTATCAAGAAATGCAACATATCTATATCCTTATAAAAGGACCTTGTCATCAGTCTGACACATATTCTTCCTGGATTATTCTAAAAAAAAACGTCTGTGAATGCTCTCTGACTATTCCTCAGTTCTGATTGGTACATAGCTTTCTGGATAGCCTGTTTTTGTTATGACATAATCTTTTTTCACCCCATTTCACCTCACAATCTAATGCAGTCCAATAGATTTGTGTAGGGTTTAAAACTGTGGAAACAATAATAAAAAAAAAATATTTATTACCAATTACCAAAACCTATATTACTACTAACAAATTAATCTTATGTGCCTGTATATTTAAAAGAAATGAGTATATGGCATTTAATGTAATGATCACATGTTCCATGACTATTTTATTTCACAATAACAGGATAGGTTCAAAAATAAAGAACAAAAATAAGTTCTAAGGACAAAGTCAACTTAATGAAGATTAATGATTAAAAAAAGGTCTTGCCTGTCAACCTTTACGCAAGTCTGGATGGGTTTGGCTTTGACAATGAAAATTAATGTTTTTGGCAATAATAAGTATAATTTGTCTATAAAAGATGTGAAAACTAAATATACATTGTCAATTGGCATGGGGACCCTACGTGTATACTACTTCACTTAGTAGGGCTGTATCTATGTATCTTTTAATAAAGCAAATAAATATTATATTGGAATTCTGCTCAACTCAATTATTACTTAAATAGAAGCTTAAAGAAATCGTACTCACCTTGTAAAATAATTTCTGCACTATTCACTATTACAATCCCTAGTCAGTCTGTGCATCCACTCTATATAAAAATAAATGTAGCCTTTTTTATTAATAAGTCACAATTTCAAATTTATTGTCAGTTACTTGTGTGAAGAGTGTTGGAATGGTACTCACAAAAAATGTGTCAAACTTTATTATTGTTGTTTATTTATGAGGCAGCACAAAGGGTCTGCAGCAACATACATAGCGCAAGGGTAACAGTGTAAAGAGTGCAAATAAAATGCAAACAGTACAAAAATTACAAACTCATCATAGAGCAGGTTCAAAGGCAAAGAGGTAAAAGTGACTACCAGTGCACAGATAGAGTGGGAATGGAGGGAGGGAAAAAAGGAGGCAGAACCTAAGCCCACGACTGTGGGTGCCACTAACAGGATGGGACAAAGGTGGAGATTCAGAGACAAGGGAGAAGAGGAGCAACAGCGGCAGAATTCCTAACCTGATCAGACTTTACTGAGCGGGAACATTCAGACTATCTAGACCCGCTACTAGAAGAGATCATTGGTTGGATGGTATACAGTGCCATTTCTGATGTACTGATGATTTCCTTTCAATGCAGCAAAATGAAATGCATTAAAGCAAGTGATTTTGTATCTGTGAGAAATCTAGTCATAGACCCTGAATCTTCATCAGAACAAACACAACTTCTTACGATCCCTCAAAATGTGAAGGTTGAATATAATGATAAGTGGCTAATAAGTGGTCATCCTAAATCATTGATTGGTTGGGCTTTGTAGTGAGGCTTAGTTTTTCCACCCTACACATTTTCCAAATTATCCTCCAAACTGTAAACGTAGGCACAAATTGATTTTCTGGGAACAGTTCCAAGAAATGGAAAGTCTGCGGACACCTTAAAATGCACTTGCCAGGTAAATGGGCACACTTGCTAAAATAAAGAAGCTTTGTGGGTAAGCACTGGCTGCAATTTATCAATTAGAATTACATATGCACGTTGTGTGATATACAAAGCAAGTGCTTAGATTTGTTGGGCAGGAGAGACCTTACTATAATGTCATACTGTACTATATACACTTTCTTATTTGTAGTTTTGTGGCACGGCCAGGTCCTTCTCTGCTCTGCAGCATCTGCTCCCGTCTCCCCCAGCACCATTATTCCTGGTGCTTTATCCTTCTGCTATAATCTTAGGTACTGTATCCTGCTGAAAATTATATATTTGCTGGTGCTGAATCCTACTGTCTATTATATATTCCCAGTACATGTATTCTGCTGCTATATATCCAGTACCACTGTCACCTGCTGCCATATATGCTGTGTCGTGCTGCATTATTAGTGGCTCTAATTCAGCCACTGCACACACATATCCCTCATAATCCACTCCAGACAGACCCTCCTTGTGGGGGTACATGGTGAATACCGACATTACGTTTGGCTCCACTCCCTGGGAGCTGGTAGTGCAAACTTGAGCTAGTTCAGGATTATATTCCAGTAATTCTTGATAATAGGCTTTGGTAAGATTTATATGCTCTCATTTATTGGTTAAGTGTGTTTGTAAAGTAACTTTTATATTGTATTAATAAGATTCTTTAATTTTATAACACTTACAACTGCTTCATTTTTCTTGATGCAAAATCCCACTCAGGCTGTGGTGGTGTTTTGACTATTTGTGTAGACTTAACCTTGCTGGAATAGATGCACTTTGCTTCAATTTCGCTTGATCAAAAATACAATCTCTGAGAGCCTAATATAACCTACGTTTTACCAACTGGAATGACACATAGAATATGTATGTAACAAGAGTAGGTTGCTCATCCTCCATTCATCTTAATTAACTGGAAAGGTTTTTTGCATGATATCAATCTTATTTATAAGTCAAATAATGACAGAGATACAGTAACTCAACTGCTCCACAGCTTGTACATATGTAACGTCTGTCCATTGCAAAATCACAGCAGATGCTCAGGCTCAGCATGAAGATCATCGAATAGAATAAAACAAAAGACTTCCTGGTGCTTAACAGGTTACCCCCTCCAAAAACTAGTACCAATGTAAAAAATAAAGTGCAACAGTGATTTAAGGGCCATCAATATAAATGTAAAAGTATAACATTTATACTTATTTTTGTTTTTATTTTTAGTATTCATTTTTTTTTTTTTTAATATACTGTATATTAATATACTAATAATATATTATTATTTTTATTATTACCATTTATTTATATAGCGCCACTAATTCCGCAGCGCTGTACAGAGAACTCCCTCACATCAGTCCCTGCCCCATTGGGGCTTACAGTCTAAATTCCCGAACATACACACACACACACACAAAGACAGACAGACTAGGGTCAATTTGTTAGCAGCCAATTAACCTACCAGTATGTTTTTGGCGTTTGGGAGGAAATCGGAGCACCCGGAGGAAGCACACGCAAACACATGGAGAACTTGCAAACTGATCACAGTTAAGGCCATTGTCGGGAATTGAACTCATGACCCTAGGGCTGTAAGGTAGAAGTGTGAACCACTTAGCCACCATGCTGCCCGTATATATATATATATATATATATATATATATATTGTGGCAATTCAGACACTTTGCCACTGTCTACTAGATGAAAGGTGCAGAGAGGGTTAAATCTGCACACACACACACACACACACACACACACACACACACACACACACACACACAGAGCAGGAGCCCAGGTGCAGCACTTGGTCTAATCAATTAAGGAGTCAGCCATAGCAGGGCCTGACAGGAAGCTTAAAAAGCTGGCTTTAGCTGTGTGTGAGACTGCTGCCAACAAGTGACCAGTTAAGGACCTAACTGTTATAGCCAGAGTTGAGGGCTATTGGATTATGTTTATTGCTGAGAATGCTTCATTTGTTTGCTGAAGACACTGCCAAGACTGTTTATCCATCCTGACAACTAAAACAAATGTCAAAGTGCTTCAGAAAAAACTGTGTGAGAAGCCATCTGTTTGCACGCTTTTCTCGAGATATATATATATATATATATCACAATAAAAGATACAAAATGGCGCTTAAGGCATATATCAGTACACAAATTTTAGTGCAACATAAAGTCTATGTTCTTCTTAGAAGTACACTCCCCATGTACAGGTGGCTGCCAATCCTCCTTTCGCCAAGCGGTGTTGCATGGAAATATCTGTAGAAAAAAGATGGAGGAGGAGGCGCACGATAGTGTAGTACAATAATGCAAATGGAGTCATACACGAATCCACAGAGGGACTTGAGCACCAGTGATGAGGAAACCAGAGACCAAAAAATATATATACCACCCACGTGTAAGTGATAGGGGTGTATATGTATCAAACATGGAAATTCCACAGCATAGGACCAGTGTATTTTCAATAACAAGTCCCTCAGCATAAATTAAGGGTCACCAAATCCACATGTATATGGGTGTATGCGTACCAGAAATAAAAACTTTTCCGCTTATCTGAAATGATGTTCCATAGACAGCACGATCAGGTCACATTCTCTATTACCTGCTCCACTCGTTAGAGTAGTTAGTGGGTGGTATATATATATTCTTTCACTGAAGAAGTTGGTGTATTTTCTATCCAAGGATTTGAACCCATTGATGGAAATTCTATATATTATATAGTGACTTTTTAACTATTAACAACTTTGTACTCTACATTTCTTCAACCTTTCCAGTATTACCAGAGAAGATCATCTACAAGTAGGAACATCCATTATAAGTAAATGTAGGTCCTTAAGACAAATAATGTGCAGCAAGGGAAACAATGGAGTTAGTGCAAATGTCATTCCTGGGCAACACTACAAAAGGTCTTTCACAAGAGGATGAGGTTACATCAGATAATTATCTGCCTCAGAAACTGTTGAGGAACTATAGGTGGTGGCCAAGATATTGCAGTTGGCAACATAGATTAGTGCATTATGATTGTATTCTTCCATCCCATGCTTGCTCCTCCACAGATCCATGATGAAGTGTGTATGATGAAAACAGGAACGCTATAGTCGTTTCTCTCAATTAAGACATTGTTTTACATGAGGAGAATGGCATGGTGGATGGATTTATAAGCATATAGGTATTGCTGAAGAAACCACAATTATGGTGAAGATAAAAAATATGCTTTTAATTGAATTATACCTGATCATGTCCATGGGGGAAGTAATATTTTGAGAAGTTAAAACTGAGAACCAAATGGTGTAGTGGTCTGACCCAGGAACTGAGTTTAATGTCAAGTCAGAGACTTTTAATCCAATCATGATAACAAGATCAAGCGTGAGTCAGAATTGCAGGATTGGAATTTTAAGTGATATTATCACAGCGCAAAATTATATTTTGTAAATAAACAATTATACTTTTTTCTTAAAGTTTCTTTGCTATAGTAGTTTCTTTGCATTGAAAAGTAATGTTGAACATTACTTTTCAATGTGCCCTAACTGTACAAAGCTCACTCTCTGTTATTTGTGCTCTTATTTTGTTTATTAAGGAAGTATGTTTACCAGTTAACATAATTATAGGTATAATGATTTACTGCAGCGCTTGATTTAATGCCTGGCTCTGTGCCTACTACTGTATGAGCATCACCAACATCAGAAATGGACTTTGTGTTTGGTTAAAGAGAATTAGCTCAACTTTCCAACTGCTTCTTCATGTGCTTTCAGCAGCTGGGTCATTTCTCATAAGTATAATAAATATTTGTGCTCCTAGCATTGAAATTGATTTGCAATCTTCTGAGATTAGTACACTCAAAGCCTCTTTTATCAGTGGGACATTTCATTTTAATCAACTATATGTGTTAATAGTCTCCTTCCTGGGTTGCTTTATGCCCTTAATTTTTATACTCTATTGTGCTCACTTTTCTTGTTAGACACTTGCACAAAATAATGATGAATGAATGATGCTGAATTTACTCATTCTAAACTCCAAGCCCACATTAATGCTATAAAGTTTTTGTAATCTTCCGCATAGCTGACATTGTGATATTCACAAGTAAAGTCAGTTCCTCCCCAGATGACATATCATCATCATCATCATTTATTTATATAGCAGCAGCAAATTCTGTAGCGCTTTACAATTGGGACATATTCATAATTAGCTGGTTCATAATTATTTTCTATCTAACAGCAAAGGCCATCATCGTTATCCAGCCCAACTCTGAGATCAGGAAGAAATTTGTGGAAATGTTTTGTGCTGTTTGCTGAAGAAACACAACAACTGAGAATGAAAGTATTCTGTAAATAGTATTAATGTCCTACTCTATCAGCATGTGATATGAATAAAAAAATATTGGGATCTTTCACTCTCTATTCTGTGTCTTAATAATTTGTTTTGACAATGCACTAACAGAAAGACTTCTGGAGTGAGATAGATAGTTCTAGAGATGTGATGAAACAATTGCTATGGTATGTGTAATAATGAAATGTGTAATATATTATGAATGATCCCACAGCATAAAACCATAGTGCAACTGTTTGTAGTTGTTGAATGTAAAGTAATGCAATTGTATTTGACAAATTGTTTCTCGACATGAAGTTGAAGAACATTAAAGTATCTAGTTGCTCTGGCATGGTTGTCACGTTACTTACTGTCCTGCTCATTAATCTTTCAGACTGTGATAGGGTCACCATCATATGGTGAGAGACATGAGGGGGCAGTGAGATAGTAATACTGAATTAATTGTATGTAGGTAATATTCTCTTAATATTGCACAACTTCCTATCTGAGCTATTATATGTGCCATTTAACGCAGTGAAAGTGTGGGCATTTTTTTGCTCAGGTGACTTTGGGGGGCTGTGAAGTAATGGGCAGGATTGATTACAGAATGTAAGAATGTAAGCGACTAAACCCACTCTTTTTTAATGAAGATAGATGTATAATTGTTTTAATAAAGTGTTAAGTAGTATATACTTTTGAGCTATTTACAAGTAGCACTCATTTATCCCTTACAGCAGTCTGGCACATATTGAGGTATGAAATATGCTTATATTATAAAATATGTTTATTTTTTCACCTTTATTTACATAGCACCAACATATTATACAGCGATTTACAGACCCCAATATTGTGATGTATTTATGCTAACTATTGTCTCCACGTCACCCACATCTGTTGAAATTTGAACAAAGAATCCTTGTCCAGATATTGAGTGTATTGTGTTACTTATTTTGGGATTATACATTACTTGGAAGACATCTGACTATAGAAATAAATCTATAGGGGTCTTTTGTTTTCATACAAATAAGGGTAATCTTAGTTCATTATGTCAAGGGTTTGGTAGACATTAGAAGCTGCTTAGTAACTATAAGACAAGTAGATCACATATTTCATTACAGCAGTCACTTCCCTCTATGCCAGTGGATTCCAAACTTTTTCAGTTCAAGGCACCCTTAGGGTCTCCAAAAAATTTTCAAGGCACCCCTTAAGCCAAAATAATTACCAAGTAGTCCCTCGCCTTGCTTACCATGGGCCCTGGCCGAGGCACCCCTGTGAGATCTCCAAGGCACCCCAGGGAGCCTAGGTGCACAGTTTGGGAACCACTGCTCTATGCAGTTTTACCTTTACAAGATAACATTAGATTCAACTCTTCTTCAGTAGTTGTTTCTATTAAATTTTAGGATTTTTCCTTAAACATCAGAGATATTATGCAAATTACAGGTTTGGCAATGACCACACCTTAGTAAACCTGTTCATGAATCATAGGAAAGATTTTTGATTAAAAATGAATAAATAAATAAATAAATATATATATATATATATAATTATTATTATTATTGTTTATTTATAAGGCGCCACAAATTCACTAGCGCCGGATACAGAAGCAAGTAAAGAATAGATGAGATTATACATGTCAGCAACACAGATGAGTGTGAGTAATGTTATATGGACTCACACAGAGTGCAGCAAAAGATGTGACAGGAGGTACGATGGACAGTGAAATGCTAAATATTGAACAATGTATCAGATGATGATAAAACATGTCTGAGTGAGAATATACTTGTGTAAAGATAATAACAAAAATATTTATTATTTAAAAAATTATTTCATCTTTTTTAAACAATACTCTACATTAACTTTTGAGCAGATCTATCTGGAACAGAGAAATAATCATCTACGGAAATATATACAGGTTAAACACAAATGTTGACAATTTTATTTCTGTTAAAACCATTAAATAACTTTTTAGTAAAATATTTATTTATGTTAAGAATGTTATGTAACCGAGCCTAGAAGACTATTTGCATCATTCAAACTCTAAACATAGATCTGTCTGTATTCAACATACACAAACCATTATCACCAGCTGGGACACACACAGAGAAGCCACAAAATGCTGTCTCCAATGTGGATCATTCTGTTAATCATTGTTTTCTTGGAAAGTGGGATAGCGATTACTTTGAACACATACATCGTGATTACTAATGTCAAAAGCATTAACAATGGAAAGAGACTGAACCCATCTCAACTAATCCATGTTGTGATGGGATTGATTAATATTTTTTTACAGTGTTTTCTGACTGTACAAGGCTCACTCTATGTTACTTGTGTTACTATGTTGTTTATTAAGGAAGTATTCTTATTAATTAACATAATTATACTTACAATGATTTACTGTAGCTTTTGGCTCACTGCCTGGCTCTGTGCCTACTACTGTACCACCATCACCAACTTCAGATATGGACTCTGTGATTGGCTAAAGAGAATTAGCTCAACTTTCCAGATGCTTCTTCTTCTACTTTCAGCTGTTGGGTCATTTCTCATAAGTCTCCTGTGCATGTGGGATACTAAAGTTGAAAATGAAGAGCAATCTTCTGAGAATAGTACACTCGGAACCTCCTTTATCTCCGGGACACTTATTTTTAATCAATTCAATGTACTAATTGCATCATTCCTGGGTTGCATTCTGCCCTTCCTTCTCATACTCTATTCTATTATACTCACTTTTTTCTCTCTTTTAAGACACGTGTGCAAAATAAAGCAGAATGATTCTGGATTTACTCGTCCTAAACTCCAAGCCCACATCAACGCTATAAGAACAATCATCCTTCTTCTTATACTATTTGTGGCTCTCTGCCTAACCCAGTCTATAAATTTAAAATTTAAAGCCAGTTCCTCATCAGATGTTATGACCATGATCAGCTGGTTCACTATCATGTCCTACCCAACAGCTGAGGCCATCATTGTTATCCAGGCCAACTCCAAGCTCAAGAAGATATTTGTGGAGAAGTTGCGTGCTCTTTTCTGGAGAAACATGAAAACAGAGAATTAGAAAATGATGTAAATGTTAACAATTTGCTACACTATCAGCATGTGGGATAATATATACTTCAATTTTAGGAAGTTTCCATTGTCACTTTCTATTCTATATCTTAATTGATTGTTTAAAAGATAAACTTATAAAGTATTGTGTTGGAGTGAGATAGAGAGTTAGAGATTTGATTAAACAATTGCTATAGTATGTGCAATAATGATATGTGTAATATATAATATTAACATAAAACCACAGAAACATGCTTGTAGCAGATAGTATGTTAGTATTGCTATTGTCTTTGTCAAATGTTTGCTCACATGAAGTTGTAGTTCATTAAAGTATATAGATGCTCCTGTCTGGTTGTTTACACCTTACCCACTCTTCTGCTCATTAATTTATTATACTGTGATAGGGTCACCAGTCAATGATGAGAGACATGAGGAGGACAAGGAGTATAGCAATACTGAATGAATTGTACATAGATAATTTTATAGTATCAGAACAATGATTGGTCAGATTCCTATCTCACCTATATTTGCATTTAACAGCAGCGACAGAGTGAGATATTTTCTGCACCAGTAACTTTGGGGGTGCTGTGAAGTGGGGAGCAGGATGTTCTGGCCAGAGTGTGAGTCACTGAACTCCAACCTTTTTGAATGGAGAAAAAGTATATTCACTTTATTTACATTTTTTGTTTTTCTGTATTCACAAGTGAATGTCTAAAATATGTTTATATTTTAAAATACAATTATTTATTAGCTTTTATTTATATAACGCCAATATGTAATACAGAACTTTATAGGCCCTCATGTTGTGAGGTAGCCTCACATATATGCTGTATGAGCCCATATAAACCTTATACAGATATTATGCTTACAGCATACAGTGTTACTATATAACTTATTACATCTCTTATAGTTATTATATCGCTGTCATCTGGAGCAATGAATGTGATTAATCTTTTTTTTTTTAACCTGGAAAGAGAGAAACATCTAGTTCTGCAAAGAGTGAATATCAAGAAATATTAGATATGTAAAAAAATATAATTTTAATGTCTTTAAATAACACTGAATATGGAAATTACAACGCAGAGAGCCCTACAGCATGTAATTGTGGTCTTATTAGATATAGACATATCAGGAATTTATGGGGAGTTTGCTTATATAACTGTTCACTAACAGCTAAAATGGCTATAATAGGTTGTGTACGAATTTCTGATGGTGAAAATACAGACAGAGATAATACTGACACAAAACTCTTGATACTGTAAATACTGACATGGAGAAAATCCTGACCGTCTAAATATCTACATTGTGAAAATACTGACATGGTGAAAACACCAACTGGCTAAATACCTACATGGTGAAAACACCGACAGGCTACTACTACACTGAAGAAAGCCTCTCTTAACCATACCACGATCCCCCAGAGGTAAATTTCAATTCAGAATACATGCATAGACTATTCAAGTGACTAATGTTTTAACTAAAGAAATGTAGACACCTTCAATAACAATATAAATATGCTTGGGAGATTGTCAAACCTCAATAACATGTTGCCCTAGACTGCAGCCTAGACAACCTTTTGGATAATCTTGCAAAATCTTCAAGATAAATGTGTAAATTCAGTGAAGATCCCTTAGAAATTTTAAATGGGTGCATAGCAAATATACCCAGCTAAGCAAAGATAAGCAGTTTGCACTTTATTTAAATTGTCCAATCATTTGTTTTAATTGTTGCTCTACATGACCCCACATATACACATACGACAACCCAAAAATTTTAATTTCACATGGGAACAGACTGTGTGTTATGAAATCTAAAAAATATGATGCAAAAATGTGGATGTTTTGTACACAAACGTACATGATTATGATGGTTTTTTTTAGTACACTAAATTAGCTGAAGATGCAGAGAGTGGGGAGGAAGAGGAGGTCAACCGTGAGGGTACAGATGTAGAACAGCAGCCCCAGGATGAGGAAGCAGGGGGCAGTGGGCAGAGTTCAAGTATGATTATTTATTACCAAAAAAGTATGAAAATAGTCAAACATTGGAGAGTAATATGGTGCAAATGAATACTAACAAGAAATACCCACTTAAGGGCTGACTCTAGCGGTCACGAGGGATACGGGATAAAGAATCATTAAAATAATATAAAACCAACAATATCTGTATCAGTGATATAATCTCCGCCAGCAAATTATATCTTCACTGCTGCTGATCAGTGGGTCTGTGAAGCCCAAATAAGGAAAACCAAAATACAAGAAGGATTGCGCTGCGGATAATATCGTAATGATGGATGGATCAGACAAATCGTCTGTAATGATATAAACAAATATGCATGAAGCTACCTCATTTAGCTTAGGCAGAAGAAGGTGCAAAATAAAATGGACATTTATTAATACTCCACAATAAGATCAAATGCAAAACAATTCATAAACACATCATATACATACAAATCCTTAAATACATATATATACACATGTTCGGTATAAAAATAAAATACATATAAAAAGTACATATATAAATATCAATAACAGAGCAATATATATAATTCTCACGTTAGCCTCAAGGATGTGATAACACAAATGCAATAAGAAGTAAGTTTCTGTGGACAGCATGTAAGCACAATCCTTCTTTGGAATTGCTTCCTGTGAAGTGCAAATCTCACCTTTTATTTTGCTTCTTCTATTCTCCTCCAATGCGATGCCGATGGCGAAGATGTTTCCTCTTGTAATCTCAGTGCGCAAGCGCTGACCAAAAACATCAGGCATGCGCACAAAGATCCTGGACTGCAAGAAGGTGTGTCATGTGACAGGGAGGGATCACATGATTCCTCCACACATGCACTGTGCAGCTCTGCTCTGTGGAGCAGAGCTGTCTTCAGTTTAAGTTTTCAATTATGTTAATCTACACCAACTCCAGCTAAATTTCGTTAATTCGCATATAGCGTTATTGAGTACTCCCCACACACTGTTATAGAGAGTGCTCAGTAAAACGAAGAGAGCTGCGGTGCTGTGATAATAAATCTGAATTTTGCGGTTTTCACTAAGAATTCAGGGGCACACGCAGGGGGGGTTTCTGATTCCCCAGAAACCCCTCCCCTTTGCAAACGAACGGGCACTAAACATTGCCCTGTACTGTACAGCAGTCGCAGCGCTGTCACAGAAGCGTCAGCGGCAGTGCTTTATTGATACAGCACTGCAGCGGACGCTTCTTTGACAGTGCCGCGGCTGCTGTACAGTACATCATCGCCTAAATGATGTTCCAAATGAATAATAGACAATGACATTCCAAGTTTCCTAAAACCATCCCATTTCATCCTTAGGAACCTGAAGCACCAAGAAAAACCCATATTCTATCTCAGCAAATTGTAGTAAGCCATTTGAATTGTAACACAGCCTACTGTTCAGTGTTTATAAAAATAACTGTTTCATTTTGAAGAGGCAGAATTTCAGGATTGAAATTTTAAGAGATATTATCACAATGCAAGCTTGTATTTTGTAAATAAACAATTAGACTTTTTTCTTAAAGTTTCTTAGCTGTAGAAAATCAATTATTGCTTTAACAGATCCAAAGTTAATAGCAGGGAGATATGCAGAGCAGTTCTATTTAGGGTTTTGCTGTCTCACCTCTTTCTTCTTTTTTTCTTTTTCCTAAATATTTTATACCAGAGAGAATTAAAAAATCAGAGTGAATTTTCTATGCTGTTATCTAAAATTCACTTAATTTTATAACCTCTCATTTTTGACTATCTATAGTCCACCCTTTTCAAAAGCTTTAATGACAAAGAAGGGTTATCTTTTAACAGTCAAACTTTCAGCTTGTGAAAGATTAGTCTGACAAAGGGATATGTCCTCATTTTTTTTGTGCCGAGTTCTTTAAATCTTTTTTTAAAAGTTTTTTTATATATCAATTGCTGGACTCAATTGAAAATAAATCTGATTTTACTATGAATAAGGATCTAACCAGGCCTAAATCATCCCACATAAATATATGAACATCAAAAATTAATGTAATTTATCCCCAATTCATTTTTATTCTTACCTTCTTCACACATTCTTTCTAGTTTGGTTAAACATTCCATATCACCACCCTCTACAACAATAGAGGTACCATCTAACTATTTTCATTTATATGTTTGGAAGCAGAGAAGAACTCTCTACAAAATATATGATCAAATCTATTTAATTCAGAAAATAGAACAAAGAGGCTAGGATTTGAACTGGGGGAAAAGCTCAGAACTTTTCATAAGAGCTTTATATGTGGATCTTTTAATGCTTTCTTAGATAAACTGAAAATACTCTTAACATTCTTTAACTTAGTTTCTATGTCCTTTATTTATTTGTATCTGATGTCCCCTATTTTTCCTTTTGACCTCAAACCTTTTTTAAACTTGTAGATGTGTTTTTAATGGATTTGGATGCGCTTGAATTTCCCATTTATTGTAGTTCCCTTAGTATTTTGGGAGTCTTGCTCCAAGATGTTGGAATGAGGTCTCTTTACTTTTATTTTTAAATTGAGAAGTTTCCCATTTTTGCCCTTTCTTCCCTTATTCTCCCGCTCTCCTGTTTATGAGGGTTGGTATTAAGCCTTAATATCTGTATTTTTGAATAATTAGTATTTTCTTGAATGTAATTACTTTTTGCTCTGAAATCTATGTAGGGTTTTTAATTGAAATCATTTTATTTATATTTTAACTTAAAATGGTTGCAGTTACATTCCTGCTATTAAGGAGCAATGACTCTGCAATGTGTTTTACTAAGGCTTACACATTGTACAGGTGTCAGGTTCTCACATTGTCCCTTAATAGCAGGAATGTAATTGTCACTAAGTGATGTACAGCACAGTGCTGGCTTCTTCTGCTGTCTGCGTTTATAGAAACATTGTCGGAAATGTTTTATGTAATTATTTTAGTAAATCTGTCATTTTTTTACAGCATTCTGCATTTTGTTGTCGCTGTAATTGATGTTGCAGTTTCAGTTTTCGCACTTTTGTACCCCACCCGTCTAAGAAATGCAAATCTCTGTATACAGCTGCATTTAGGTGCACATGCGCAGGGTAGAAATGCAATGGACTTAAGTCCAATTCTAAGCAGGCCCAATACATTGAAATGCTAAATATTGAACAATGTTTCTGATGATGATAAAACATGTCTGAGTGAGTATATACTTGTGTAAAGATAATAACAAAAATATTTATTATTTAAAAAATTATTTCATCTTTTTTATACAATACTCTACATTAATTTTTGAGGGGATCTATGTGGAAAAGAGAAATCATCATCTACAGAAATATATACAGGTTAAACACAAATGTTGACAATTTTATTTCCGTTTGCTAAATCAATTTAAATAACTTTGTAGCAAAATACTTATCTATGTTAAGAATGTTATGTAACCGAGCCTAGAAGACTATTTGCATCATTCAAACTCTAAACATAGATCTGTCTGCATTCAACATACACAAACCATTATCACCAGCTGGAACACACACAGAGAAGCCACAAAATGCTGTCTCCGATGTGGATCATTCTGTTAATCATTGTTTTCTTGGAAAGTGGGATAGCGATTACTTTGAACACATACATCGTGATTACTAATGTCAAAAGCATTAACAATGGACAGAGACTGAACCAATCTCAACTAATCCATGTTGTGATGGGATTGATGAATATTTTTTTACAGTGTTTTCTTACTGTACAAGGCTCACTCTATGTTACTTGTGTTACTATGTTGTTTATTAAGGAAGTATTCTTATTAATTAACATAATTATACTTACAATGATTTACTGTAGCTTTTGGCTCACTGCCTGGCTCTGTGCCTACTACTGTACCACCATCACCAACTTCAGATATGGACTCTGTGTTTGGCTAAAGAGAATTAGCTCAACTTTCCAGATGCTTCTTCTTCTACTTTCAGCTGTTGGGTCATTTCTCATAAGTCTCCTGTGCATGTGGGATACTAAAGTTGAAAATGAAGAGCAATCTTCTGAGAATAGTACACTCGGAACCTCCTTTGTGTCCGGGACACTTCTTTTTAATCAATTCAATGTACTAATTGCATCATTCCTGGGTTGCATTCTGCCCTTCCTTCTCATACTCTATTCTATTATACTCACTTTTTTCTCTCTTTTAAGACACGTGTGCAAAATAAAGCAGAATGATTCTGGATTTACTCGTCCTAAACTCCAAGCCCACATCAACGCTATAAGAACAATCATCCTTCTTCTTATACTATTTGTAGTTCTCTGCCTAACCCAGTCTATAAATTTAAAATTTAAAGCCAGTTCCTCATCAGATGTTATGACTATGATCAGCTGGTACACTATCATGTCCTATCCAACAGCTGAGGCCATCATTGTTATCCAGGCCAACTCCAGGCTCAAGAAGATATTTGTGGAGAAGTTGCGTGCTCTTTGCTGGAGAAACATGAAAACTGAGAATAGAAAGTGATGTAAATGTTAACAATTTGCTACTCTATTACCATGTGGGATGATATATACTTAAATTTTATGAAGTTTCCATAGTCACTTTCTATTCTGTATCTTAATCGATTGTTTAAAAGATGCCCTTATAAAGTAATGAGTTGGAGTGAGAGATAAAGATTTGATTAAACAATTTTTCTGGTATGTGCAATAATGATATGTGTTATATATAATATTAACATAAAACCACAGGAACATGCTTGTAGCAGATATTTTGTTAGTATTGCTATTGCATTTGTCAAATGTTTGCTCACATGAAGTTGTAGTTCATTAAAGTATATAGATGCTCCTGTATGGTTGTTTCCACCTTACCCACTCTCCTGCTCATTAATTTCTTATACTGTGATAGGGTCACCAATCAATAATGAGAGACATGAGGAGGGCAAGTAGTATAGCAATACTGAATGAATTGTACATAGATAATGTTATAGTATCACAGCAATGATTGGTCAGATTCCTATCTCACCTCTATTTGCATTTAACAGCAGCGACAGAGTGAGATATTTTCTGCACCAGTAACTTTGGGGGTGCTGTGAAGTGGGGAGCAGGATGTTCTGGTCAGAGTGTGAGTCACTGAACTCCAACCGTTTTGAATGTAGAAAGAATATACAAATTTTTATTTGTTTTTTGTTTTTCTGTATTCACAAGTGAATGTCTAAAATATGTTTATATTTTAAAATAAATTTATTTATTAGCTTTTATTTACATAATGCCAATATGTAATACAGAACTTTATAGGCCCCCATGCTGTGAGGTAGCCTCACATATATGCTGTATGAGCCCATATAAACCTTGTACAGATATTATGCTTACAGCATACAGTGTTACTATATAACTTATTACATCTCTTATAGTTATTATATCTCTGTCACCTGGAGAAATGAATGTGATTAATCTTTTTTTTTAATAAGGAAATAGAGAAACATCTAGTTCTGTACTGAGAGAATATCAATAAATATTAGATATGTAAGAAAAATATATAATTATAATGTTTTTAAATAACACTGAACATGAAAATTATAACTCAGTGTCCCAAGAGAGCCCTACAGCATGTAATTGTGGTCTTATTAGATATAGACATATCATGGATTTATGGGGACCAATTATTAGAGCTTGCTTATATAACTGTTCACAATGTCAGCGGGTCCGTAAGAATATTTATTTTTATCAATGTAGTTTGTTTCCACATTGTTGTAGCTGAGCAGAGTTCAGATAGCAAGATTCATCTTATTGTGAACACAGTACTAGCCAGAGGACTGCATTTTGGAGTTAATGCAGATATATTGGATGGGGCTTTGCTGTTCTTAAGTGCAAACACTTATTAGGCCCATGAAGTCAGACACCTGTAGAATGACAAACTTTGCTTGGGCCTAAGTAAAGACAAAGGTAAAGATAGAATTTTGTAGGCATACTCTTTTATGCTGCAAAACAAAATTATTAATGTTATACTAAATTATTCCATAAAGACACTTACATTCTTCTGCAGGGCCCTGGGATGTTCCTTCCTCCTCTGCTCCTCCACTTCAGCCTCCACTTGGCCCTCCTTCTGATAATGGGGCCATATATTTGGCTCCTTGGGCCCAGCCCACCACCAATCAGTGATGGGCTAGAGAAACGGATTGGTGGTGGACTGGAGCAAGGGAGTGGATAGTGAGTAGGGAAAGATATTGGTAGGGGGTTTGGAAAAGGGCTACCTCCTCTTGGGCCTCATCATGGCCCTCCTTTTGGGTCTCATTTTGGAGGTATAGGCGGTGCCAGTGGCCTACTGGAAGAAATATGACAAATTAGTTTTTGAATAACTGCTTTCTCTGACTCTCTCCCCACATATGTACATACGCTGATATAATGTTAGTTTTAAATATATACATTTTAATATTACCAATCTTACATTGCAACATTGTTTTAAGTCTTAAAAAAATATTATGGCTCTGTAGCATTCTGTGATTATTGTGTGACCTTTAGGCACAATACATTTATATCTATACGTAGTCTGCACAAGTAAGTTAGACTTGTTTTTAACATTACACATTGCAACATTATTCACTTTGAGTACTTCACACAGGTGGCAGGACCTTAAGCTTCGCTGAGAGGCTCGGCTACAGGATGTAGGCTACAGGAACACTGCGGGAATACTAGGAGCAATGGAGAGTGCTCAGTAAAACAAAGAGAGGTGCGGTGCTGTGATAATAAATCTGACAGGGCTGCATGTGACAGGGGCAGTGACATGATGTGAGGAGGGGAATAAAGGGAGCAGGAAGCCACAGACTGAGAGTTATATAGTGGAAGGAGCAGGGTCCTCCAGCAGCACAGAGTATATCAGGAGATGAGTGATGTGTTAATGAGGACAGGGCTGCATGTGACAGGGGCAGTGACATGATGCAAGGAGGGGAATGGAGGCAGCAGGAAGCCTAAGACTGAGAGTTATATAGTGGAAGGAGCAGGGTCCTCCAGCAGCACAGAGTATATCAGGAGATGAGTGATGTGTTAGTGAGGACAGGGCTGCATGTGACAGGGGCAGTGACATGATGTGAGGAGTGGAATGGAGGCAGCAGGAAGTCACAGACTGAGAGTTATATAGTGGAAGGAGCAGGGTCCCCCAGCAGCACAGAGTATATCAGGAGATGAGTGATGTGTTAGTGAGGACAGGGCTGCATGTGACATGGGCAGTGATATGATGTGAGGAGGGGAATGGAGGCAGCAGGAAGCCACAGACTGAGAGTTATATAGTGGGAGGAGCAGGGTCCCCAGCAGCACAGAGTATATCAGGAGATAAGCGATGTGTTAGTGAGGACAGGGCTGCATGTGACAGGGGCAGTGACATGATGTGAGGAGTGGAATGGAGGCAGCAGGAAGTCACAGACTGAGAGTTATATAGTGGAAGGAGCAGGGTTCCCCAGCAGCACAGAGTATATCAGGAGATGAGTGATGTGTTAGTGAGGACAGGGCTGCATGTGACATGGGCAGTGATATGATGTGAGGAGGGGAATGGAGGCAGCAGGAAGCCACAGACTGAGAGTTATATAGTGGGAGGAGCAGGGTCCCCAGCAGCACAGAGTATATCAGGAGATGAGTGATGTGTTAGTGAGGACAGGGCTGCATGTGACAGGGGCAGTGACATGATGTGAGGAGGGGAATGGAGGCAGCAGGAAGCCACAGATTGAGAATTATATAGTGGGGTTATTATGGTCTCTCATCTCTCTAGAAACATAACAAGTGACCAAGTACTAATTGTGTTTTTGAAAGCACTCAGACTTTCTGACTTGAAATGAAAAACAACACATCGTAGTGCAGTTCAACCTGCTCTAGAAAATATTACACATTTTAGGGGAGTTGTTTCTACTTTAAACACACTTGATTGATGTTATTTTGCTAGTTTGAGGTGGAGCAGTTTAGTCAATGATCACATTGTGGTCCTTAATTCCTTCTCTTCTAGCATTAAATGAAACAATCCCTGAGACACATACATTGCAATACGCTATACAGCGTACATATTTGTAATTTGATTATTTCGTGTATAGTACTATGACTTAGATATGACTTAGATATCCCTATAAATGTACACTTATATTTTAAATGTTATTTTTGTGAAAAAAATAAAGTAACAGTACAACATCTTGTCCATCCAAGTAACAAGTGCATTATGTAATAAAGTAAAATAATTAAATAGAAATGCCAAGATAATTAAATAATACATTTTATATATAATTTCTATACAGCAGAAGTGGCAGATAACAATGTGTGATGTCTGATAATAATGGTTTCATAATGTGACAACAATCTGCATAGGATATGGGAAGATCCGGGGTATTAGAGACTAACCTCACACAGGATACCCGGGGACTTCTGGGTCAAGTCACACAGACGGGAGTGAGGGAAAGATACAACAATATCTTTATTAGAGAGTTGTCTAATACAAGTTCTCTAAATCAGCAAAAGGATAAAACATAAAAGTATATAAACCAGATCCCAATAGACACCAGTGTACCGCTAGACTTCCCAGACCTTTCCCACACTGTCCGTGATTAATGCCCAACCAATATGATGTATTAGGATCACGGAAGTCTTATGGAGCTAATGTGTAGCAGAGCCAGCAGGTCTGCAAGTCCCAGAAAAATTGTACTAATCTATAATCTGTGAGGGAAGGATACACTTGGTTATGGCAGCTCTGACATATTTAGATAGAGCGCAGTCCAATACTAAGTTTCTAGGGAGATAAAAACAGAGAGATGGTAGCTGAATATATTGACAGTGATACAGCAATAAGCACAGGGCCAACAATTAACCTATAGGTGAAGTAAATTAGGATCGATAGAAGATCAACGATTATGTAAAAATCTCCTGCAACGTGCCAGCTGAGATCAAGAAATGTACTGAATATATAACTATAAAATGTTGCATGGTGGCGTCAACTACAGTCATTATTACATGAATTAGATCTGAGGGGCTCAGTATCAAACCATGTTTCATGCTTTTCACAGTTATAATCACGATGCATTCAGAGTAATAGCCACCACACCTTCAATCACTGAGATGAAAATCATAGAGATCAATACTGGAACCAGCATTTTCCAGGTTCAGTGAGCTTATTCAAGCTGGTGGTATTATGCAGTATTGCTGAACAGAACAGGCCAGTGAGTGGAATTTGACTAATGCAAATAGTAATTGATGCTTGGTTACCTGTTTACAAAACATGTGGTAATATACAGGTAGTAGCTATGTACTTCTCACAATGCACAGGCTCAGGCAAATGTTTCACAAAACTTTGTAAATATATTGGGCCTCATTTAGGGTAAGGAGCAAATCCAGCTAAATGATGGAAACATAAACTTGAATAAACCATGTTGTAATCTAAGAGCTTTGCAAAGTGCAAAACTGAACCATCTACCTGAATTTACTGATTACTATAACTATGGCCGTTTGTGTATTTTATACGCATTTTTTCCATCATTCTATTGCAGTGTACATTCATTTCTCCAGTTACACACTGTTTACACAGAGTGATTTATATACTGCTGGTTACACAGAGTGATTTATATACTGCTGGTCACACAGAGTGATTTATATCCTGCTGGTCACACAGGTTGATTTATATACCGCTGGTCACACAGAGTGATTTATATACTGCTGGTTACACTGAGTGATTTATATGCTGCTGGTCACACAGAGTGATTTATATCCTGCTGGTCACACAGAGTGATTTATATACTGCTGGTTACACTGTGTGATTTATATGCTGCTGGTCACACAGAGTGATTTATATCCTGCTGGTCACACAGAGTGATTTATATACTGCTGGTTACACTGTGTGATTTATATACTGCTGGTCACACAGTGTGATTTATATACCGCTGGTCACACAGGGTGATTTATATACTGCTGGTTACACTGTGTGATTTATATACTGCTGGTCACACAGTGTGATTTATATACTGCTGGTCACACAGAGTGATTTATATCCTGCTGGTCACACAGGGTGATTTATATACTGCTGGTTACACAGAGTGATTTATATACTGCTGGTCACACTGTGTGATTTATATGCTGCTGGTCACACAGAGTGATTTATATGCTGCTGGTCACACAGAGTGATTTATATCCTGCTGGTCACACAGGGTGATTTATATACTGCTGGTCACACAGTGTGATTTATATACTGCTGGTTACACAGAGTGATTTATATACTTCTGGTTACACAGGGTGATTTATATGCTGCTGGTCACACAGGGGGATTTATATGCTGCTGGTCACACAGGGTGATTTATATGCTGCTGGTCACACAGGGTGATTTATATGCTGCTGGTCACACAGGGTGATTTATATCCTGCTGGTCACACAGGGTGATTTATATCCTGCTGGTCACACAGGGTGATTTATATACTGCTGGTCACACAGGGTGATTTATATCCTGCTGGTACTACAGCCTACATTTTAAGGTGGTGTTCTGTGCGGGGATAGGACATGCCACACTAGTGCACACGCAGCCACAGCCATAGCAAGCTCTATAGATGTAGGAATAAACTTCTATTTTGGCTGACCCAGGGCATCATGCTGTCAGGGAAAGCCCCAACAGTATAAATAGACCTTACCTCTGTTTATATTTCATTCTGCGGTGGATGGTCTTCCATAGAAGAACATAGTGCGGTTGTTAAGATTTTTTTTGCTGCAAAGCCGGTTCCTTGTGGAATATTTTGGGGGTCGTTGTGACTGAAAAAAGAAGATTGTTTTCAAGCACATTTGGTGTGTTTTTTGGGTGGTTTAATTTTTTTGAACTACTGCAGGACCTGGGATGTTATTTTTTTGGAAAGCGACAGAACCTTCGGAATATTACGGTTTATCATAAGGTTTGTTTCAAGCTTTATTGGAGTAAAAGCTTACAAGATGGCATTCCTTATAGATGAAGACAACAGATGATAAGTATATGGGGTTTTATTATTTGCAATAAATATTTGTGGTTATAACGAGGGTGCTAAGAATTATTTGAGGGGTTTTATTATTTTTAATAAAGTAATGTGGTTAAAAAGAGTGTGGTGTGGTTTACTTAATTTTAGTTTGTGGGACTACAGGTCACAGTGAACCCTGGCAGACTCCACTCCCTAGGGAATCCAGCCCTTTGCTGAACAGCCTGGGGTTGGTCTGTCATTTAGGCTGCTCCTTGCTGCGTGTCCCCCGCTATTGTGCCACCATCCCAGGGTGGTTGGCCTAGTGCTGGTTTCTGTGAAGTGGCGGGGACCCCACACTTTTTTCTCCATGATTTTTGGACAACCAGCAGTAGCTTTGTAGCACTAGGTAGGGCTAATAGTATTAAAAGGGAGGACCCCAAGCCTTTTTGTTTTACTTTTGAAATCTATTTTTAACACCTTATAGAGCTGTCTTATCAGGCAGCTGTAATGCCGCCAGTTCCAGCGGGTCAGCATGCGCTGACAGATACATACGTACATGCACAGCCTGTGTACTACAGCAGAGCTGCGCCTGAAATCAACAGGCCACCGATCATGAGATCCATGGCCTGATGAATACGGGTGCACGCAAAGGCAAAATACAGACGTCAAATTCTGTTTCCTACGTGAATCCGCCCATATTAGTTTATAAGATGCTGGTCACACATGATGATATACATCCTGCTGGCAATGCAAGATGATTTGTATTCTTGCCAAGCAAAGTATGCTTTACAAGCTAATGATTTAAGCTGTGCAGGATGAAATGATTGCTCCATACAGGATAAAGTATACGCTACAGGCCACACTTGTAGACACAGGGGCTGTGAATCATTAAGGAATGTAAATGATGATATGTGATGTGTTTTGCATTAAATTGCACTGCACATTCCCAGAAACTGAAGCCAGTGAACGCAAGAATATCCAATTAATCTTTGGATACAAAGAACCCTTCTGACAGCCTCAATTACAAGGGCGAGGGAGGGGGCGTATGCATGAAGTTGATGTCCGGTAAGGGCGTGCTAAGCTGGTGCACACACAGCAGCGTCTGATTCAAATTTTGGGCAGCTGGGCAAGAAAGCACTGCTATCAGTGACTGATACATACGACGCTATCACTGATTGGCCACAGGTCGTGGAAAAGGTGGCTCTTGGTCCTTTAGTGTGGAGGACCCCTTGACCTGCTTTGTGTGGGCACATCATTGTGTGTCTTGAAGGGGTGTAGTCACTCTAACCCCAGAATTAGTGCCAGCTATTCAGTAAGGGAGTTACTCCTTGTTTTAGTGCCTTCAGGGCCACTTGGCCATCCACTCATTTGATTCAGTATTAGTTTTTTTAGCTCTTTCGCATTGTGCTTTCTTCACCCCCCAATTTATTATACTTAAAATTGTGACCTAATTTTGCCAAACTTACAAATGTGCCTGAGTCATGATTTGCAATTTACAGTATTAAGTTATAACCTGTGGGAAGGTAATGTGCAGTGTAAATAACTATATGTAGTTTAATGAATCATGTCCAGGATGATCTATATACTGGCCACACTGCATTATTTATATATGGCCAACAGGATTATCTTAATGCCGGCCAAACACTGACTGACTGTCCAGAGCTCACCAAAAAATGATTTTTGTCCAATTCATTTGGTGGAACTGATCAGATGCAACTGCTGATGTCAGGAGACTAAATGATAAGAGGTCCTATTGGTGAAATCAATAGTAAATGGAACACACAGACAGAACACATCTGCCAGCCAAATGTATTGACATGCCATTAAATGACAATGGTGAATCCTCTAACGCACTTAGCCAAGGTCTGGAGGATTGTTGCTGAGGTAGTTGACTGGGACAATGAAGGAGAGTAGTGTTGGTATTTTAGGGAGATGAGATACAAATACATGGGCCTGGAGTGAGATATGTATATGTTAGTGAAAGTAATGGCTTTATAGGAGATTGGAGTTTTAAGGGCAAGAAAAAACATAGAGAAGAAAATAAGGGGAAAGAAGAGGAAATTAATGAGTGGAGAGAGGAGGTGGAGATGACAGATAAGAGGAATGGAAAGAGGAAATAAAGAAGAGGCATGGAGACCAGAGAAGTGGTGGGAAGGGTAGAAAATAAGTGAAAACCAGCTGCTATAGGAGTAGGAACTTAGGTCATAGACAGTAAAAAGTGTATGAAGAGATGTAGTATATGTTATGGAAGTAGATGTGTGCTCTTAACCAGATTTTAGCCTGAGATGGATATTAATTATCAGAGTATGGATGGGTGAGATTTATCTGGTAAGGCGATCTGTTAGTCATAATCAAACAAAGGTAATTGATTTAAATTTGTTGCAAATAGAACAATACGGATTGTAGTATATATGAGTAAAGATTTTTTATCTTTACATTTCTATCAAGTCCCTGTTTGCAATGTTCTGTTTCGACCTATGCTATCTGTACGGCACTGCAGATCTTTTGTGGAACAAAATAAATAAAAGATAATTATAATAATAAGTCCCAGGAGTGCTCTCTCCCCACTTCCTCCCTTTCTACATCAACATCAGCCACAGGTTACACTGTATGTTTGGGCAATTAGTATCTTACCCTATGTATCTGTATGCAAAGGGTAGGACATGTCTCCACAGGACAGATACATTTATAGAACAATGCCACAACACAAAGCCAGGGAGTGCTTCTATTGTGTGTGGTTTTCATTTTTTAATATCATTAAATAGTTTTAAATGAACATGTACCAAAGTATATAAAATGATCATAAAATGATTGTCATGATCCACGGACCAGAGCAACAAACAAAAATATATTTAATCTCTCGGCAAGCATACCTCCAGTGTATTTCATCATACTACTAATATACATATGTAAATGTATAGAAGTATGCTTATAGTACATACATATATAATGAAATAGTATTATAAATTAATAAAAATAATCATTTGTGAATACAAATAATAATAAAATATAAAATAAAAGTAACAAATAAAAAGTTAGCAAATAATAAAGTAGATATTTTGCTTTATTATAATGAGATATTCAAACAGAGGATTGATGAAGGAAATCAAAGTGAATACAATTTTCGCTTTTTAACTGACAGAAATCGCATGCACATATGGCCGCATTCCAGTACAAGCGGATCTGAAGAAACGTTTCTAGCTAAATGCGGACATAAGCACACTTTGCCTATACGGCACTTGTCGTAAGCAGACAGACATAACACACTGCAGGACTCACACAATGCATATGTGCAATGTAAAGATCCATCAGAACGCACAGAAAACAGTACTCAATTATGTCAACTGTTAATAATGTAATTATTAATACAAATACATTGAACACCCCCCCCCCCCCGCATGAAATACATTTATCAGTAAGAATTATCAGATTAAAAAAAAGCAGTTTAAGAGATAATATACCATGAAAAATAAAGAATAAAGATATTAACAAACCGTATCTGGAATGTTCCATTTGTGTATATAAATATTAATTGTCGTGTTATATTTAGAGTACTACAGCCCCATCTTATGTTTAAGGTTGGTAGTATTACAATTATGTGTAGAAAAATAGGAGTGCAAAACACTCTTTCTTAAGTACATATAGATACCACAAAATAGTAAAAAATGTTTTAGTTATTAAAAATCAAAGAATCAAATAAACCACATTAAAAAAAAACATTATTATGAAATTTGGAGTTAAAATATACAACATAAATAGACAAAGTAGCCTATAAGTTTTTTATTTATCTAATAAATGTTTGATATTTTCCTTTATATTGTCCTTATCAGGTACCTGATTACCAAATTCTTATAATATATAGGATCATCGATGGTGCATGGCTCAACTTATTACTGTGATATTGAAAGTATAGTTTTTCAACAGAATCTTCCACAAACTTTTCAGTGATCAGCTGTAAACAAATGTTTGTACTGCATAGACGTGAAGACACATACCTTTCAAAGATAAATCCGAGACCTTAGATGTATGTCCCTCCCTCTGATGTCCAATACCAATGAGCCACTATTAATAATGACACCTGTATTAGCAAAATATCTGTTTATTTCCAGGTAGTCTCTGGGCACTTCAGTACTCAAATCCCTAATTCATTTGGAACAAAGAATGGGTAAATAGTAGCAGCACTTTAGTTTACAAGTCATCAATCAGTGACGTTTTCCAGATTCCAATATTTTATACAATTTGTTGATAAAACTGGATTTTGGTTTTTTCACAGATAGCAATCAACATGCAGAGGTCTCCTTATAAACCTCTTTGCACCAATCAGGAAACATGCAGATAATATGGCAGCTGGAAACACCCGAGAGCTACAAATCAGTTATTCCAGGTGTCTGTTTAGTGGTAACAGGGTGGCTATGTTTAATACCCTCTTTTTCACAAACTTTCTTAATCATTAATTCCAAAATATTTATTAATCGGATATAAAACAATGTATAACACTGATTCTTAGTAAATAAATAAATAGATGACAAAACAACAGTCTCCATTTCTAATTCTAACTAAACTATAATTAAAAAAAGTCAATAACGTTTTCTATATATTCCATCATCTATCCTGGGATTTGAACTTCCAATCTTAAGTATCTGTTACGCTGTACACTAACCGTCGTAGGTATCTGTTCATTTACTCAATCGATACATTTTTCACTCTCAGATTATTTTCTTTTTCTTTTCTCATTCTCATTTTTCTCTTGTTATTAGAAAACAGTTTAAACCCATTACACAACCAATATATAGAAACAAACAAATGGCTGTTGAGGTTGGTATTTCAAATTTATATACCAAACTATTTTTACAAGTTCTCCTTATTTCAATAAATATGGAACTTATATTTGATGGTCGAAAAAGAGATACTTCAAAATACAGTCTTTCAAATAGAATAATTCGTAATTAGAATTGATCTCATAACCTTCTCTATCTTAGGTCATCTGTTTAACTTAGGGCTATCTAGTCCCATGTTCTATCATAGATGTTAAAGCCCTCTAGTCTCATAATTTACTATGAATGATATCTAAATTGTGACACCTCTGCAGCTATATCACAAGTTTTCCTACTTCTTTTAATATAACCATAATTAAAGTCAAAACAAACCCCACACTTTAAATGACATCACTTTAAATGGCGACACAGAAATCCCCGTCAATTTAAATTGTGACAGTTACATTGCTAATATTAAGAGGGCAATGCAAGGACCTGCTGCCGCCTCTATAATGTCAAACCATTATAGAGCCGGCGGGTCATCGCATTGCCCTCTTAATACTAGCAATGTAACTGTTGCCATTCATAGTGACGTCAATCTGAGTGCCGGCATGTTCTGCAGTCGGCGTTCATAGCAGGGTTGACGGAACTGTTTTCTGTCACTCTTTCAGTAAGTCGCTATTTCCTACGTGTCTAAATTACTGCAAGCGCAATTCTTCTGTCGCACTAACTTTTGTCGGAAATTTAGTTATCACACTAATGACTACCACCACCTGTTACAATATTAGAGGTCTATAGAGCCTTATTCTGTTTTCAGCAATTTGGTCGAATTGTGGCTTAAAATTTGCAAATTGTTATGAATTTTGTGATATTCGCATATGAATAAAAAAGGGAAATTACTCCAGCAGCAGTGAGTGCGACCTTAAATCATATTCTTCTCTTTTTTGTAATATTTTTTTTCCTTTTTAAGGTTTATTCCACATACAGATCACAGAGGATCTACCCCATTGGAAGGATATTTTTCTAAATCACAGGCACACCATCCATTTTTACTGAGATTATTACACTGAGAAAAGATAAATTGGTATTAAAGGCTGCTCTTACATTATAATGAGTGAGTATAATATTACACGCCCTTCGCATGGAATAACGAGTCACACAATGTACACTACAGATTTCTACTTTTATTAGCATTTTACAAGGGTCAATATTGAAGACCATAAAAGTTAAGTAAACATTTGACACAAATTTTAAATTCAGGAAGCAAAATCCATACAGGACATATCGGGGCTGATGGAGAGTTGGTTGCAAAATGAGTGTGAATTATTCAAAAATACACACCAAAAATAGAGTAATTCTGCCCAGATGCATAGCCGTACACATCTCGAGATGCGCCAGCTCCGCATTGGCAGCATATGTTCCTGGATTATGCCAGGTCATCATTTTCAGAGTGTATTACCATGTTTCCTGTAGAAGATGCAAACGATACGCCACCTAAAAGAGGTATATGCATGTTTCTGCTGGTCCGCAGTAGCCGCACTTGTCTGAACACGCCCTTACTGTGCTTGACCTGCAGCCTCTTTCCTGCCCCATTCCACTTATCCACGTCGTAAGTGTCAGATACACTCTAGCCTGCATTTGCTTGCGCGTGTTCGCTTTCTGAGCTGGCGCATGGCAATATCACGCAAGTTACACCACACTGGCGGGCGCATGACTCTTATCAGCCCCGTTATCTTAATTTTTATTTATTTAAAAACTTTATTTATTAAGTTTCGTCACAAAAAGTACTGATAACCAACATGGTCAAAGGGTAAAATAAATAAGTAAAGTAAAATAAACAAGTAAAGGCAAGATGAGATGTCTAAATTTGATTGAAATGATCACCTAGTATGAACATATTAGGCAATCATAACACATAATAGGAACAGTAGCACAAAAATTAAAAATAGACCTAAGAAAGAAGTATAACAGTGTGACGATGTATATAGAGGGTAGAGGAGAACTAGAAAGAGAAGGGGAGCAATAGGGGAAGGGAGTGGTGAGACCGAATCCGGGACTCTCAGGGGCAGAGTGATAATATTTTGCATCTAATCTGCTAAATATTAATCACAAGAAGAGGGCTGAGACACTCTGAGGAAGGTCAGGAGAGTGTGCAGACCCAAAAGCACCATAATTGAGGAACCAATCACCCCAAATCTGGAAGAATTTGTGGTTTTTCTTTTTTAGATATGCAGAATTTTTTTCCGTAGGTGCCAGGAACCAAATTCTATTAAGTAATTGTTGTTTAGAAGGGGATCAGAATTTTTCCTATGTTTTGCAACTAGACATTCGGTAGCATTGAGGATCTGAATGGACAATTTGTCTGCATGTTTATTTAGGGCCTCAATAGTGGAGCCAAGGAGAAATGACCATGGACTCTTGGAGACATGGACGGTAGTAACATCACCGATGAAAGCAGCAACATCATCCCAGAAAGAGGCAATTCATGGGCAGGACCACCAAATGTGGAGAAAGGACCCCTGTTCCCCACAACCTCTCCAACATAAGTCAGAGGTGTAACCATAGATTCTTTTCAGTCTGGTGAGGACCAGGTACCAACGATAATATATTTTATATGCATTTTCCTTAACAAGGGATTAGATGGATGTCTTAGAGACTCTCTCTTTTATTGTTGCTCAAGTGTCCCCATCTGGCGGTCCGCCGAAATCAGCCTCCCATCTGAGTTCATGGATGGGGTGCTGATTTGTTTGGAAGAGACAAGAAGGCCATATAGAGTCGAAATAATTCCCTTTTGCAAAGGCGAATACACACACAGGGATTCCAGGGGGTTAAAGGTCTTGTTATTTCAGGTTTAGGAAGGGAGTCAACATAGTGTTTCATTAGGAGATAAGCAAATGGGCTGAAATTAGGAAAATCAAATTTCTCTTGCAGCATCGGTAGTGAAATACATTGGTTTTTATATAAAACGTCCCCCACCATCCTGATACCCCTCTCCCGCCAGGTCATGAAATGGGAGGATCATTGTCCTGGGATAAAGGCAGGCTTGTCCCAGTGAGGGGTTATAGGGTAATGAGTGGAAGAGAGCTCAAAGTGAAGCTTTCAATAATCCTATATCTGACACGTGAAAAGTGCCACAGGGTGTGATTTCAACCGGAGGGATCTGGCGCTCATTGAGACCCCCAGAGCTAAGCCAAAGGACGATACACAGCAACAGGAGGCCTCCAGATCAATCCACCAAGGACCTTGGCATTTGTAAAACATGGCATACCTTGACTCAGGTGAGCAGCCAAATAGTATAAGCTCTACGTAAAGTTGTGAAATTAGTGCATGGGGGTTTATGCTGCCACACAAATTGAGAGAACCAGCAATGTAATTGTATTAGTATGGATCTAGGTACCTGCACCGGGAGAGTTTGGAAAAGATACAGTAGAAGGGGGAGGATATTCATTTTTAGGGCTACTATCCGACCCAGCCAAGAGATGATTAATTATTGACACCTCAACAGATCTAATTTAATTGCTATAATTATGAAGGGGAAGTTTTCTGCATATAACGATTTGTATTGAGCAGTAATATAGACTCCCAGATATTTTAGTTTAGTATGCTGCCTGGAGAAGTAATAGTTACTTTTACGAAGACTCAGGGTGGGAGATGATACATAGAGCGCGAGGGACTTAGTTTTAGATAGATTCATCTTATAACCAGAAGCTGAACCATAAGCTGTAAGAGTGGAAAACAGATTTGGGAGCGAGTTGTGGGGAGCAGTTATCATGACAAGGATGTCATCTGTGAATAGACTAAGTTTATGCTCCTCGTAGCCGACCATAACACCTTTGATATCTGAGGAAAAGCGGATTTTGGCCGCCAAGGGCTCATCCCTAGCTGCTACAAGTCTAGCATGGTCTTCTGGCAGGCCTGAGGTTTTATGAATTATATCATGACTGGCTACACGTCTGTAAACCTCCAGAAAATTCTGGGTCCTCTCTTTTTTAGTGTACACAGCTGCTCTAATCAGACTGCCATGGATTACAGCCTTGTGGGCATCCCAAAGGAGCTTGGAGGAGATAGAAGGGTCGGCATTTGTCTTATAGTAGTGGCGAATTTCTGTTTCAATTTGTGTTTTGAGATGAGGATTAAGTGAGACCCTATCATTAAGTTGCCACAGAAACTGTTTCCTCCAAATCTGAGGGCCCGCGACGTCCACCGACACCGGACTATGGTCCAATCATGTGCTAGGGAGAATATCCACATCAAGTATATGTTGAGCTAGATCTATGCACAGGAAGACCATGTCCAAGCGCATGTGCACGCCATGAACCGATGAAAACAGAGTAAAATTTCTTGCAGTGGGTTCCCTGACTCTCCATGCATTAAATAAAAGATGTTGAGAAAGTAGAGACCTCAGAGCCTTAGAGTTAGTATAAATGATATGGCAGGTATATTGGGGGGGAGGGGAGGATCTGTCCATGTTGTTGTCTACGGTAGTATTAAAGTCACCCGCCAGGACTACTCTACCCACCCGGTGTAGGGATAAGAGATCACTTATGGTAAGGAAGAATTGAGTTTGGTTCGTGTTGGGAGCATAAACATTTAGAAGTGTATAAGGGATATTGTTAAGGTCACCTATCAATAGAATATAGCATCCCTCTGGATCCCTAATTTCCTTAGTGACTGTGAATAAATGATGTTTAGCTACAAGGATAGCGACCCCTTTCTTCTTTCGAACAGGATCACAAGCATGAAAAGAGCAAGGGTAATGTCTGGATTTAAGTTCAGCATGGCGGGGCCAGAGAAGTGAGTTTCTTGTAAGAACACTATGTTGCCCTTCAGTTTTCTAATAGTATGAAATAGGGTGGACCTCTTCTGTGGACAATTCAGCCCTTTTACATTAAATGTCAATATTTTGATAGCCATGGGTATGAAGCTAAACTGCTAAAGCATAAAGAAAGAAATGAGAGTTGTTTGGGCCACCGGGAGCCCAGAGTGATGGCCTCAAGGGAAGGGACGATATAG
Organism: Mixophyes australis; assembly: GCA_036250195.1. Taxonomy (NCBI): domain Eukaryota; kingdom Metazoa; phylum Chordata; class Amphibia; order Anura; family Limnodynastidae; genus Mixophyes; species Mixophyes australis. The sequence continues at coordinate 3,125,297 of JAVHZZ010000007.1, forward strand.
GGTCAGGAAAGAGTAGAAGAAAGTAAGGAAATGAGGGCTAGGTTCATGAAAATGAGTAGCCTGAAAGGTCGGACCCAGGAAAAAATACGGTTTAGTAACTGAAGATGTCCGAGGTTGGTACTATGGACCAGAGGGTTGTATTGTGGCTCTGGCAGTCACCAGATGGAATACAGAGGTGTGGGAACTTCAAAGGTCCAAATCGCTTGGGAACACCAAAATATAAAATAGACAAAATAATAATGCAACAATATATTGGAACAACAATGCAAAATGTAACATCAATATAAACAACATTACCAAACTAGGTGAAAGTGGTGTGTATTGTGTGTAAGAAAACACAAAGAAATATTAGACTTATCTACTGATGGATATGTAAGAACAGCATTTGAGAGGAGACTAGTAGGTAGTCTTGTTGAAGAAATGCAGAAGTCCAAGGTGATTAGTAAAACTAAAAGTGTAAAACAAGGAAAGGGCATACAAGAAACCATAGCCATTGCAAACAAAACAGTCATGAGGTTGTATAAACTTAAAAGGCACTTGTCAAATATTACCAGAAAGCCCAATGAGGGACAGGTAGAGTCCAAATATGACAGACAATGAATGTTAAAGTGGTTGGAGGTTTGGGCTTCTTAGAGGACGCAGTGTGCCAAATTTGTCTCTGAGCTTTCTGTGATAGAGGGGTAGTGTCGAGCTCAGAAGACTTATTAACTCGTCATAGATTCAGTTTCTGAAGCAGAGAGAGAGCCTCCTCCATTGATTTGGCGGACAGCATTCTACCTTCTCTCTGGACTAGAGGGACAAAGGGGAACCCCATCTGTATTTTATGTTGTGATCTCTAAGGAACTGAGTCACTTCCTTCAACTCTCTCCATGAGTAATGTAGAGGGGACTAGATCTTGGAACAACATAAATTTAACCCCATCCATGAGAGTCACCTGGCGCTTTCTAGATTATCGAAGAATTTGTTCTTTTGTTTTGTAGTAAGGTAGATGAAGAATAACATCTCTCGGAAAATCGGTATCTTGTGATCGAGGTCGGAGCGCCCTATGGATTTTGACTAGAAGGAACAGGTCGCAGAAATTGAGGGGGCCAACATACAGAAGAGCCGGAGAAGACAGTTTTGACTCCTCCACAGACTCTGGGATATTACGAATTCTGAGATTGTTTTGTCTGTCTCTGTTCTTAGCGTCTTCCTGTTTATCAGCAAGGGTCTGAAGACTGTCTCGTATAGAAGCAAATTCTTGTTGCAAAGATTTTTGGAATTGGACAATTTCATTATAGGACCGTTCCAAAGTATCAAACCGATTGCCAATTTCATCGACCACAGAAGAGAGATTGGACATAGCTTTGGTCTTGTCATCTTTAATGATCTGTTTAATATTTCTCATTTCGGAGTGAAGAGCAGCAACGTCCGCTTTAGTAGAATGAGCTGAAGGGCCATCACCCAAAGAGTCCATTTCAGAATCACTACCTTGTAAAGATGGTGAGGACGTCTGTCTGGATGAGGTATTGTGGCTCAGGGTAAAGTATTTCACAATCCACTCAGAGCCTGATTTCTTATTTTTAGGCTTTTTCACAAGAAATGGAGAGAGATTAGGAGTATACAAGACTAGGTAGTCATACAGATGATATTCCAATAAAGAGTGGTCCACACACCTGACTAAATGAAGTATCATATCATAATTAATCGAACAACTAAAAGCAGTAAATTCATGAATGCAAGCTTACAAGGCAGTGTCAGTATCAGTATCAGGGGACCAATATGAGGACAAAGTGAGGTTGTCCGTGGTAAAAGATACATAAGAGTATATTTAAGGCAGAAGTCTCTCCAGACTTCAGTGCAAAGAATTGTATATATCTTCTGACCAATAAGTAGGAAGCTGAATATATGCCTTAGGGCTCAGACACCCTCTACTGGTGACTTGAGTGCATAAGCAATAACAGTTGTATAGATTATATTTGGTCTTTATGTAGATGGGTGATACACATATAGTATGTAGCTGTCTATGAGAGACAATCCATGAGAAGAGAATTGCACACCAAGACTAGGGTCATTATGCACAGGAATGGGAGGCATTAGAGAAAAAAATTATGTTGGATTTAGCCCTTAACTGTATATATAGTGAAAAGGAGCTGGAAGGTGATAAACCCCTAGGGGTAACAACAAACAAGTGTGGGGTCAGAAATCAGTATTGAGCTGTCCAGATACTATATAGAATATAAGTAAAACAGTGATTTTAAGTGGCTGACACTAGCTAGGGCTCTTCACCACTATGGTGTTCCGCAGATGAGACCGCTGCAGATGTGTGCTCACCTGGATAGAAGTTGTCCAGAGCCATCTTGAGTAGCACAGTACTGAGGGGGAGGGAGTCCGCAGATACCAAGAAGAAGGAGCTGTACAGGAGCAGTGAATTGGGGGATGGATCCTCCGCAGCCCTGATAGGCTGTCCTCACCGTGGAGAATTAAGATTATGAGGTCCGGCTGGCAGGGGCGTAGCAGGCACATCCAGACACTGAGCAAGTATAAAGCTGCGTCACAGCTAAGCTCTGCTGAAAACGTCTGCAGCCTTTAACAGGTAGATAGACGTGGTGGGTAACGGGCGCCTCAGAGTACCACCACGATTACTGAATCCAGACAGCAAGCCGAACACCCCATCTTCACGCTTCTCCGGATCTCTGCATACAAATTAATTATGAGGAGGGTCCATAAGTTCAGGGCAACCTAATGAGCTCCGGCTCAGTCCATCGGGGCAGCACACACTGATAGTTGTTTTCACAACTGTCAAATACACGGGGACAGTTATATAATATAGATTTTAACCCTCCATGGGTAGAAAACTCAAAACAAACTATAGTTATATGTAGAATAAAACATCCTCTTCTAGCTGATGTTATTTGGTCACAGTTGCGAGCAGATGTAGGCTGGATGTCCTAGAAAAACACATGACTCAAGATGGAGCAGTTAAAAAAGCCAACCATCCATCTTGACAGACAAGCTACGCCCCCATATTACTTTTGAAATATTATTTTAATATTTTAATATTTTTAATATTTTAATATTAATTTTTAATATTTTAGGGTTACTTCTCTGCCAAAGTTCACAATCATTAGGCATATTTTTCATATATATTGTAAGAATATAGGAGATAAAAATGGATAGATATCAAGTGCAGTCTGTATGTCCCTGTCTAATATCTTTAAAAATTGAAATGCAGCTAGCATTATCCCAAATAAATATTTCAGGGACACAATGATAGTTAAATGTAAAACCAAATTTTTGTAAGATGGCTCATGGTACAGTGCAATAAGTCCATATTGGGTAGTATTGACATCAGTAGATTTGCAAATCTTTGTACCTGTATATTGTGTTACATGCATGGAGGGTGTCCTGGGATATTCAGGAACTGCTGCCATATTGAATCAGATAACAGAAAACTATTCATTATATGCTATATATGTCACAGTGTCAATGCATAGGACGCATGATGCCAGTCTGGATAATTAATAGAGTGTCTTTAGGTAATATAACTCTTCTGTCTTCCTCATTTCCAATTCGTAAAATATAGTAAATGAAAAGGGATTATCTTCCACTTCAGTTGATATTAAGTGATGTCACATTTGTTAAATCTATTAATAAAAACAACAACATTTGTTTTCATCTCAGCTTCAAGTTCAGAGTTCACCAATTTTCCGCCACAGAATTTCCCCAGAAACTTCCTGAGCTTGGAGCTGGCCTGGATAATGATGATGGCCTGTAATGTTGGAAATGACACCATTATATCCCGGCTAATAATATACACAGGATTTACTACATCGTATAATCCTGTGAAGAGCAACATCTGGGCAATGAAGAATATTATAGAAAATATAAGAAAGAGGATCATTGTTCTTATAGCATTCCTATGAGCCTGGATATTAGGATGAGAAAATCCAGAATCATTCTGCTTTATATTCCAGATGTGTCTTATAAGTGAGGACACTGTGATTATAAGGGAAATGATAATGGCAATGAATGGCAAACAGCAGCCAAGACTGGAAAATAGAATTCTGTACACAAGATCGAAGGAAGCTAAATCACTGTTAAGTGTAAAGCTGAGTGTACTATTTCCCAGATTCTTCAAATCAATAATCCAAATGGACGGAACACTTAGGACAAATGACCAAACTCCTGACAGTACAAGGAGATAGTGCAGGGAAGTAGAGAGACTTCTCTTTACCCAAACAAAGAGCCGGTGACTGAACTTGGTGATGGTGGTACAGTAATAGGTACACAGCCAGGCAGTTATCCAAAAGCAGAAGCACATATACCACAGTAGAACAACCATCATTATGTAGTCACTCTCCATAACAAACAAATTAGGGAAAAAAGAAAGTATAGTACGTATGATCAATAAACTCTTCATGGTGAGGTTATTCAGTCCCATGATGAAATAAATTAGATCAGAAGGGCTGAACTTCATATATTTTTTTATGCTTTTGCTATTAAATATCACAATACTAATATTCAAAATAAATGTTGCTAAACTCTCCATGAGAGTGATAACAATCGTGACAATCCCAATTAGAGATGACATTTTCCGGGTGAGTCTTCTCCTGGCAGCTGCTGGTAAAGTACTTGTACAGTGTATGCTGCACAGAGACAGGTTGTTGTCTGATACTAGACTGATGCAAATAGTCATTGTCACTTGGATACCAGACAACAATAGTCATAACAATATGACATGGGCTGTGTACTTGTAACTTATCACAGATGTAACTTCAGATGTTTCTAAGGTTAATTTAATTGTGCAGGTTTGTGTGTATTATTGAATCCCATCCTGAAACAACCAAAAAGCATTTGGCCCACTCAACATATACAAAAATGGTGTTGCAAAGATTGCAGAATTGCATGCATATGTTGAGTCATACATAACATAAAACACAGCAGTATTTCTGCATCAAGCATACGCTGAGCGCTCAATGTGTATTCTTACACCCAACGATACCACAGAGATGCAGCAAGACAGTGTTAATAGTAAATGGCAAAGTCACATTTTCATATAAAAAGTAATTAAAAAAACTCATCCCCGACATCAATCATTGAACATTGGAATTTTCTTTCCTGCAGTAGTCCAAATAGAAATGACAAATAAGTAATCTGACTAGTCATAACTTGAGATAATATAACTGTAATGTGTTAGGAGCCCCCACTGTTAAGTTGGCGGCAGCTAATACTATGAGAACCATATTATCTGTCCCGGCTGCCGGGCAAAGAGCTTGTTCAGTGTTAGTACGGTCATGTGACTGTGCGAATAGTAAGCCGGTTGGGAAGCTCATTCCTAGGAACATCTCTGATTTGTAGCTGGTCCTTCGTAAAGCAGGTAGAGCAGAGCCTCCAGGGGGGTATCACGTTCCCACACACACTGGCTGCTGAGCTCTACAGCCTATTATTTGCACTTTGGATAGCTGCCTGGTTGTATCTCTGTTTGTTACTGGACTTTGCTAGTTGGATTGCTGCCTGTATAGACACTTGATTGTGTTCTGAACTCTCCTGTTTGGTTGGGCTCTGCCACTAACCACTATTGTGATTTACACCAGGATTCCTGCATTGGCCTCTGGTTTCCGAGCTTTGTCTCCCTATTCAGATGTCATCTATCAGGTCAGTTACTACTGAGATAAATGATCACATATTGTTCCAGGTAATGGGGGTTGCTAGAGGTTAAGGCCATGTGAAGATCAGTTCTAATAAATTATCTAGCACACTAGGGTACATAACACAGCGATAATGAATGATGCACTATTTGCTGTTTGGTTCATTACTTATAAAGAAAGGAAAATATATTTTAATGTTGTACCAATTAGTTTGAATAAATGAGGATCACTTTGTCCTATAATTTTAAGTTATTGCGATAATACTCGTATTAAATATGGGTTGCAACTACTAAACTATACTGAATATCAGAAGAAAAAGAAACGCGTTTATTTGATGTAGTGCACATGACATCGGTAGAGGTGCTTCAGTGCAAAATCAAGTACTGTTAAAATGTACATCAGCAGTGCTTTGTAATAACCTCAAGTGTGTCTCTGCAGTGACGGAACTACCATTGGTGGAGCAGGTGCGGAGCATGGGGGCCCATGGAGGTAATGGGGTCCACTGCCAAGGGGAACTAGTGAGCTGTGGGCCCTGATACCCTCCATCCCACTTCCCTGCACCGGGTCCCACAGCTCACTAGTTTCACCTCTGTGTCTGTGGATCCATCTCCTAATGAGTCTTCCTGTCACTAAAGTAAAGCTGTGTGGTCACACCTGAAGCATAAGTTAAGCTTTGATATAGAAATCTACTCATACTCTTGTAAAGCTTCTAGTCTCAAACAAAGTCTGTGGATCTGTTGAGTTAAATTAAGCAGGGACATTTTTCTTTACCTTTTTTTATAAAACAGTAATTTATTCCGGGCTGGGTACTTGTTAACTACTCTCTGAATGTCAACATTGGTAATACCTACAAAAAAAAGCAAAAGAATCAAAAAGCGACTTGAAAATAATTAGACTTACCTTCAAGTGGACGGTTGAGATCTCGGAAGACAGCAGCATAATGACAGAAAGTCATTCCGATTGGAGAAGTGACCGGTACTGCAGCCTGACGTCATTGCGACGTCTGTCCATAAAAATTTAAAGCGGCAATGTGGGGTCCCCTAAGGTTAGGTGTTGAAACACTTAACCTTACATTGACGCTTTAAATGTTTAGGTGGTAACCGGAAAAACGATTACCACCGTTTATTCCATACGCCAGTTAAGGAAAGACAGTTAAGGAAAAACAATATATTAAATAATCTTTTACATCTGGATTGGTTACGATGCAATTTTATGGTTGCCTTGACACAATTAGTTGGTTGCATAAATTATTATAATTGTGTCTTATTACTCATTTAAATACTGTTACATTTCCACCTTTCACTTTACCTTTCTTTGTAATGTCACAATAATAAATACTTGTGTGATTGCTTTTATTGGACCACTGGACTTTATTCATCTCCTCCAACATAGTGACGGGACAGCGCAAAGGCATCCATTTATGCCGACCATATTTCCCCCTGAACATAGCTACTCTCAGTATATCTCACTGTAAAACTGTGTTACAATTTATACATAGAATACAGTTGATGTTAACATTAAGACATAGTTATTTTTAAAAATACTGTTGAATTATTTATTGATCATAATCTATCAGTTATACAAAGATTTAGTCATTTTAAAAATGTTCATAAGATAAAGTTTATATGTACTGCCTTCAGCTCCATACTAGAAATACAAGCAGAAATGAAATTAAATGGAAACTTTAAAGCGGCATTATGGTGGCTCAGTGATTAGCACTTCTGCCTCACAGCACTGGGGTCATGAGTTCAATTTCCGACCATGGTCTTATCTGTGTGGAGTTTGTATGTTCTCCCCGTGTTTGCGTGGGTTTCCTCCGGGTGCTCCGGTTTCCTCCCACACTCCAAAAAACATACTGGTAGGTTAATTGGCTGCTATCAAAATTGACCCTAATCTCTCTCTCTCTCTGTCTGTGTGTGTGTGTTTATGTTAGGGAATTTAGACTGTAAGCTCCAATGGGGGCAGGGACTGATGTGAATGAGTTCTCTGTACAGCGCTGCGGAATTAGTGGCGGTATATAAATAACTGATGATGATGATGATGATTTGTTTATTTTATTGGGAGAATGTCCAGAAGCTCAAGTGCTTAGAAATGTCACACCCATAAGAGGGTCTATTACGTAGCACCTGGGGAGATCTTGGAGCATTGACCACTTTGCTAACACAGACTGTGGATGTAGCTTCGAAAAGATTGGTGTAATGCAGAAAAAGTGCTTGTGAGCATCTTCTGCAAAGCCAAGGACTGAATGAGTTATTGAATTTCATATCGGAATTACAGCAACACAAACCTAACAGTGCAATAAAGATTACTGGGTATTTACAACTTTAGGGGAGAAATGTAGACACAGACTCTTCAACAAACAAATTCAAATGCACATTCATAGAAAAGAGTCATAAGGATTCATTGTGATTCACTATGAATCTGTCTTAGTGACCCCTTCTTTATAATGAGTCAGAAAGCCTGGCAGCCTCTGGGAGGGGTAGGGGGCTGGTCTTCATCCTCCTCATCATCATCATCATCATCTATTTATATAGCAACAGCCTATTCTCTAGCGCTTTACATTTGGAAACAATACAGTAATAAAACAATACTGAGTAATACAGATTGGTTCAGCTAGATTGCAAAGGTAAAAAGTTCTTAGTGGGCTATATGATCCAGTCACACAGCGATTTTGACAGATGGTTATTGTCTAACATAGTGAGGTTAAGAGGGTGGTTGAGGAATATTATAAGTTTGCCTGAAGAGGTGGGTTTTCAGAGAACGCTTGAAGATTTAAAGATTAGAGGAAAGTCTTCATTATACAAGGGGGTAGGGGCATGCTGCACTTTTTATATGTTATTATTATTATTTTTTTCATGTTAGACAGATGCGGTCTAATAAAATCAGATCCAGTGCTGATGTCTAGGGGGAGCTTTTTCCATTTTTGCTTTTGTGAACATAATGAAATTTACAGCAATTCACAAATACTGAGCATAGGGAAAAAAATTGTAGTTTTTCAATTACCTCTAGTGTACAAAGTTCATCATCTCTTCTACCTCTCTGGGGAACTCTCACGTGTTTTCAAACATAATGTAGACATTATCCCTCTGATATCTCCTCCCCTGAATATGTCTCTATTCTGCTATAGATTGTATGTAACTAGACATGTGTTAAAAATTATGCAAGAAACATTAGGCTACAGGAAAGACTAAAAACTATTAAAAGTAAAATAAAAAAGGAATATAAAAATAATGCTTTACCTCCTTGAAAAAAGAAAAATAGACACTTTTTTGGTGGAATAAATGAACCATTCAGTGGTTTCCTGCCCTTTAAATAAATATTTGTTACAATGTAACAAATGTGTCGCTTATTGAAATGTGACCTCATTCCATTCTTCTAATACTTCCCATTTCTATATTATTCAAATTAATTAAACATTTTCTGGTTTGAAAGACTAGTCTTCAACTGTATAATCTCAATCTATCCCCACAGTAGCCCGAGCACTTATTATTGTTCTCAATATACAGAGCGTCTTGGATGACAATGTAAATAAATTCAAAATGTGTTTCCTGATATATGCCGGATAATTTCAGAATATTATGCCATTCTTTAAATGTGTGCAAATGTAGAAAGATACAATGTTCTCCATCTAATACATTTTGATTCCCTTGTAGTAGGATATTCAGACTTCATTCAGATGTACTCACTGTATCTATACGTAGTCATGGTCCTCTCTATTATTACCTTCACCTGTCCCAAGATTAGTACAAAAGATTGTAATGATGGATTTTGTACGTTTAGTAGGAGTTTCATTTTCATCTGTACCCACTTGTAAAAATTATAATAAATAAATATAGCATCCTCTCCTCCCATCTCTTCAAGTTTCACTGATGGCATTAGCCAAAACAAAGGGAAACAGATATTGAACAGATTTGCATCTCTCATCAGTTCCTTCCTCACTCTGCCTAGTTTGAAGTCATTACACGACTGATCGTTGTTCAGATCTGCTGTTATTATTACCAAAGGAAACAACACAAGTCGTTCAGTTTTACAGAATACAGCTGGCTGAGCAGATTGTGGAAACCATCATTATAGTTATCTTTGGGGGACATGGGCTCATCATAAACTCATCTATCCTCACTGTGTACATCAGACTCTGGGGAAAGATCACTAGTCCTGGTGTCTGTGACCAAATCCTGTTCACTATGGCTCTCACTAGTATTCTCCTGCAGTGCTCAATGTTGTTTAACAGTTACTTGTCATTTTTTCAGAATCAGAGAGAAATTAACATCAATGTACTATTCATTGTTCTCTATGTATTGTTTATTCTGTTGACTATGAATTTTTGGAACACCGCCTGGCTCTCCATCTACTACTGTGTGAAACTTGTCAATGTTTCCCACCCGATCTTCCTTCGGCTGAAAACATGGTTCTCCTCTTCCGTTAACAAACTACTCATAGGATCAGCAACATGTTCAGTTTGGGTAAATTTGCCATTTTTCTGGACAGCGCACATTGTATCTCTTCAGAATTCAAATATTACCGATGAGCCACTAAGGTTTACAATGGAGGTGAATGTCTATTATGCAGTGTTTAACCTGTTGTTCGATTACACCCTGCCTTGTACCCTGACTCTCGTCTGTATTGGGCTCAGTGTGACGTCTCTCCTAGAACATGTCTGGAAGATCAGGCAGAATGTATCACAGGTCAGCTCATCTCCTTGTATTCAGGCTTTTGTTCGGGCAGCTGTGACAATGACTCTGCGTGTGATGTTGGACTTAAGCCTTTGTTATTATCATTACTTACACATCCGTGGTGTCATTCTATTTAGAACCTGTAATAGAGATGGTCTTCTTCCTGATTGTCTTGTCATATCCATCATTACAATCCTTCATACTAATCTTTGGAAACCCCAAATTGAAGAAAATTCTCTTAGGGCGAGAATCCACCTTGGAAATCATTACATAATTTGAAGGACCTTTAGTTGGTCAGAAGATAGTCAAATGGTATAAAACACCTTACTGGAAGCATAAAGTAACAGGTAACAGGGCATGTTAAGGTAGCAAATTATGGCCCATTTGGACTATTTTTAGAGGTTTTCTTTTAGATTCCTTTTATTAAGTAGTTCATTTTATTTTTGTATGTTCAATTTGTTAAAGTTTAGAATTAGAAAATAGAAATCCATATATAGAAGTAGCATATATTACCATGTGAATCCATTTAAGAAGTTATTAGCTCTCCACTGCTGCCTTTATGGCATACCCAGGATTAGAACCTAAGGGTTTGAGGGAGACTGGAACCCACAGTCTCCCGAGCTGTGTCTTCACACCAAACCCCTGTGAGAGTGATGGTAATTATGGCAATAAGAGAAAAGAAACTCATTTTCTAGCGTATATATGGATTACATATAAATTTAAACCCTAATAAAGTTTATCTAGCTCTTTAAACCATTAACATTAGTGTTTAATGCAGCACCTGTAAGTACTGTCATATGTCTACACTGCTCTCCCAGTTTCTGGTATTGTGCTACCATACATGTAATCTGCATGATGATTTGCTATGTCTTGCTTCTGTGGAAAGTTCCTAGAGTAACAAGTGGTTTTTGTCCTACAATGATCTAAAAAGATATGTAATAGTTATCTCTGAGCAGCCCAATATTGCTGTATGCTGTTGTTAAATATGATTTTTTCTTAAGGTCTCATAAATCTTTGTCCAGCCATGTTTGTAACTTGCATAGATATTTTAGTTGTTTAACAGAGGTTATTAATTTTCTGCTGAAATGCAGTTTTGCAAAATGTAAGCCCACTGCCTTGAGGTGTAACTAACAAGACATATATAAGAATAATTGGCACATCTTGCCTGAGAAGAGGGCGGAAGCTAGAAACTTCAAGAATACGTGAGATAGTTAATCCGCAAAGCATCTCATAGACTATTGTATGCTTATGACGTAAGATTCACATATATTCAGAATGCTATAAAAACTTGTAACTTTGAGATATTAAACAATGAATATTTCATGCATGCAGAACCTTGATCTGTGTCTATTCTCTCCAGCTGTTATTAAAGTGCTTACAGATATACTTGACACCACTAGGCAAATTCTGAACAAATTTTAGATCTAGCACTGTCATTGTCCTCTATAATAACCTACCTGCACACAACTACAGATACTGAGCGTCTAGTGCATAACACTGTCTGACAATGCTATAATTATAGGGAGAGGGCAGGAGTGCAAATAGATATAGGGCCTGATTCATTAAGGAAAGTAAGGCAAAACATTATTTAGTTTTTTCCTGGACAAAACCATGTTACAATGTAAGGGGTGCAAATTAGATCATTATTTTGCATATAAGTTAAATACTGACTGTTTTTTCATGTAGCACACAAATGCTTGATAACTTTATTTGTACACTAAAATTTATAGTTGATCTACGACATGCTCTACCCCAACTATAAATCTGCCATCACATTTTAAATTTACCTCCCCCTTCAATGCAACATGGTTTTGCAAAGTTACTCCTTTACTTTTTCTTTACTTTCCCTAATGAATTAGGCCCATAGTGTCTACATATAAAAAGTAATATGTTTTCTGGTATGAAATGTACAGATATTTATCCAATGATGTCTAGCAGTTCTGTCCTCCTGCAGTATAGTTATGGTGACATCTATATCACCGGTTGCCTATCTTACAGCCATGTAGTTTAATCTACTATATGACCTTTCATATAAGCCAGCAACATGTAGTTGACAGTAATACAGCTGGTGCTATACATATTAAAATTTAACTGCTGAGGGGACAAAGTTCAACAATGGGGGAAGCCATAACAATCTGTCAGTGCTGACCTTCAACTTTTACGCGCAAAAGTGATTTAGGGTTCATTTGTCTTATTGAAAAATTTGACAGCTGTAATGTAACAGGTGTATTCATGATGCACATTGCATCAAGTGTGTGTGTGTGTGTGTGTGTGTGTGTGTGTGTGTGTGTGTGTATGCAGTTGAATGCATTACCTATTAATTTTTATGTGTTGGGGGCAGCTATAATTTTAATGAAGTATTGTATCAAATTTTATTCTATGGTGTCTGGATCCTATGTAGTAATGCATTGGGTATGGATTTATTTGAAATGTATAAAGTAGTCTTTTAAAGAAAGAAGCACCCCACTGATTTCAGAATGTTATAATGGATGTAAAGTACATCTTTTTGGGCAAGTGTCTTGGGGTTTCCGGCCCAGACATATTTAACACTATGCTAACCTTATAAATCAAAGTCAAGTAAACTTATATTTTTTTATTATGACCTTTGTTTCTGTTATCATTCCTTCTTTGTATTAATATTTTTTTTGATTGCAACACCTTAAATGGAAAAAACATTGAAAAATGAGTGCAAATGTGTCCTGCTCTAACAAACATCTGACCATGGAACCATGTACACACTACACTAAGCTATGGAGCTCTGCCAAATTCTATTATGCAGACTGGAGGCAGAACACAATTTAGTAGGCTAATGTACAAAGATGATGCCTCCATTTGTGGAGGGAGTAACAGCTTTACCCTATGGGCACAAGTCTGGAGGACTCCTCAGAACAAAGCTTTTATGTTATCTGGGCTCCTAAGTGACAGCTACACCCCAAGTATTTCAGCATAAATACAAATGCTCACACCTCAGCATGTACAACATTTCAGAAACACCAGGAAGTATAAAAGACAAATGCACATTGCATTAGCATAGACATCTCATCACAAAACGTATTCATACATTTCACAAGACTTGTTCCACATCTTGACATGCTCGGTCTTGTCTCCTTATAGCTAGATGGCTGCAGATGTCTCCTATGCCCACTTTAGCTTACAGTCTACTTTACAGTCAATCCTCTAACATCTTGTCCTCCTTTATACACTCACTGCAGTGGGTTGTTCAGGACCAGGACAAAGGAAAACCATCTGGTGTCAGCTATCTTCAGGCACCTGCCATCCTTTGGCATCAGGTCTGATTAAGCTTGCAGTGATAGTTCCTCCATCAGCTATATGTTCAGTGTACAGTATGAATATTTTGTGCACATTGCACACACATGGTCAAAAGGATGCTGGAAGTTTATAAGCTCAGACTTTGCATTCCAGCACTAAATCTGCTTTAGGCTCTCACTCACTCAACTCAATAATCTCCCTGCACAACAGAAAAAGATGCGCGGGTAGATTTAATAAAGAGCAGTTTCCTATGTGGTTTGTCAACCTGCCATATATTGGATGTGTTTTTAAGTTTCAAATTGTAGGATTTACTATCTTGCTGTTGAGAAGGAAAATTCAAATTGCATCCAATGTGTTCTGGTGCTCAAAACCCCTATACTGAATGCAGTTTAGGTCAAACTGCATGATAATATCAGACGGGAAACATCTGGTTTTACTCCCTGCCAATCTGCTGGGCAGGGGGGAACATACATCTGAGTAACACAGGGCCCCTCCTTGTACTCCTGGCCTGTGTGTGCAGGGTGATATGAATGTAATATATATATATATATATATATATATATATATATATTTATTATAAATATATGCTCTTGTCACTCTGCACTGTACTCTGTACTGGGGACAATATTATTTGTTTATTTAACAAGGAAGGCAGCACTTGTGGTGCACTAGAAGTGATAATATTCACTGGTGCTGGTACATGCTGATACTTGCAGTTCCTCAAGAAATTGCACTGTAGTTTAAATTTATTATCCTGGCACACACCTGCCAGGCAAACTAGGTGGTGGCGAGTGCTTCTCAGTATTGAATCAGTCAGCTCTAGGCGCGGGGGACCAATCATTTTATTGATCCAACCTCCCCTCCCCCTTTAGCTTGATGCTGAGTATGACTGGAATTTTAGAATGTGGAAGGGGGAGGACATAATTGTATTTATTTATTTATTACAGGCAGCATAGTTCAACTACCAATCAGTTTAAGCTATCTCGATGGAGAGGTCAGGCACTACAATAGGCAGCCCCATAGCCTTACTGACAGTAGGCATCTGTGCAGTACAGTTAGACCTGAACAATGTGACCACCAGAAGAAGCACTGCAGGGTCATCTTCTAGAGTCCGGGAGCCAGGTGTGTCACAGTGCTGTCCATCAAGGTCTGGGAGCCAGGTGTGTCACAGTGCTGTCCATCAAGGTCTGGGAGCCAGGTGTGTCACAGTGCTGTCCTCCAAGATCCAGGAGCAAGGTGTGTCACAATGCGCTTGTATAAGATATTCTCTATCCGTTTCTTTAATCAATAAATGAGATGAGCAGGTTTCCAAAATATAATATTTCTAAAATTTATTAAAAAAGGTATTTTACATAGATACAGCCATACTGGACGAAGCAGACATACGCCCAGGGTCTCAAATGCCAATTGACACCCTATATTTGATTAACTTATTCTTTTATAGAATATGTTTTAAAACACACCTTCCCAGCTTACATCACTGCTGGCACTCTATCATTAAAGTAACATGTTCTATTGGACGGTCATTTCTTTGGACATATCCGGCGATATTGTGAAATACAATCACATGACAATTATCTAATCTGTTTTGTTCATGAATTGTGCAATAATGGAAATTTACTAAAACATGTCTCTGGTTATGCAATATGTGTATTGTGCAACACGTTCTCTTAAAGCACAGAAACAAAATTCAAGTTCATTACTTCATTCTTTTGAACTAATTGGTAATATAGGGTTTTTGTTAATTATTACTTCAACAGTTCCCCACCCTTTTAATATACACATAAAAAGGTACTTTTTTATGTGATTATAATTAATTGAATAGGAGTATATATTTCTGTTAGCACTGATGTTCTCGGATTGGTTTGACTTTCACAAATATTTGTATACAATACAACCCATACTTTAAACAAGTATATATACAGAAACAATATTGACACAATTATTATCACAATAAATTTCATGTAAATATACATTAGGTTAGATAGCCACTTTTCAAGTCCAAAGAACCATATGCTTGTATACAACCATGTCCATGATGAATCATTTTAAAAGTCTTTATAATAATTTTGTCATCAAAATCCTTCTTCATGTTATGGGCGTTGTTTATATAACGTGCAATTATAGCTTGTGGATCAGAAGTGTCGTTGATTAGGTAATAAACAATGGACTCCAAGTTCAGTCTCAAGGATTAAACTTTATCCTCCTGTTTGAGTCGTTAAATTGTCCAAAACTACTCAATATTGTAAAAGTTCATATTTAAATTCCTGTAATTCAAGTCCAACATAATGAAAGTTATCATGATAAATTTTAGTCACATTATCAATTAAATCCTGACAAACGTTTAATTTCATAAACCCATAATTTCATAATTTCCATAAGTAAACATAATATCAATATTTATACCCACTTTATGTCTGACTGACATATTAATGAGTAGAACATATTTTTATTAATAATATCTCTTTCAACTCATTGTACAACACTGTATAAAGCTTAAGAGCCACTCTTCCTAAACAGCCTAATTCATAATTAATTAATAACCATTTAAATGCATATTTTCAATATATGTATATATATATATTAAATGTTTCCTGGTTAAAGAAATGAACAACAATATTCTAACACCATGGTTGGGATTATCATACCCACGTGACATTTTTTATCTAGTATCGTTTTCTCTTCGCCTGAGTCTGGTTCTTGTAGTGTATGCTCAAAAAGTCGATTATACTAATACAAAGTGCATTGTGTACATATTTTACTCTTTAGTGCTTTGGTGTTATACCCTTCAAACTTAGTTACATCTGTTTGAAGTTCTATCTTTAATTTAGCTTTCTCATTTTATGTAATGTCTAAATCTCTGTCTACATCAAACATAAACGGTTCTATATACTCGGGCACATATGTTTTAAGCACTGTAACCACTGTGTCACACTTATTCATGCTAATTCTTACAACTTGCAGTATTTATTGTTCTACGGCAGCAATGTATATACCTGATGCTGTCCTTTATCTGAGGTGTTATCGTTTTCACCTCATTTATTGTTTTATTAAACATAATAATAAATTTATTCAGTTATATGTGGTGCTAAAACTATAACCGGAGGTTTAGACAAGTTACATATATTTTCAACAATTCGACCATAATCACTAAGATCTCAATTTTGTTCTTGACATATTATATCAGGACTAATGTGTGTAATTCTTCATAAGGTACTGGAAATGGTAACATTGGCATATTTTTACTCAATAAAGGAGTTTTAGTACACACCCAACAATTTGTAACTCCTAACATTTCACTAACATGCTATTGGTCAACTGGATATTCTCTCTAGCAATATTCACCATATTAAACACCTTTCTCTTGGTGGAGGACCACAATACTCACACATACATTTTGGAATTGGTGGTAATCCTTTACAATTTTTGAATTCTCTGGTTTTCCTGTTTAGAAAAGAAGCAGAAATGGTCTTATTAAAATCATCTTCATCTAATATTTCAGATGGGCTATCACCTTACCAACTTCTCCTCAATTCCTTTCCAAAATATATAAATAACGTGTAGCGGCTTCAAATATCGTTGTTCCTATAAGACAGGAAACAAGGTTGAATTTTCTTTGCGTCATAAGTCGATAATCTTGTAGCTGATTATACATCATCACTTCCATCTTGATTGAAGAGTTCTTTTAAACATAACTCAGTCTCTTTATCTGTGTTTTTTCAGTTCTGAGTCCTTTGGTTCCTTTAAGCTTGGCTCTTTGACCTGTTTGCAATGGGAACTATGGATCCAAATGTCTTTCTCTGCAACCTTTACGGCAGTATCAGTCGTTTATAGAACTTGGTTTTAGTAGGACCATCCCATCGATCTGTAAAGGAACCAGAGTGTAAGAGATTTCTTACCATAACATAGTGTCTAGATTGTCTCCTCTGTGTGCAGGCCCAAGAGCTGCTTCTGTTTAAATGTCCTTCTTTAAGTGTTCTTCTGGACCTTCTGAAGCTTCTGCAACTGTTCAGACAACTGTATGACATTTTGAGCAGTTAGATCATGATGCAGCTTCAAGTTAGTCTGTGGCTTAATTACGTATCTTGGCTGAAGTCCAATAACAGTTCATATGGAGAGAGATTGAGAAGAGGTTTAGAAGTGATTCTAATACTAGGATAAACTAAAGAAGTGCCATTCCTGTTTCTTTAGTAAGCTTAGTTATTCTTTAATTACTCCATTTATTATTTCAACTTTCTCTGAAGCTTGAGAATGATATAGTGTATAAAGTTTGAATATATTACCATCATATTACACATTCTTTGAAACACTTTTTCTCTGAAATGAGTCCACTCTCTGGGTGAACAACATCTACATACAAATTCTGGCAAAATCTTCTTAACAATAAATTGTACTATGTCTGAGGCAATTAACTAGGCCTCATCCCACCAACACGTATCAATACCAACTAACACATACTGTAACCCTCTTAATTAAATAAAATTAATAACCTAATTTGTAACCTCTGAAAAGGTTATATTAGGCAACTCTCTGACCTTAGTAGGCATTATCTTTCATTCATTGTTCTTAAGACAAATTATACATATTTCACATTTAAATGTAGCAACTTTAGTATTTTCTGGGCATTCCAACAAGATATCACAATTCTAATCTTGTTATCTGCTCCCATGTATACTAACTAACCCATGAGCACTTTCTGCAAAGCTAGTAACAACATTTTTAATGCTACTGGTTTATTTTCTATAACTACCCAAATTTCATCATTTGTTTCATAACATTGTTTCAATTTCCATGTATTAACTTCATTCAATATAGCCTTTTACTGACATTGTCTTAAGTTCTAAAATGTGATATCATGAAAAATCATCAATTGGGTATGTGGCTTCCTTTCTTTAAAGCTGCTTCTCGAGTTGCTGAGTCTGCTAGTTTGTTTTCTGGCAGATTTGTCGCTGGCTATTGCAGTGCACTGGAAGATCTCTCTGTGTATTTGTTCCTTTCAGGATAACTCCTCCCTTTCAAGCACCTGCTATACCCTATACATTGATTGAGTAACTTCCACTTTTTTTTTTTTTTTTATATATTCTAGTAAGACTTTATCTGTCTGTTTGCTATGTGCCTGGCACTTAATGGCTGCAACCTCTTTTGGCAACTGTATAGCCTCTATCAGTTGCTTGACTGTTTGTGCATGTTATATAGGTGTTTCTGTTGATGTTAGGTAACCCCTATATTTTCAAATAATTTAAAAATCATAAACTATGGCGTTCAGTTACTACGTGAATCTGTGTAAATGTTTGCTCATTTTCCTTTACCTAGCTGACATGCTCTGATGAGTGCTGTAAGTTCTTAGTGATCTAAGTGTACGCCTAATGACTCAACTTCAATTTCTCATTATGTATAGTGATTGCACACCCTGTCACTGTCACTAGTGAGCCATCATGCATTTATCTATAAAACATTTTCATCAGTAAAGAAACTTTAATCTAAATTCTTCAATGTAGTCTCCGAAATGTCTGCTAATACAGAAAAACTTGCACATACGCTTAATTCAATAATGCTCATTGTCTTCCTTGTCATGTGAGGTTTCTCAGGCAATGATGTAACAAAATTGAGATTCTAATATTTACATATTGTAATGTTAGAAGAATTAAAGCAATTTAATTTAATTTTAATTTCCCATTGTATAAACCTTGCTACAGACACATGTCTAGTCTGTGCACTATTGAGGAATTGTGTGATAACACGAGGGACAAACAAATGTAACCCATGCTGCAACACAATATCCTGGGGTAAATGTATGAATGTGCAGTTATTTCAACTCGCCGAAAATCAGCGACGATTTCCGGCGAGTTGAAAAAAACGGACTTTCATACATTTACCCCCCTGTCTTTTCCACAATAATAGCTGCTATGGCTATAAATCTTAAACATGAAGTTAATGCTTTTGCTACCTATCTAATTGTATACTAATTATCTTTTAAATATCCTAAAACAGTATTATCTAGCATACAGCTGAAAATCCTAGTATTCACTAGCTACAGAATTGTGACATATCAAGAAATAAATGTACTGCTTTTCTTTCTTTCTTTCTTTATTTTTATTATTCTGAGGTAGAGGGTGTTCAAATATCAGGACCACCCTTTAAGAAATCTAAATATCTCTGGCCATGTGTCCAACAATTTAACCTTTTTAATAGATAAATTAATTTTCTCCTTCTTGGATACTTCTGATAGAAAACACAATAATTATTTTGTATCTTCACTGCAGAACATCATTCACATATTCTGGTTTCCTGTCTCCTGTGGGTACAAAAGATTGCAAATTATTCTGCACACAATATAACAAATAATTAGATGTGTCTATAAAACTTTATAATGATTGAACCTCCCTGTTAATAACAACAAAAGACAATATTCTGAATAATTCTTATTAGCATTAAAAATCAACGCTGCGCAATCTATGACTGAGATCTGCATTGGTATGCAGGGTGGGGTCCAGTCATTTGTCCGTTCTATGGTACAAAGCCGTGTTCACGCTCATAACACAGGAAATTTTCCATATACTGAACTCCTCCTCTTGGCATGAAATAAAACATCCACCTCATTCCATAAGACGAGGAAGATGGGAGGAGAGACATCTTTGTAAAATGGCAAAACTTCAACAAACGAACCTCTGACACAGTTACAAATCTCACAAATCTCACTATGTAAACCACTACACAGATGCTATTTTCCAAGCAAACTACTATCTTTCAATGCAATTATTTTCTGATAAAGCTAACATAACACAGGTTTTGTTGCTGTATTTCAAATAACAATTATTCTACTTCAAAACAGCAAAGAATTCTCAAAGTTTAAATACACACACATTGTGTTCTATGTGTAACCGGAGATTTGGTTCACACTACATGCCAAAAAATATTATGCAATTGCTCTAAAAATATTTTAACATACATTTAATCTGCAAAATACCTATTTTACTATTTAACACATATTAAAGACCTTCTTTAAATATTCATCTCATATCTTTCTGCCGATTTACCCAGCAAAGTCCCTTGAAATCTGTCTTGTAGTCGCTCGCTATAAAACTGACAAATACTATTTATTTACTTAATACCTCTATAGAAGTTCTTTAAATCTTAAATTTTATCTGTACATCTTCCAGATTCATAAAACCAGCATATTTTCTCATAACGATTGGACACATTTCAAATACACTTAACATTATAAAAACCAGATGTTTTACTGAAATCACACACACGAATAAAAAACCTCTGATTAACACTAACTGGCACCGAGACATTTATCTATGCTTTAAAACCACATTTGATCACTACACGAGTCTTAACAGGCACTACAAAAAATCAGACTATCTTTAGCCTACTGTCTTCACAAAACAAACTTATTTACACCTCTGCCTCCAAGATGATTAAAAAATTAAATGTCCTGCATTTACTGCAATAAAGCTGAGTATCATTATGGTTAATATTATACGTTACGCAGAGCGTATCATCATTATATATTTATTTCTGCTGTTTAAAATTTATGCTGTTTTTGTTTTTACTGCTGATATCACTTATTAACAACAAACAATTAAATAACATTATAACTGTCTTATTTTTCACTTTACTCTTATAAGTTAATTTCATCTAGGTTCAACATTAAAATTCCAGTCTTCTGGAAAATACATTTTATAACTTCTTTGTTATTTTTTCTTGCATCCCCTGTTTTAGAGTTTTCATGCAATCAGGATTAAAACTCTATAGGCACACACTTGCTTGCCCGGGGAGCCACAACCTTTCTCTCCTTATGAACAGCAGACTTTATCCTGACTTAGGGTCTCTATTCATGTAAGGAATGCGTCCATCACGAGAAACAGGCATTTCTACTTGTATATTATATCTTATTTTTTTTCCAAATAAGTCTACCGAGTAGATCACAAACATCACAATGTCTATATCACAGATATAATTTATCAGCCTATACTGCAAAAGCAGTTCATTTAACACATTAACTTTGCAAGTCACATCTCTTAACTTTGCATACAGCTACATACAGTGTTAAGCACTAAAATGTCTTTTGCCAGTTATGGGTGGCCAGTCCATACTGAGGAAAAGCACATTTTAGCAACATTTAAACTAACAATATTTTCTTAAGTTACTAAGTTTCTGCAGAAACACATTAAATTAACTACTACACATTTAGCAATAAGGTCCAAGGTTACTTTACATATCAGCATCCACCCCCACCCTCTCTTCACTCACTGCTTCGGTACCTCAATACACTTCGGAGCACAGATATATTTAACACATCTGATACTCACCAGTGCAGAGGAGTGTAGTCATTGTCTCCCCCTAATCAAAGCAGTCATGAAGAGAGTAAGGTGTGGTATGTGATAGCCATAGGACGAGAGCCCCCAGCTTGTATAAGATATTCTCTTTCCATTTCTTTAAATAATAAATGAGATGAGCAGGTTTCCAAAACGTAATATTTCTATAGTTTATTAAAAAGGTATTATACATAGATACAGCCATACTGGACAAAGCAGACATATGCTCAGGGTCTCAAATACCAATTGACACCCTATATTTGATTAACTTATTCTTTTATAGAATATGTTTTAAAACACACCTTCCCAGCTTACATCACTGCTGGCACTCTATCATTAAAGTATAAATGCTCTATTGGACGGTCATTTCTTTGGACATATCCGGCGATATTGTGAAATACAATCACATGACAATTATCTAATCTGTTTTGTTCATAAATTGTGCAATAATGGAAATTTACTAAAAACATGTCTCTTGTTATGCAATATGTGTATTGTGCAACACGTTCTCTTAAGGCACAGAAACAAAATTCAAGTTCATTAGCTCATTCTATTGAACTAATTGGTAATATAGGGTTTTTGTTAATTATTACTTCGACACAGTTCTCCATGGTCCGGAAGCCAGGTGTGTCACAGGGCTGTCCATCAAGGTCTGGGAGCCAGGTGTGTCACAGTGTTGTCCTCCAAGGTCCGGGTACTGGGTAGGAGTCTGCCACAGGTTGACCACCAGACTCCAAGATCAGCAACACAGCTAATACTGAAGTCTGGTGGATGCCAAGGCTGCCAAATCATGCTGGCACTTGGTGAACTACAAATTCCAACATTCCTAGTAACTCAGGTATGCTGGAACCTTTAGTGCACCAGAGATGCATGTAAATAAAACACTCACACACCCTTTTTTAAACTACTTTAAATTAAGTAAATATTCCCATACAACACCCTCTTTCACCCTCTTTATTGCTCACCAAGTTCTGAGCTAGCTGGCCGCTATTTAGCTCTTATTGTTTGTGCAGTTATTGATATAAGAGGAGGATTAAACATGCCCTGATCTCAAAGCATGGGAATCCCCAGATTCTAAATACATCTGAATAATCTCTCAGAGCACACATAGGAGCTCACTTCTAGATTTTGTAAAATTAGTCACAGTAATGATGCATCTTGTCTGAAATTTTGCCAAATTTGAATATAGAAAGGGAGGAATGAGCACCCCTGATACTAACACTATGCTGCTCCTGTATTTAAGGGTTTAAATGTGCAATTTTTAGGGAGCACAACTGTCTGAAATAGTGATATTTAACTGATGTATAGATTGGTGCACGATAGGAAGGGTATAAGTGAAATGACTCATCAGTGTGCATACATATCAGGTAAAGTATTATACAAAGAAAAATATACCCAGGAAAAAAAGTAGGGTAGCAATAGGAAAATAGGGTAGCAATAAACAAACAAAATAAAAGACAAAAAATAAATAAAGCAACAAATAATAAGTGATGCAGCACATGTTCATACAGGAACATGCAAATTTTCTTACCCTTTCATGTGCTTTAACATGTCCTATTGTTTACATTGAGAGTCTTCTACAGTCTCTGACATTGATATCTACAGTCCGGCTATTTTCCGTCAATGATTTGACCACGTGCGTAAGACGGATGTGTTGTTATGACAGAAGTCTCCGATGGACAAAATAGTTGCAAGGAAAAAAATTAAGCTCCTTTTTGTTTCGTCCCCTAGACTAGGTCAGGAATGAAAGTATATTAGGGGGAGGCTAATTATACACCAATCAGCATGGTTACGATGCTATATATAGCCTCACCCTGAGGCTATATACTGATAGGTTAATTGGCTTCTAAATAAATTAACTCTAGTGTATGTGTGTGTGTGTGTGTGTGTGTGTGTGTGTGTGTGTGTGTGTGTGGAGAGGGGGGCAAGGATTATTCTGAGGCAAGAACTGATGTGAATGACTAAATATTCTGGTTCTGATTCATTAAGGAATGCAAGTCTATTTGCGTGCCAAATTATGCGTAAAAATTGCTATGCGCATGCACCAGAATGGGAGTTACACCCAAGAATGCAATTGCAGGCAATTCAAGTTCGAACGCAAATGACACTTATGATACCCAACGATTTGAAGGGGATAGCAGGAAAACAATGGGGTGGATGGACGTAGGCAATGTACACTATGGGCATGCCATGGGCGTGCTGAGGCCGATCGTAAACACATGCAGCCAATTCACGTTCAGAGCATTCCTTAAATCCGTATTATTTAGATATATCACTTGCACCAGCTGCTGGGCAGGTTTAAGTGGCAACTGATCTCACAGTGTAGACTACAACAATACATGACAGAACATGAGAATGCAAGTAAGTGAAACTGTAAAAATGCATTTTATGTACAATGCGCAGTAACAACATCCTGATTTATGTTTTTCATGTGAAAAAAAATTAAAACATTAATTTTATTAGTTATTCCTGTATTAAGAGTTGTAAATTTATTTTCTAACATGTTTTTGGCATATATTATGATTGGACTTCATGTTGCACATATGCATGAGCGTATCCTGCATTGTGTTCTGTCTGTCTAACATATGACAAGTACTGTTTAAGCAGAGCGTACTTATAACCAGATTCAAATGGAAATGTATCTTTAGATCCGTTTGTAGTTGAATACCTGTCTGCGTATGCACAGGTTACGTGCATGTTTTAACTACGCAAGTTGAGTTCTCATCGCGAGACATAATAAATCAGGTCCCCTCTGTGTAATATGCATGTACTATTTAAACAACTGGTAATAATAATATTACTTGGGGCAGTGGATAATGTAGTATTATTCTGTTGTATGTGTGTGTATGTATATATGTATATATATATATATATATATATATATATATATATATATTGTGGAAATTGGGACACTTTTCCACCTTCTAATAGAGGAAAGAGTGGTGGTTTCCCTAAGAAACCGCTGTTTAAAGCCTAAGACTGCACACACACACACCCACATACACACACACACACACACACACACCCACATACACACACATGCACACACACACAAGATGCATTTTAAATACAGTAGGCATTAATATCATCATGAAAAATGTTTTAAATTAAAGAAAATGAAAAAAATATATATTTTTTTAAAATACATTTTTCATCATTGACTATATTATTAACAGGTGACGATAATTGAATGTATTTTTGGGATTTCACCTTGGACTTTATATTTCACATATGTATTGAATGTATCCTGCAGTGTCAGCGCATTTATTCCTGCATTAAAAAAGAAAAGTGTCTTCAGAACCGCTTGTAGTTAATACAGACGTACATATGCCCCAAATTCCGTGCGTTTTTAAAAAAAGTGTCATTTACATTTTTTTTTTTTTTTTCTTGTTGGCAAATTATTTGTGTTTATTAAGTTAACCTTGATATGGTGGAGGGAGAACACTACTCAGGCTTGGCTACAGATCAATTCTAACCAGGATGACCCATCCTGAGTCACCCATCCTCGGGACATCTGTAATATCTGCCATTTTACCGAAGTGCACCGTTGTAGCGTACCCTTAAACTGGGACAATAAATCCCAGACATTCTTGAAGCAGAACCCTTCTATTGTTCCGCAAGCCATCGCAAAGGGGTTGTACTTGCTCCGAACCTGTGCACCGTGCGGCCCATCATTACCTCCGGGGATATTGGCTTTTTTTTTCTAGATCAACTTTAACTTTCAGTGTACAAATAATCCATCAAGTATTTGTGCGCTACATGAAAAAACAGCCAGTAATTAACTTATGTGCAAAATAATAAACTATTTTGCACCCCTTGCATTGCAAAATGGTTTAGTCCAGAAAACTTAAGAAAGAAAACTTACACAATTATTTCCTTAACTTTTCCCACTATACCCCATTTAGTTATTTTTTCCATAAAGTAAACTTTACCCAGCAGTTCATATATTGTACTGATGACAACTAATAATACATCTAATATAATGCAGAGGAACAACTATATCTGTATCTGCATTATTTGTATCTATGGTAAATTGGTTGTAGTGTTTAATCAATCTGTACAGAACTAACACAAGTCAGCAGTGACTGTACCCAGGAGGTGGCTATTATTATTATTATTATTATTATTATTGCTATTATAAATATTAGGCTAGGTACATACTACAGGTTTTTCACCCGATTATTGGGCCAATCACACAATAA
Source organism: Mixophyes australis (assembly GCA_036250195.1). NCBI lineage: Eukaryota > Metazoa > Chordata > Amphibia > Anura > Limnodynastidae > Mixophyes > Mixophyes australis. The sequence continues at coordinate 3,151,396 of JAVHZZ010000007.1, forward strand.
ACGACCATTCGGCCTGATATCGCAATTCTGCAGTGTGTACGCACTCATGACCAACACTGTCCATAGATCTCTATGGAGTCTACAGAGTCACAGACTTTTCAGCCGCTGGTTATGACAGAAGAAGAGCAAAGATATGATGGTAAACCATGTGAAACATCAATAGTGTATACACAGGAATCAGCTGATCCGGACTTTCAGTCGTTAGTAAAATCATTAACAATATTGCATCGGGAAAATAAGTTTTCTGTAGTGTGTACCCAGCCTTAGTTTCTGGGAGGGAAGACAGGTCTTTTACTGGATAATCCAGATCTACCTCGCTGTAGTCAGAACACATATCCCTTCTCCCTATATACTGGGGGAGGAGGGTCACACTATTATTACCATCAAAATGTATTTATTGACATTATCCCCACATGTATGTCTAACCTTGCATTATTACAATAGCATGTTCCCCTTTAATACATTCTGCTTCCTATGTACTGCCTAGGAATTTCAGACGTGCTTGAGATGTCCTCACTGTGTGGCTTATGTTAAGTTGAGAACAAATTGCGTTCTTGGCATATAATGAGCTTTTTTACATCTGAACATGAACACAAATAACTATTTTCAGGATTGGTGCTTTGTGCACTTGCACAGCAGTAAAAAAGCGCATTATATGCCAAGAATGCAATTTGCATTCATCTTAACATAAGCCCCTGTATCTATAAGTCATCTTTATTGTTACCTATCACCAGTTCATTGAATGGACAATTATTTATGTACAATTAGTCTTTTCATTTGTTACATGTGTTACCCACTTATATAACAATTCCTTTCATAGCATCCTCTCCTCCCATCTCTTCAAGGTTCACTGATGACAGTAACAAAAACACACAAAGGGAAACCAGATATAGAACAGATTTGCATCTCTCATCGTGTCCTTCCTCACTCTGCCCAGTATGAAATTATTACACTACCGACTCTTGTTCAGATCTGCTGTTATTATTATCAAGACAAGTCGTCCAGATTTACAGAATGAAGCCGGCTGACCAGATTGTAGAAGCCATAATTGTAGTTATCATCGGGGGACATGGGATCATCATAAACTCAGCTGTCATCACTGTGTACATCAGACTCTGGAGAAAGATCACTAGTCCTGGTGTCAGTGATAAAATCCTATTCACTATGGCTCTCACTAACATTCTCCTGCAGTGCTCAGTGTTATTTAACAGTTACCTGTTTTCTTTTCCGACACAGAGAGAAGTGAACACATCAATTTTCTTAATTTATTATTATGTCCTATCTGTTCTGTACAATATGAACTTTTGGAACACCGCCTGGCTGTCAATCTGCTATTGTGTAAAACTGGTCAACATTTCCCACCGTATCTTCCTTTGGTTGAAAATGTGGTTTTCCTCTTCCATTAACAAACTACTCATAGGATCAGCAATATGTTCAGTTTGGGTTAATTTACCCTTGTTCTGGACAGCACACCTGATGTTTCTTCAAAATACAAATTTTACTGAAGATCGGCTACGTTTTAAAATGGAGATGAACGTCTATTATGGTGTGTTTATTATTTTCTTCAGTTACACCGTGCCTTTTATCCTGACTCTCATCTGTATTGGACTCAGTGTAATGACTCTGCTGCAACACATCTGGAAGATCAGACAGAATATACCACAGGTCAGCTCATCTCCTCAGACTCAGGCTCTTGTACGGGCAGCTGTGACAATGACTCTGCGTGTGATGCTGACTCTAACATTCCTTATTACCATTACTTACGTATTTGTAGTGTCGTTCCATTTGGAAACTGAAATAGAAATAATCTTCTGGCTATTTCTTTTGTCGTATCCATCATTTCAATGTTTTATACTAATCTCAGGAAACCATAAATTGAAGAGATATCTGTTGGGAAGAAATTCTTTATCTTAAGTCAATAGATAATTTGAAGGACTTGTAGTTGGTGAGAAGAATTGGTCTATGCTTTGTAGCATCAAGTAACAAATAGGTGAAGGGAGCAAACTGAGAAAGATTATAAATAATTTCTATATTTCTTCTATTATGCTGTACATTTGTTCTGTATGTGGAATCTATGAAAATGAACCTGGCATCATTGCGGTTGGGTAATAATGATTCGGGGCATTTTAGATTACGTATATCTGTAACTTAGTTATGCGATGTTGCCAAACTTCTCAGTAGCTGGAGTTAAGACCCCTCCCTACCCATTTCCTGCTACCACTCAGCCAGCATCAGCGCAGAGAAATAGAAGGGCGCAGACTCCAAAAAGGTGATTAGGACCCAACCTCAATATCGATGTAACAATTTCGTACCATTTTAGCGATAATGTTTTATTTATTCTTTAGAGTAGATGTTGCAGACATATGATGTGAGCCGCAATTCGAGAAAATAGGCCCTGACTATATTTTATGCCACGCTAGATATGACTGGAATCAAAGCGATAGCAATATATTGGTATAACAATAATAGTGTATTGCAAAAACAATGTCAATTGATCCAAACCTTGGGTCTTGCTCTCCTAAATGAACATTTGAGTATCCACAAAGCTGAATTTTGTTTACCAAGAGAAATCTGCAAAAGAATTAGAGATTTCACTGGAGACTCTTCAGAGGAGCCACCAGCAAAAATTCCAGGAGTTTGCAAAAGATGTCAAGTGTGTCCCACTACAAAAGATCATAAGTCCACTCCTACATGCCAAGCGTGTTACAAATTTATATGCCCGGAACACCTGATTTCAGATTGCAGTGATTGTAGTGATAAGCTGGGTGAAACTGATTCATTTAGGAAGAAATGGAAAAACTGCATTCAAGAATGGTGCACTTGTCTGAATAGCATATTTGTAATGTACTGTTCACAATGAGTGACACTCAATATCATAAGTTAAAATAATATATTTCATTTTAATATATTCAAATTAGTGACCTGGTCATTTGGACGCAATTGCACGTTTATTTTGAATTGTACATATTGTATCGTACACATAAATGTGCTTATTTTGGAGTGGAAAATTTTTCTTCTGTGCTTTTTAAACAAGGGACTCCAAACTCTAAACAATGCCCTATGTGGCAAATGCTTAGAATATAAAGATATGCTGATATTACAGTCTAATAAAAGAAAGAAACTACAGTTAATGCCAAAAGTTTTGAAAATAACACAAGTAATAGTTTACACAAAGTTTGCTTCTTCAGTGGTTTTATACCTATTTGTCAGATGTTACTATGGTATACTGAAGTAAAATTACAAGCATTTCACAAGTGTCAAAGGCTTTTATTGACAATTACATTAAGTTTATGTAAAGAGTCAATATTTTGACTCTTCTTTTTGAATACCTCTGCAACTCGCCCTGGCATGCTGTCAATCAACTTCTGGGCCACATACTGACTGATGGCCGCCCATTCTTACCTAATCAATGCTTGGAGTTTGTCAAAATTTGAGGGTTTGTGTTTGTCCACCCGTCTCTTGAGGATTGACAACATGTTCTCAATGGGTTTAAGGTCTCGGGAGTTTCCTGGCCATGGGCCCAAAATTTCCATGTTTTGATCCCCGAGGCACTTAGTTATCACTTTTGCCTTAAGGCGAGGTGCTCCATCATGCTGGAAAAGGCATTGTTTGTCACCAAACTGTTCTTGGATTGTTGGGAGAACTATCACTTTGAGGATGTTTTGGTACCATTCTTTATTCATGGCTGTGTTCTTAGGCAAAATTGTGAGTTAGCTCACTCCCTTGGCTGAGAAGCAACCCAACACATGAATGGTCTAAGGATGTTTTACTATTGGCATGACACAGGACTGATTCTAGCACTTACCTTTCCTTCTCCGGACAAGTGTTTTTTCTAGATGCCCCAAACAATCAGAAAGGGGATTCGTCAGAGAAAATGACTTTAGCCATGTCCTCAGCAATCCACACCCTGTACCTTTTCAAGAATATCAGTCTGTTCCTGATGTTTTTCCTGGAGTGAAGTGGCTTCTTTGCTGGCCTTCTAGACACCAGGCCATCCTCTTTGCCTCACTGTGCGTGCAGATGCACTCACACCTACCTGCTGCCATTCCTGAGCAAGCTCTGCACTGCTGGTGCACCGATCCCGCAGTTGAATAAACTTTAGGAGACGGTCCTTGTGCTTGCTGGACGTTTTTGGGTGACCTGAAGTCTTCCTCACAACTATTGAACCTTTGATACTCAAAGTTCTTGATGATCTGATAAATGGTTGACTTAGGTACAATCTTACTAGCACCAATATCCTTGTCTGTGATGCCCTTTTTGTGCAAAGCAATTATGACTGAACGTGTTTCCTACAAGATTAACAAAGGAAGAACAATGATTTTCAGCACCACCCTCCTTTTAAAGCTTCCAGTCTGTTATTCTAACTAAATCAGCATGACAGAGTGATCTCCAGCCTTGTCCCCGTCAACACTCTCACCTGTGTTAATGAGTGAATCATTGACCTGATGTTAGCTGGTCCTTTTGTGGCAGGGCTGAAATGCAGTGGAAATTTTGCTTTTGCGATAGTTCATTGTCATGACAAAGAGGGACTTTGAAATAATTTGCAATTCATCTGATCACTCTCCATGACATTCTGGAATATATGCAAATTGCCATCGTAAAAACTGAGGCCGCGGACTTTGTGAAAAATAATATTTGTGTAATTCTTAAAAATTTTGGCCATGATTGTATACATAATGTGTATACATGGATACATAAAAACAATGCTTAATAAGTTCTGAATTTATTTGTATATGTGTAGACATTTGCATTTAAAGCTTTCATTATAATTCTTCCAGCACATGTTAGGTAAAGCATGAAAAATAAACTATCAAGGCTTAAAAATATTGTGTTAAATTTATAAATGTAACCTGATTTTAATCTTAATTTACTAAAATGTTTTATTAATTAAATTGCTCCTGTACATGTGGTACCACCCACTCCCCCCAGCTCCCCATTCCATCACATTGACCATCATCACAACCCTCGCAGAACTCAGTTAATATCCATATAAGTAAACGTAAGTAGTGAATGTACTTCCAAGTCTGATGTACTGAGGTGTAAAAATGTAACATTGATATATAAGGGAGGCAGAGCGCTGTGTAAACTGTCAGCAAGGACACAATATATGGGACAGTTCTGCCAGCAATTCCAAGTCCTGGTGGTCAGTGTTACAATGTGATAAGTGCTAACTCGTCCCAGCACTCACAGAGAATTTCCTAAACATTTAACTTCGGATTGTCCCATATTGGCATAATAGAAGAAATAGCAATCGAGGGGCTACATTTAGATATATATGAGTCACGTATTTTTGGCCTGAATCTTTGGGTGCATAACATGGGGAGATAACGTTTAGTTTGATCAGCTTCCACTTTTGCCAGCAATAATCAATTCAGTGTCAAATCTGAGTCTTATTTCCAGTTTGTTTTCGATAACACATGGGGAACATTACCTACAATGAAGAGGTCTTTTCCCCATATTTACTTTTTTTTCTTTTCTATTGCAGCTAATCGGTCTAGGAGAGACACTAAATTGTACGGTGCTTGGAGAAGAGGGCAACTTCAGTAATAATCCCCGGGCTGAGAGTTCTACCTGGACATATTGTGCTGTGAAAAATAGTGTTTTCATCTAGTGGAAAGTTTCTGGTGCACATCATTTTGTACCAGGACTGATGGATTAACTTAGAACATCTGTAAAGGCCTAGACCAGTGTATACAAGCATTTATGGATAGAACAAAACCTTCTTAGTTCTGATCATGGCAATGTGCAAACATTACAAACCCTCAATGATTAGGGTATTAGAGTCCATCCTCAGGAACGCCAAACAATACAGAGATCATGCCTCCAACCAGCCACTTCCTCAACTACCAGCAGCCAATTTATGACCCCCCCAGCCATATCATCATACCCAAGCGGCCAGTTCATGAATTTCCTGGCAATTTCATCACCCACTTTCCAATTTATTTCACCACCTGTATTTCTCCAGTGCTTGGCTTGTGAGTATATTTATTTGTTGTTTTGTATTTACCCTGTGTTTTCTTTGTCATTCTATTTGTTTTTTTGCTTGTCTTTCCCCTGTGTGTTTGTCTGTCAGCACGGTGAGAGGCAGGAGAGGTGAGGAGGCTAGGGGAGGAGAGAGAGGAACTATGAGGTGAGGAGGATCAAGAGGAAGAGGCAAGCCCATCTGTGGGCAAAACTAAGTCCGACCCTAATGTGAGATTTGGTTTTCAGATAAATTGTGCGCTGATACACAATTTAATGCCTGTGTATGAAACACATTTTGGGGAGCCTTACTGAAAAGAAGAAATTACAGAGTAATTGTACTCTTATATTAAAGAGGGACAATCAATTTAAACTTCAGGAGCATATTCACACCACTAAACTTTCATACCCTCTGTAACTAAATTTGGCAAAACCCTCCCTCTGACTGAAAATGATTTTTTTGAGTATTGGAAAATCTTACAGAAAGATAGTACCCCATATTAAACTATATCCTCATTCTAACATGATTTATAAAAAACAAACGACCTAAGGTGCATTTTAGCTCTCAGTCAATTCAAGTTTTTGCACTGGAGAATTCAGTGTTACATTAGTTGCTCCCAAACCTAATTCCATTTATTCTCGTGGGGGTTCCTGTATGGTGGGACACTTTTCCTTGGCTCATCCGGTCACCTGTATCCTGAGGGTAGAAGACCTCTGCTGCCCTTGAGTTGGACGCGAGGGAGATTGTCTTTCAGTCGTTGCCTGATTCCCATCACTGATGGGACCCCCATGTCGGGGCCTGGAATTTGGCACAATCTGGCTATTTCTCACTGTTGTGGTTCTCCCAGTGGCCTGAGTCTCAATGGTGGGTGGTTGTGACTCATTCTGGCAGAGCGTGCTGCTCTGATAGCTCCCTCTGCGGAAGTTGGTGCCTGCCACAACTCCATGCACCATTTAGGCCTCAGCATTGATTGGTCCCCAATCCATCTGAACCTCTGCATCGTCCTAGTCGATTTACCAACCTTCCTGTTTGACCCACACATCAATTGTTAGGTCATCGTTCACAGTCAATGGTTGTCCTTTGTTGTTTTTTTCACATGTCTGAGAGCTGTATACACTTAAAAAAGTTACTTTTATAAAGGTCTGTCACCAAAGGCAACACATTTGATGAGAAAAATGTGTTAATATACAATGTCCTATAAAGACTAATTTATCAAGAACACTTAAAATATGCAATTCATCAACTCAAAATGTATAAGCTGTAGCTAGTGTGCACACCTATAATAGTGACAAGCTTGTGCAAGATAACAAACTGCACCATTAAATAAACAAGTAAAATATAGGTATACCAGAGTTCTCCTCAGGGGATACAAAGCAACAAAGGTAAAAACAATAAAGTGGAGATCCCTAAACCTCTTATAGTAGAAGCCAATATAAATACAGGTAGATGTCCCTGGTGCTATATGCAGATCCTAAATGGGGTGTATAGATATAAAACAGTTGTGGTAGTATAAATTTTAACAAGAAAGAGTAAATAAAAAACAAAATAAATCAGTGCATTGATCAAAAATTAATACAATACTCCATAATTTCCTAAGAAGGGTTCTGAGATATTGAAACATGAAAATCTTCAGTATATAAATCAACCAGATCAGCATAATGTCCCTATTCCTTAAAGGATAGTTGCCAGAGACTAATTATGTCCATAATCAACCAGGAGGGTGATATCCTTGTAGGATCCAAGCAGTAGACACAATGTCCAAAATAAATATTCCTAATTCTCCAAGCAGAAAAGGAAAAAACAATTATCTGCTGATATTCCCAATAAATGTCAATATGAGTAATAAGGACGTAGATTCGTTTAAGTGGTTCTACACACCTCTCTTCATATGTGAGTGACACAGTCGTAATATATGGAAAGTCCAAGCCAGAATGGAAAAATAGAATTAGGTACCTTAGGTGTGATTGCCCTGTGATCCGGTCCTGTGTGCAGTACGTTGGATGGATTCCACAGTGTATCCTAGCAGGGTAAACCATGGAAACAAAATTAGGGTTATTATTGTGTCCTCTTCCCCCTGGCTGTGTGGCAAGGGGTTCTACCAAACCAACACTGCTCTATTTAACCATCATATTGCCATAATGGTTCTGTAAATGGAAACATATGTGTAAGATAATTTATGGTCACATGTTGATGTCATAGACACTCATCTGCTTCCTCCTCATCTGAGGGTGGTGCCATTGGAGTTGAGGGTGTTGTCAACATGAGGGTTCTCTATAGTAAACCATGAGATAATTACATTACAATTTTATGAAGATTGTTATCAATTTATCAATTTATACTCTGTGAAGTCATGTCAAACACATTTCATAGTCCTGTACACTCAAGTACCGCGGAGCGCTACCTCCTGTGGCTGAGGCAGCACTTCTTTCTTATGAATTGTTTTTGTGCAGATGCCTCATTATGTCATAATGTTTTTTTTGCAGTGAACCACAGTTTGCTTTAATGTCCCAACTCCATTCACAGCCTCACTAATTCCATCTTGCAGTTTCTGTTATTGTCTTACAATTGTCCTTGCTGGCTGACTGACAAATATTTTCTCAGAGCAGCATACAACAGGATTTATGAGGACACAATCCTCTTCATGGGAAAACCTTACACTGTGCCCTGCCAACCTGGATACTCAGCTCAACCCGTGCCTCCTCTCCAATCTCTTGTGCCTCCTCTGCCGCCTTCTGCTCTACATCCCAATCTTCTTCTTCCACATTATCACTAGCAGCACCCCCTGTCCTGTCTCTCCATATTCTCCTATCAATACAAAAGACAAACAACACAAAAACACTAAACTTACTATAGTAAAAAACATTTCACTCACACACAACACTGGCATAGCTTAAATTATAAAATACTTTAAGAAGTAAGAGCAACATAATAAGGAACAAAAAAGACAAGAACATGCTGAGAAATCAATATAGAAGTATTTCCTGCAAAACATCACAACTATCCACTTCTATCACCAGTCTCCTCTCAACACTTTTAGAGATAATGAGTAAGTGCCAAACTCTCTATATATGATATGAGCTCAAATACACACACATTTTGAGTGCCAATAGAAAGACACATGGAAAAAGGTATTTTTTAAATGCACAAAAATTAGGGACTGAAATCCAGAAGTTTTTGGTAAACCGCATGAGGTTTTGTCCTTTCTAAGCCCCCATATGTTACTGGCACTTCAGTGTTCTACCTCCTAAACACTATTTAGAAAAACATGCAGGTTGGACCTGAAAACTTCATGCTGAGATGGGGAGATTTTAAAACTGCACACAAAACCTCTCAATAGTAAATGTGCCCCCAATGAGTGTTAAAGAAGATATATAAGAAAACAAACAAGATAGAGGAACTGGTTTATACTGATGTTAGTATTTCATCTTTCTAGACATAACCTATGTGGAGAAGTAACCATAAACCAGATGTCCCCTGCAAAGGTAAAATTAACTTATTCTTCCTCGAAACTCGGAAAATGTGAAATGGAGTCTGTAATAAAAAGGAATTCACTAGAAATAATAACCAAGCTTGCAAAATGTATGTAACTACTGAACAAATAGGTCTACTTATTACAGGAAAACATTCATTTACATATGTGATATATTGCAAATCCTTTCACCCTTCTTGCAAATCATGCAAAGTATTGCAGAGTTACATGACCACAGATGACATGCCTGGATTATCAAGACCAAATAAAGAATAAAGATGTTAGCATGAGAAAGGGAGAGACAGACAGGGATGAAAGAGAAAGGTTATATGATTATTGAGAGCACTTCTCATAGACCTGATTAACCAAACTGTTAAATGGAGGCTGCAGAAATTGCACGTTTGATTATTATAATCTCCATTTTATGTTCTGGAATAAGTTGCAATATATTTATTCCAGTTGTCAGCTACAGAAGTTGGATAAAAATATGGAATTCACAACCCTCGAAATCTCCCTTTATTTTTCATTGGCCTGTCTAGGGCATTATTAGGGAGTTTTCACTTTTCTACCAGTGTATCAACTTATATCTGGAGTGATGTGTTCTCAGTTCCTATGTGTGTGTGATATGTCTTAATGTGGTGATTATAATACCCATAATCTTCACTATTTGCCTGATCTCCTGGCTGTGTACCTTCTACTGCATAAAACTTGTCTCCTATCACCGGCTCAGAGACTGGCTTGAGACTCACCACATTGTTTCCCTGGATAAAAGAACCTTTGGGATGTCCATTATTTTACTGATCATGCAGCTTGGTGTTAGTTTTATGTCGGTTCCTGTAGATAACACTAATAACAGCACATTTTACAACTGTCTCTATAGAGTCTTATTAATTAATATTAAACTGCTTAATTACAATGCATTTGCTATTGTTCAAACCTCATTCATTATTTTGAAGTTGATTAACACTGTACTAACTGTTTAGTCCTCTGTAATGTTTAGAATAACTGCATTGGTATTGTGATACAAGGGCATTCTTGAAGCAGTAGTGCAGCCACCCATGACCCCTTGTGTTGACATATCTCAGCTTTTCTATTGTCCAGAGACTGTGCTATGATTAAATTTAGGTGCAGGGAAATCATCCTATCATTCAGTCTGTGTTATTTCACTAAACAAATTACCAATATATACACTGCAAATCACCTGTGAAGATATTCAAATGTCTGGGTCTTGTGTTACATTGTAAGACAAACAATTATGCACTTATTTTACTAATAGTATCTTGGTAGATTTGTCTCACTGAAATAATATAGATCTGGACATCTCTAGCTCTGTGGAAAAGCGTTTAGAGATTGGTAACAATTATGTTACTTACATTTAAAGGGCCAGATTTAGGGGTAAATGTATCAAGCTGAGAGTTTTCCGACGGGTTTGAAAAGTGGAGATGTTGCCTATAGCAACCAATCAGATTCTAGCTTTCATTTTGTAGAATGTACTAAATAGATGATAGCTAGAATCTGATTGGTTTTTCAAACCCGGCAGAAAACTCTCAGCTTGATACATTTACCCCCTAGAGTTGATCACAAGGGAATTTGTGCTTAGTAATTTGTGTGTTTGTTGAACTGAGCATGTGCACAACCTGCCCCAGGAATTTGAGCTGCACATATTTAACACTTGCGGACCCTTGTGCTTTGAGTAGTGAATATGGTGTGTAAGTTAGATGTAAGTTAACCAAGTGAACCTCCCCCTGGATGTGCACATATTTAGGGTTAGAGACACTTAGCCCTTTGCCCCCGTGGATGTGGGAGATGGGTGAACTTTGTGTGTGGAGATACCTGTCTTAGGATCTTCTTTATCTGGTCTCTCAGTGTTGTGGAAAGCAGTGAGATGGATTAATAAAGAATCAAACAGACAAATGTAGACACAATATACAATGTGTACACTAACATAATATTCATAAGAAATAGTGGTGGAGGTGAATCAATAATTGGATGACATGAAGGAGAGAGATTTGAGTGCTGTGAAGAGAATATGATAAAAGTGTGGAAGATAGAATATATAAAAGATGAATAATAGGGTATTGTAATGAAATATAAATACAATATATAAGTATATGAATAACATTGAAATTAATAAATAACCAAAAAAACTACAAATGCAATTAGGAAATACAAAATAATGAATGGAAAATAAGAGGATCATCATCACACCAAGGAAAGGATTATTTTGAATACCTTTTCAGTCCATGCTGTAAATGTATTAAGTAGCGCTTTTTGCAAATCGCCAATATTCTGCAATTTTGCAGGACAAATTTGAAACTGTAATGTCTTGAAAAACATGCGGAACAAGTGTCTCAATGACCAGTACAGAGCATGACGCCAAAGACAATAACCAGCTATTCTGAGCTGGTGTGTGACCACAGCAGTGCTCATGCAGAACAACAAGAACTAGAAGAGGAAGGGGATTCCGTTGAGATAAATGGTGAAGGACAGACATGGTTGCCAGCAGCTGACTGACTTGACTTTTCAACATTAACTAGTTACTATTTTATGTTGCCACCTTCCATGGTCTCTCCTCATTACAATCATGCCACGCCACTGGTAGCTGCACAGAAATGCCAGTTGCCAATGGCTGGTTCAATATTGGTGGCTGATAATGCTTGTACCACACTCACTTTCCCTACCACTACCTTATATATCAATTGCTCCCTCTTAGATTGTAAGCTCATTGCCTTCTGATTTATGTTACTGTATGCTATTTTGTTTATGATCACCCCAATGCACAGCTCTACATAATATGCTGGTGTTTTATATAGAAAGGATAATAATAATAATAATAATAATAATAATAATAATTATTAGCAGTAGTAGTAGTAGTAGTAGTAGTAGTAGTAGTAGTAGTAGTAGTAGTAGTAGTATGGGGGTAAGAAGCAGAAAGTTGGATTTTTCAATTGATTGGTTTGTAATTCTTGCTTTTTAAGGATTTTGTTTTCTAGTCCTTTTAGCATTTTGTTATGTTTAATAACCTGACCAGTGGGGCTGTGCGTGAAATTTTGTATGTCTGGATCTGAAAGAATTCGCTTACTTAGTCTGTGTACTGTTTTGTATCCAGAATTATGATTCCTCCTCATAGGACAACTGATTTCATGACTATATATATACTTCAGTATACTTTAGTTAGCATGGAGTTGGGGTTGGGTGACTCATTATTATGTGTATGTTCAAGATATTCCCTCTATGTGTGTGGGGTAGAATTTTGCTTTTGTGGATACTGGGCATTAAGGAGAGTAAGTCAAACAAAAAGCAAATGTTCTCCGGGACAAACCATGTTACAATGCAAGGGGTGCAAATTAGTTTATTATTATGCACATAACTTAAATACTGGCTGTTTTTTCATGTAGCACAAAAATTCTAGATAGCTTTATTTTTACACTAAAATTTAAAGTTGATCTAGGACATGCCCTACCCCAACTATAAATCTGTCCCCATATTTTACATTTACCCCCACCCCCCTCCAATGCATAATGGTTTTGCCAAGATGCAAAGCTACTCCTTTATAATGCTTTACTTTCCTTAATGACTCAACCCCACTGTGTTTATTATATATATTTTCTCTAAACTTGGATTAGCACAATTTAAACTTAACAAAATTTACATCAATCTGTTTTTTTTTATATTACTTGCTGTTACATTATTCAAATAGTCCTCTATCTTTTAAACAGGACAGAATCCACAGGAGAGAAAGGTAAGGACCCCCTGCTAAGTATTCAGCCTAATGTGCTGGTCACTGTGATGAATCTACTTAATTAGCATTGGATTTTTAATCTCCCTTTCTTACAAAAATAAGTTTCCTCCAACATAACTTATTACCTCATGAATCAATACATGAACAATAAAAAAACAAATACATTTACACTCCCAGCGACTGTTTTAACCCTTTCTGGTGCTGCATGCAAGTAACTTACTGGTGTCGCAGTGCCCATATGTTAAATACACTTATTTATTTCATTTAAAATACATTCTTCAGTACATACAGTTTTATTGTATACCAACTAAAAAAAAAACTATTTTACACAGGCAGTGGCTAGCAACAGTGAATTAACCCCATCTAGCACTGGGTATAAACCCTTACAGCACCAGAGCACATTTCAAAATGGCACATGGGTGGCGGACAGAACACTGATAGCTAGTGCACAGAGGCTTGTGTACAATAGAGAGCCTATTCACTAAAGAGCACTTCACTATACAGTGCCAAGTCACAGGAGGTTAAATTACAATATAGAGTAAATTTCCTGATTTTTCCATAAATCAGAGTAATTCCATATTTCCTTCTGGTTTGACCTCGGCTTCTCTGACCATTCTTTGGATCTCCCTTGGTATTGCATTGTCCTATTGGCTCGACCCGGTTTGACCTGACCACCCTCGTCATTACTACACTGGTAACTGTCTTGGAGAACTGTGACCTGCACACCTCTAGCATCAAAGTCCAAACCTCCTTGCGGTGGTACCTGGTGAACACTGGGGATGCGTTAGACTCCGCGCCTCCCTGTACAGTTGGGCTAATACCAGTTAGTGGCTCCATCTAGCTCATAGCACTGACATACTGTTAGGGGTCCCTGAGGACTTGGGGCCGGATTCATTAAGGATCTTAACTTGAGAAACTTCTTATTTCAGTCTCCTGGAAAAAACCATGTTACAATGCAAGGGGTGCAAATTAGGATTTTGTTTTGCACATAAGTTAAATACTGACTGTTTCTTCATGTAGCACACAAATATCAACTTTAAATTTCAGTGTACAAATAAGCTATCAAGTAATTGTGTGCAACATGAAAAAGCGGTCAGTATTTAACTTATTGCACCCCTTGCATTGTAACATGGTTTTGTCCAGGAGACTGAAATAAGAAGTTTCTCAAGTTAAGATCCTTAATGAATCAGACCCTTGGTTTGGAAACCACCTGCCTAAGTTATCTCTGAACATTTATGTGAGATCACATTGGGAGCACAAGTAGTTTTCCTCTAAGAGATATAGATGGGGATTCAGGGAGCCTAATGTACCCCTGAGTCTACCCCCCAGGAACACTCAGTCAAGCTTCTGTAAGAGCTGAAACCGTGGGTTACATGAAGAAGAGATAGATGCATGTAAAGCAAACATAGTTTAAACATTTAATGAGTAATAACTAAGCCCCAAAAAAATTCAAATATGGATCATAGAAATGAAATGTACTGTTCAGTGTTACTCTGACACTTCTATAAATGAAAGCTATACCGGTACACTCCATTACAGACAAATGACATCTTTAGGACAGTTTCCTGATTTCATTGTGGCTCCAGCCGGCTATGCATCCCAGGTGCTTGGCACATTTCAGAACTGTGACCGCACATTAATATAACATAGATATAGGATATCCCGCTGATGAAGTCCAGTGATAGTGAAAGATGAAATGCATTGGGCCACCCTGAGAACTCTATCTTTTCACTTTTACCTAGAAGAGATGATAATTTATATTTATATGCCAGCTAAGTCTCATATTTGGTTATATTGATGTATTTGCAATTTTATTGTTTTTTTTGTCTATAATAAGCGTTTTTTTAAAAATACTACATAATTTGGGCATTGTGAAACATGAGTCTTACAAAGAGGAGGCAGACAGAGGAAGACATACTTTTTGAGTGGAGACAAGTGAGATTATATTTAATGATTGGTAAGTAGGTATTTTGCCAATGCCTAGGGGTCATCCTCAACTCATTCTCCTACAAACCTCACATTCTGTCCCTTTCAAAATCCTGCTATTTTCACCTAAAATAATTATTTATGAAATGGCCCTTTCTCATAATGGAAGCCACCCAAATTCTTATTCACTGATTTGTAATCTCCCACCTTGATCACGCTAACCTCCTTCTCTCTGGCCTAGATGACTCACATCTTCTCCCTCTTAAGCCTATCTTCAATAATGGTGCCCGCATTAATTTTTTCTCTCCCACGTTTGTATCTCTGCCGTCCGTCTCTGCCAGTTGCTACATTGACTCCCCGTGGTCTACAGAATTATATTTAACCTCCTAACCCTCATCTTCAAGATCTCAATCAATCCTCCCCCCTACATCTCCATCCTCATCTCCACCTACACTCCTTTCCACCCCGTCCACTCTGCTAATAACTGCTGTCTCACGACTTCACTGATTACCCTTTCCATCTCCCAACTCCAGGACTTTGTCCAGGCTGCTTCCTAGCAGTGGAACAATCTTCCAGGCCCTATCAGTTTAGCCTCTACTCTCCAAGACTTCAAGAGTGTCCTTAAGACTTATTTCTTTATTGAAGCCTTTCAGCTTTTCTCCTTAGTCCCTTGTTTCTGTTTCACCAACTCCCCCAATTGATACCACCCTATTTCTTTCTTCACTTTGCTTTAGAATGTAAGCTCTTACAAGCAGAGCCACCTATCCTTGTGTTCTCCTTTTACTATTCCATTACTCTCTGTACCTCTTGGCTTGCTTCCCTTTGAAGCCCTCTTTTCTTAAGCTCAGACCTACTTCACGCTGGTCATTACCATCACTCGCACTGACTGTTCCGTAACATTATCATGTCAGCTGTATATTATTTGTTTATTCAGTATGTCTGGTCTTTGTATTTTGTATCAGGTAATATGTTATGGATTATTCGGTCTGTAAATGTCATATAGATAATAATATTAATAATAATAATGATATTCGTACAGAAATAAGTATCCATAAAAGTGAAACAGATTTATTTTTTATACACAGCATTAAGTGGACTACACATCTACTCTTTATGGCATAGCAAATTCTCAAGACCTGGGACTTGCAGTCAAACACACAATAGTTATAATAAGCCACTTAGATGCAGATTCTGCGATACATTAATGCAGTACTAACAGATAACCATATATGCTTAGATAGACATAACCCATCATAGGAACAATGATACTTATAACAAGAAATATTACATGCAGATGTATCTTCTTCACAAAGACAAACCGATCAGAGCACAATTGGCTGAGCTTTCCAAAATTAAAATAAAATGGCTGCAGTAGAAGGAGAATTCTACTACTGAGATCAGTGAGGTTTTGGTGATAGATCACTGCATCGGGGGGCTGGACACGGTCTGCAAAAATGGGTGCTGCAATCTGATCTTGCCACAGTGGTAAAGAGGTTTTGTACTTTACAACAAATCACCAAAGCACCTGCTTTCATGCCAAAGCCAACGCCATGTCAAAAGGTTTGGCAATCCTTGCTACAGTGCCCAATGGTAAAACTGCTACTGACAGAGGGCCGGTTGCAAACGTGTCTGATCCAAAGTGCTACAAATGTGGTGAGCCAGGACACTTCATGGGTCGAGTGTCCAATACTACCATAACCCATGGACTGTTCTATTGTGCATGTTGGACCTGGTTATCTAAGCTGTTATACTATGAGTCCCACATCAGGAAGTCCTTGTTTGTTCCGAGTGACTGTGTTTTTCAACCAAAATCTTATCCTAGCTTTGGTTGACTCTGGGAGTAAGCTGACTTTGGCTTCCAGTTTTGTCTTGCCCGAAACCATAACTACTCTGCTGCCCCAGGTGAAGGTCCTGTGTATACATAGGATAACTGGGGAATATGAGAGAACACTTCTGCCAGTCACACTTAAAAATGAAACAGTTATTGCGGTGGCTGCCATTGCGCCTAAACTACCATATCTGCTTATTCTGGGGTGAGACTTCCCACTGTTTATAGAGGCCCTCAGTGAGCAAGTCCTATCGGACATACCCGCGACTGATACAAAGGTCAGAAGTACGGTATTAAAGGATCAAACAAAAAACAATTGTACAATCTAAAGGCGCAACATGGGGTAGCCTTATTCAGCTCAAAGCAGAAAACACAAAACCTATCTATATCTATATATACCGTACAAAGTGAGAGTGAAAATTTTCTCTCTTAAAGGATCTGCCTAAGAAACCACAACATCTGGACCTCAATCTTTGGGAATGGCCAAACTGGAATGCTATCGTGGGAGTCACAGCATGACTTCCACAAAATATCCCCTTGCGGGGAAGCATGGACAGTCTGAAACGGTGTTGGCTGGTGATGCCACACATTAGCCCTTCCCACCTGTCAGTGAGGATACAGAAAGGTCCACAATACCAACCCAGTGTCCACAGATATTAAATGATGGAGGACTATATCCAATAATCAGCCCCAAGACAGAAAGATGGTATGAGCAAACACACAAAATGATGTCCTCTGAAAGAAAAGGTTCCAGCGATAGTAAGCTGTAGGTAGAGAGCCTAAGCACACTATGTATGCCAAACACGTTGAGCACATTGTCTACGAGGTATAAACTAGAGATGTTCACTGACCCCCGTGTTCTGGTTTTAGTTTTGGCTTTGGATCTGGATTAACTTTGTGTTTTGGTTTTGGCAAAACCGCCCTCGTGTGTTTTGGTTTTGATCTGTATTTTTTAGAAAAATTTATCAAATATGCTAAAATCACATATTTTACTCTTTTTTTGTTCCTACACTATTATTAACCTCAATAACAATAATTTCAAGTCATTTGCAGTCAATTTTGACCACCTCACAGGTCACAATATTAATTTCATACAGTTTCAAACAAAGACTGCAGCACCCTAGCTGGATGCTAAGCGACAGAGCAATGACTCAAACACACGCCAGTTCCAAGCACATCTAGGGCACATTGCCACACAACAGTGTCAGTAAAGAAAAGTGGTGCAAGATGGACTTATCCTTGGATCTTGGAATCAGTTATGATTCATTTGATCTCTCCACCCGTTCCTTGGATAACTGGTAATTATACAGCTAATACATGGACAGAGTGAAGCAGGTGGTCATGTACAAGGAGACCCTCAAAGGTGGAAAAGGGATCCCGGATATCTCCACCATGCTGAAGGCTTCTTTGTCTGCAACTGCATATGTAGAACTCTTATTGAAAAGAACATTTGCTCTGCTGGGAAGTTCATGTCTCGCTTTTTCCTCCTGTCTCTTTGGAGGACCCTTGGTTGGGACAAGTGGGACAGCTCCTTCCCTTACAACTGGACTACCCCTTGGTTTTACCTGGATGTTGGACAATTTGTGGGGGAGCACCATCTGGAGGGAGTTAAACCAGACTTGTGGAAGCCAAAAACTGTCCACAAGCTCATCAGAGCTAAAGACATTATGGAGTCTGTTCCACGGCTCCTTGCTGCAACAACAAAACACGTGTGGGAGAATGTGGCCTCTAAGAGGCTGACTAACAGACACAAATACATTGCATGCTATCCAGGGGGGTCTGTCTCTCAGGACATTCATGCAATCCTGGAACCTGTGCAGATATGTCCACTGTCCCTACTGCATCACCAGAAGGGAAACATCACAGCGTATTTTTGGGCCTGCCCTACTGCACAGGCACTGTTGGACGCCTTGGAAAATGAACTTAAGGACAGTCTGCCCAGAACTTGCCTTTTATACCATTCAGTATTTTAAGGATTATTTCCTGGAACCCACATCATTGGGGCAATCCAGGAGGCCTGGCGCCTTATGAACTGCTTTAAGGGCGCTATTTGGCTTTCCAAGAATCACCTTATCTTGAAAAGGGAGAAGATGACCATCCAGGACTGTTGCAGGCTGATCCAATGTCTACTAAAAGACTATAACACCATTGACAGTCCTGAGGAAGAGGAGGACGATTAATTTTCTGTCTACCTCTTCTCCTTCTCCCCTATGTGTCTGTCTATTCAATAAATCCTTGGGCTTGTGTTTCCACCTCCCTTACCCCCTTCAACCCATTCCCCCATCACTGTTTGAAGCTTTGTTGAATGTCTTGCCTTAATTTATACACCCTTCCCTATATTTGTGTTTGTCTCAATAAAGTTTCGGTCTTCTGTGTACTGCTGTGAATCCATTTTGATAACACAGTACAATGTGACTGCAGATTTACACCAAGTCTGCCAGCTCTAGTATTTGTATTTCAGCAATGACAATAAGCAATGGAGCTCTCCTCTTTGTGTGTAACCTATATAACACAGTACAATTTGACTGCAGATTCAGAAGTCCAAGCCTGCCAGCCCTAGTATTTGTATTTCAGCAATGACAATTAACAATGGAACAATGGAGCTCTCTTCTTTGTGTGTAACCTATATAACACCGTACAATTTGACTACAGATTTACACCAAGCCTGCCAGGCCTAGTATTTGTATTTCAGCAATGACAATTAGCAATGGAGCAATGGAGCAATGGAGCTCTCCTATTTGTATGTTACCTATATAACACAGTACAGTGTGACTGCAGATTTACACCAAGCCTGCCAGCCCTAGTATTTGTATTTCAGCAATGACAATTAGCAATGGAGCAATGGAGCTCTCCTCTTTGTGTGTTACCTATATAACACTGTACATTATGGGACTGCAGATTTAGAAGCAATGGAGCAATGGAGCTTTCCTGAATGTCACTGTAGACTTTGAAGAACACTGCTACCCCCTCCTCTTTCTATTCTACCTATAATGCTGCCCAACTGCTCCACAGACTGTGCTACCCCTTCTGTGTCCCTCTCTGACATGGCGCTGGATCGCCGTGGAGGGCGGTATTTATAGAGTCCAAAACTCGTGAGATCCGAGATCCGACATGCAGCAATGACAATTTGTCTTGTTTTCATTTCCAAAAGCGCGCGAGAGTACCGAGCCGCCGCGGCTCGGTTCTTGGAATTGCTAAGTTCGGGTGTTTTCGGTTCTCAGGGAACCGAGCCTGAGCATCTCTAGTAGAAACTAACAGGCCCAGACTGGCATCTGTGAACTCTGACATTTGTCATGAGTACTGGTGGGCCTAAGAGTGTAAGTGGGATGGTCTGGCCATCGCCATTGTTGAATTCAGACATGCGTATGTCCGATTTAAGTACATTTTGTTTTAAAAGAAAACACAATTTATGTTTGTTTTGCGGGCCTCAATGAATCAAGCCCAGAATGTTGTAGCTTTGGTTTACTAAATCTTATGATTTTGACTCTCATGACACCATCATACAGGACTTTATATCGCAATTTTGTCACATTAAAATAATGACACATTCATCACACTAGAGGAAGGAGAAAAAGTATTTAGAACATTTTAAGGAGACAAGTAAAACATGACTATATTATCCTCATAGATATACACACAATTATAAAATAGTCCTTAGTCTAAATAAAATGCAACAAAAATATAAACTGATTTAAATTTAAAAATGTAATTACTTGAGTTCTTGTAACAGACTTAACATATTATAAATGAATTAATAATTTACCAGCATGTAACCAATGGTTCAGTCCTGTTAAGATTTATGCATCTAGTAATAAGAGACAAGATAAAAAAAATAATTATAAGTACAGATTTTATATTCAGGTGGTGACACTGTGACCACATAATCTACTCTTGAACCTGGGATTTCCATAGATTATAATCAGGGTTTGAGTCATAAGATAAAGCTGGATAAATAAAAAGAGAGTCGTTAGCAAAATGTCATTAAGACTAAATGATAGCGAATCAAATACAGCTGCTAGGGAATAGAAAACAATGTCCGTCATAACTCGTGCAAACATTGCTCTGACGGCTCGGACATGGCCCTGGAGCTGAGGAGATGCTACATGAGATTCTCTCTTCATCCTCCAGACGTGTCTCAATACAGTTGTGACACTGAGCCCGATACAGAGACAAGTCGTAGGAAATGGAAGACACAATCTAATCACTTAGCTGGTGATGGTGTAAACATTATCCCAAGTAATGACATAATTATACTGAGTTGGATTGTTGGTATTATTTTTGTAAATATCAACGCTTGTTGTCCATAACATTGGTATATTAATGACAATGGAACATAACAGTGATCCAGTTATGAGCTGAGGAACAGAAGACGTGAACCTTCTTTTGAACTGAAGAAAAAAATTGTGAGAAATGTTCACCAATCTAAGAGAGTAGAAGATGGAGAGCCAGGTGGTGTTCCAGAAACAAACATCGATCAGGAAACCTTCCAGCATAAATATGAACAGTAATAGTTTTTTTCCCAGAATCAGATACATTCCAGAGATGTAAAAAATAGTATTAACAATCATGATGCCCTGTAAGATGGCATTTGTAAGCAATGTAACAAACTGGATTTTATCATAAACACCTGGATTATTGGTCTCTTTCCAGTGTCTGAAATACACAATGAAAACTGAAGAGTAAGTAATGGTGCCAGATATACCAGTGATTATTGTAATAATTATTATGGACAAGTCCAGAGCTGACCACATTGTCTATCAGGTACGATCTTTGCTCTATAACAATGAATATATATGGATGAGAAATCTGCAGTGTAATGATTAGATTGAGACAGGAGATTCACATAAATATAAGCATCAAATGCAAATATGTTCAGTATCAGTATCACAGGTGAGGGCTGTGTATAATGGACAGTGCATCTATAATCAGGTGTCAGAGTTATATTCACCCTTCATCTGATACTTGTTTATTTTATATCAGTGTAATACTTATCTGATGGAACTTTCCACATGAACAGAAGACAAATCACGTGATGGAAAACATGAAAGTCACAGGAGAGACCATGATGGAAAATTGTAAATCATTTTTTTCAGACAGATTAAGTTTATAACAATAGATGAAGATTTACCACTCATCTAAGAAATAATGTACAGTATTATTTGTTCTCTACTGGAGTATATTGCATAAATCCCTTACAATTTACATATGATGGGTAGGATGTACAGATGGAACAGGGATCTTCTGAAGAATCAGTTCTCTCCAACAGTTGAGCAATTGATGTGATTGTTTTGGAGCTTAAAAATAACACAATATTCCATGTGTATCTAAACTGACAACCCCCTGATGTTATCTTTTCCTGAAATGTGATAGCTAATATTTTCCTGAATGGCAAAATCCTAATAAAATCAGAACATTGTTGGAGAAATTGACTAAACTCTGAATCAGATGCCATCCAGTAATTATTTTCCACCAAGAGCTTCTACTTTCTTACATTCCTTCCTGTTTCTTCATGTGTAGAACACGCATCTCCCACACGTAGTAAAAGCAGCAGCTACAGGAACAGTATTCAGGGTCACAATCACTGCTAAATCTTTTATTGCTGCCAACTGTATATCAATAAACACTATTATTACCTTGAACATTGAGAGCATTATGGAAATATATAAATATATACAGAGAGAACACAGGATTACCGTCTATAGGAAAAGGAGGTAATTGGATAAAAACCAGTATGGGGTTCCCAGAAAGTCACTTGTGTGGTGAATAACGCTGTGTGGTAGTGCCTGAACAAAAACAGTATAACAAAATAAAACTTAGTTTGTTAATTAATTATTGAACTGATACTTATTTTGTGGAGAATCGTGTGAAATATTGACTTGTCAGGAAAGAATAAAGATATTACCTTCATCATCATCATCATCTTCAACATTTATTTATATAGCACCAACAGATTCTGTAGAGCTTTACAATTGGTAACAAACAGTAATAAAACAATACATACATACTTATAAGTAAGATGGCCCTGCTCACAAGCTTACAATCTATGGGGCAATGGTTTCATACACAAGGACATGTGCTACATCATATTGAATATTTGTCCAGCTAGAATGCAAAGGTTACAAAGTATTTAATGGGCTGTATGATCAGTCATATAACTATGTTGGTCAGAGGGTTGTTGTCTTGTGTTAGCTGTGTAGAGGGTGGTATTAGGATAACCTAGGGAGGGTAAGAGGGTGCTAGAGGAATACTATAAGCTTGACCAGAAAAATAGATACCAGCGCTAAGGCTTTGGACTAAACTTAGTAATGAATCCACGTTTGAATAAATAAAATGTTTAATTAAATAAAAACATGTAACCAATAAAATACACAACAATTGAATAGCAAAATATCAGTGCACTGATAGCAAATACCACTCCACTAAAAAACTGAATTCACGGTCTTAGAGTGTAAAGTAAATAGGTCCGCGGCTTCAAAAATACAGAGGAATCTAATCACTTCCTCAGAAAAAGGTTGATAATTCAATAACCAAAAGTTCCTCCAATAATTGTAGAAATTGATAGTACGAGTAAATCCTAGTAGAGGTTGAATATATTAAAGCCGTAGACCACATACATATTTCAAACTTCACCAAAAGCAGAGGTGTTACATGCATGCGAATAGTATCAATCTTGGCCGTATAGTCATTGCAATTAAATAACCGGTCAATTGACAAATAACTCACTACACATCGGAGTCTGAGTGAATCAATATTAGTTGAAACTGGACCAGGAAAGTTCCGTTAATGTAAGTGCATGAATTAAAGTTTTTGCAATGTGTTGTGTGAGATATGTATGTATTCTGGAAATGTTTTTTAGATGTATGCAGCATGATGTAAATATAGCGTTGATGTGGGGAACAATGGATAGTTGCGAGTCAAGGATTACACCTAGGCAGCGAGCTTACGGGGTTGGAATTATGGTCATGTTGTCAACAGATATAGAAATGTCAGGCAATAAGCTTAAATTTTTGGATGGGAATATTATTAATTCTGTTTTTGAAACATTGAGTTTGAGTTGGCGAGAAGACATCTAAGATGAAATGGCAGAAAGACAGTCAGTAACGCGAGACAACACAGATGGCGAGAGATCAGGAGAGGATAGATAAATTTGTGTATCATCCGCATAGAGATGATACTGAAATCCAAAGGAGCTTATTAGTTTTCCTAGAGAAGTGGTGTAGTAAGTGGAGCATAACAGAGGACCTAGGACTGAGCCTTGTGGTCTCCAACTGATATAGGAATGGAGATTGTTCCAGAGAAATGAACACTGAAAGAGCGAATAGATAGGTAGGATGAGAACCAGGGACCTGATTCATTAAGGATCTTGGGCTAGATTTACTAATGGGCAGTTTGCTCAAATCCCCGCTTTTCGGCTAGTTTTCCGGCGATTTTGAAACCGCCAGATTTGCTAAAGCCCAAACCGCCGTCAAAACGGCCAGAAATGACATTTTTCAAAACCACCACTTTACAAACCGCCATCCCGATTTTAACAATGATGAACATACAAACAGCCGGATTTACTAAGACGGGGTTTTCAAAACTGCTGCAAAACAGCCATCCAAACGGCCAAAATGAAAGAGGTGGTTGCAATAGGCGAGATTGATCAAACAGCTGCTGTTTGAGCTATTTTGCCAATCAGAACATAAGAGAAAGCACCATTGATATTTTAATCATTTGGAAAATCATTATTGATTGATAAAGGGACACAATAAATGTAATAGTAATTTATGAGAGAATTTTTTTTTTAGATTTATTTTTAAAGGGACAGTATTATAGCATTATATTATGTAGAAAATGTGAATATATAATATTAACTGATTGTTAATGGTGGATATAAATATTTATGTTGCACAATTTGTCATTACATATTGTCCAAATAATATAATAATGAAATAATTGTATCCCCTTAATATAATGACATTTTTTTATTCCCTCATAAGTTAATATTTAATTCATTTTGCCCCTTAATCAATAAATAATAATTGCCAACATAATTTAAATATCAATGGTGCTTTCTCTTATTGTCTGAATGCCAAAATAGTTCAAACAGCATATTTAAGCTATCAAGCCATTCTGAAGCAGGTATTAAAACTGTCCTCTCCTGTCTTTTGGATGGCGGTTTCATCCAAACCGTCGGCGATTTAGCTTTTTCGATCCGCCATACATCGCCAGTCATTTTAAATTGAAGCCTCAAGCCGCCCTATAGTAAATGTGGCGGTTTGGACCACTAAACCGCCGGCAATGAGTGGTGGTTTCAAACTGCCACCAAACACGATTCTTAGTAAATCTAGCCCCTTAACTTGAAAAACTTCTTATTTCCGTCTCCTGGACAAAACCATGTTACAATGCAAGGGGTGCAAATTAGTTTTCTGTTTTGCACATAAATTAAATACTGACTGTTTTTTCATGTAGCACACAAATACTTGATAGCTTATTTGTACACTGACATTTAAAGTTGATATTTGTGTGTTACATGAAAAAACAGTCAGTATTTAACTTATGTGCAAATAGAAAGAGTAGTAGTCAGTAGTGTAATGGATACAGTAGTAGTAGTCAGTAGTGTAATGGATGCAGTGGTAGTAGTCAGTAGTGTAATGGATGCAGTAGTAGTAGTCAGTAGTGCAATGGATGCAATAGTAGTAGTCAGTAGTGTAATGTATACAGTAGTAGTAGTCAGTAGTGCAATGGATGCAGTAGTAGTAGTAGTCAGTAATGCAATGGATGCAGTAGTAGTAGTCAGTAGTGCAATGGATGCAGTAGTAGTAGTCAGTAGTATAATGGATACAGTAGTAGTAGTCAGTAGTATAGTGGATGCAGTAGTAGTCAGTAGTGTAATGTATACAGTAGTAGTAGTCAGTAGTGTAATGTATACAGTAGTAGTAGTCAGTAGTGTAATGTATACAGTAGTATTAGTCAGTAGTGTAATGTATACAGTAGTAGTAGTCAGTAGTGTAATGGATGCAGTAGTAGTAGTCAGTAGTATAATGGATACAGTAGTAGTAGTCAGTAGTATAGTGGATGCAGTAGTAGTCAGTAGTGTAATGTATACAGTAGTAGTAGTCAGTAGTGTAATGTATACAGTAGTAGTAGTCAGTAGTGTAATGTATACAGTAGTAGTAGTCAGTAGTGTAATGTATACAGTAGTAGTAGTCAGTAGTATATTGGATGCAGTAGTAGTAGTCAGTAGTGTAATGGATGCAGTAGTAGTAGTCAGTAGTGTAATGGATGCAGTAGTAGTAGTCAGTAGTGTAATGGATGTAGTAGTAGTAGTAGTCAGTAGTGTAATGGATGCAGTAGTAGTCAGTAGTGTAATGGATGTAGTAGTAGTAGTCAGTAGTGCAATGGATGCAGTAGTAGTAGTCAGTAGTATAGTGGATGCAGTAGTAGTGTTTAGTAGTGCTATAGCTGTAGTATCAGTAGTCAGTGATGTTATTGATATACAGTTAGTAGTCAATGTAATAAATACACAATTTGCAAATATTAAGGATATAAAGCACATGCAAGGAACAGAACATGCAAATCTGCCCGATATCTTGTTTCTATGTGTATAGTGTGTTTTGTTTCTCTGCACAGCAGTAGAGACTGTTTCCATAAAGTAAGATTTTAACCACTTGATGACTGGAAGGTTCTCATCCCTCCACAACCAGACACATTTTTATGTTTTAAAGATGAGTTAGATTTAGCAGGAACAGCTAGTTTCAGACAGAAAGTGCCCCCGACAAATGTATCACAGAATGTAACTGGCTAGTTCTAGAAGTAGAAAAGATGTTCTCTATCCACAGGACATTATATGGCCAGAAACAAAGGGACATATTTTACTTTCCTTTATACATTTTAGTTTGAGAATGGTTTTTTTTACACCTTTGGCTTAGACCACATAATCTATGTGATAATCGTGTGTGTGTGTGTGTGTATGTGTGTGTGTGTGTGTATCCCCAGTTGTTAATTATTATGCTACATTGGGTTTTCGGTTTGAGTAATTTAGGAGGATTGTGGTTCATGCATTAGATATCTGAGTGTATATATATATATATAGTATGATATACTCTATAGAGTTCTTTGGTTCCACTTTCATCTTGTTTAGAGTGATGATATCATAAAAAAAATAAGTATTTTACCATTCGAATGTTAATTTAATTAAGTGAAACTATGGTTGAAACTAGTGTACATTATATTCATCATTCTGAAACTCTCCCAACTATGCTGACAGGCTCAAATTGGCAATTTGGCAACTCTTAACATTTGCCATAAACTGGGTACACAATTATGCAATCGTACCTAAGATGCGATTTCTGTAATGACTTTACAAAAATCAGAAAGTCCCGATAAGCATGACCTTTATATTTGTGATCTTCATCTCCTAACCATCTGCTGAAAAGACTGTGACTCTGTACACTCTACACATACCTGCCTACGCTGCTGGTTGTGACTCTGTACACTCTACACATACCTGCCTACGCTGCTGGTTGTGACTCTGTACACTCTACACATACCTGCCTACGCTGCTGGTTGTGACCCTGTACACTCTACACATACCTGCCTACGCTGCTGGTTGTGACTCTGTACACTCTACACATACCTGCCTACGCTGCTGGTTGTGACTCTGTACACTCTACACATACCTGCCTACGCTGCTGGTTGTGACTCTGTACACACTACAGATACCTGCCTACGCTGCTGGTCGTGACTCTGTACACACTACAGATATCTGCCTACGCTGCTGGTCGTGACTCTGTGCACACTACAGATATCTGCCTACGCTGCTGGTCCTGACTCTGTACACACTACAGATATCTGCCTACGCTGCTGGTCGTGACTCTGTACACACTACAGATATCTGCCTACGCTGCTGGTCGTGACTCTGTACACACTACAGATATCTGCCTACGCTGCTGGTCGTGACTCTGTACACACTACAGATATCTGCCTACGCTGCTGGTCGTGACTCTGTACACACTACAGATATCTGCCTACGCTGCTGGTTGTGACTCTGTACACTCTACACATACCTGCCTACGCTGCTGGTCGTGAGTACACACACACTTTCACATTTAACCAACATCGTTCCATCATTGATTGTGATTTATAGGCAGTTTAGAAAACCAAATCAAACAATGCAATGTGCTTTGGTACGAAAAATGTTGTCATGGGAGCGTAGACACTCTTGTAATATCTGACCTAACGGATGTTTATTGTGTGATCTGTATGATGATTGTATAAGGTTGGCTATACACTACAGGGTTTTCAGATGATTATCAAGTCAATAACACGATAAATGACCGTTTGGCTGGATATCGTATTAGTGTGTTTGCTACAACGATGAGCGATTATCATTCCAAAGCACCTCACATCATTTCATTCGATTTTATAAATGGACTAAAAATCTCGTTCATCGATGTAGCGATGTCATTGGTTCAGAAAGATAAAGGGACACAAGAGTGCTCCTGTATAATCATTTTTCTTTGATCATTTTGGATTAGCAGGCAATGATGAGTAGATAGGAGTAAATGAACTCACACCCATCTCAGCTACAGAACAGGGTGCCCCTTTTACTTTCTTGATGACAAAACAAGTAAAATATATCTATCTATATACAGTCCTTTTATTTATGCCCCTTCTTTTTTGCTTAATAAAAAGAGAAGTGTTCTCTCCTTAAAACAAAGTAATCCCGTTTTATTTATTGCCTATTGATCACTCCGTCATGCAAAATCATACATATATATTTATGTAAATGAGCCATTGTGCATGACAAGCTTGGGCTGGAAATATTGACCACTGTTTTGTGCCTCTATAACCTTTACAATGAACTAATCTCTTATAAAATCTCACAAAAAAGTGGTAGTACCCTAGAGGACACAAGAAATACAAATATACAAATTCAACCATTATACGAGATATTTGTGTATTCTAACGTTAAGGTCTTAGGTTATAAAGAAACCGAGGGATCATTTTATTAAAAATTTGAAAAAAACATGTATATAATTTCTATATAAATATTTTTTAATGCGTTATTTTAATAATAAAATGATTTTTTCTTGTTCTGTCCACCGGCTATTATCATGAGATGGTGTTCACAATCAGAGGAGAGAGGTGTTACTTCTAGAGTCGATGTCCGTGATAAACAGCCTTTCCCATGCTTTACTGTAATTAGGCTTCTAAATGCAACTGGCAATAATTAAACTGTGTCACATGTAAGCTATTACTCAGATATCAATGACTACATATGTCACAGGTTAAAGGTCATTTTATTATGTCATCCCAGCATATCCTGTGACATTAGATTTATACTCGGGTCTTACAGACACAGATTTTATGAGGGTTCTGGGATCTCTGACAAACTTACCATCTAAAAGGTGATATTGATCTGGAGTGTCCCAGCATTTTAGTAAGACGGGCAATTGGGTTTTCCTTTCTATGCAGTGGCGGCCCACCAAAATATAGCTTAGTTAGAGGACACCATTGTTTTAAACCTATATCAGTACTATGACCTGGAATAGGTCCTTCAGGCTATTGTCTTTAGAGCACATGCGCTGACGACAGAGGGTCTGTTTTATAAGTTATTATTACTTACTATTAACAGTAAATCTGTATAAGTACTGGAGTATTCAGATGGGAAGGTTCCATGGTAGAAATATAAGAACAGTTTTCTTGTCTTCTCTGCACACACATGGATGTGGTCTGATGCACCATGAAGCCAATACAACTTAGTTTACAAGATAGATATCCCTCTACTGCCATTGGTAAGAGAGAATGCCATGCAACTCTTCAAATGTTTATTACAACTCACAATTTTATTACATAATCCGACTCACTCTACAGCTATGGCTGTTTACTGACATTTTTCAAATAATTAAGCTCCCGTCACACAGTTTTTCTGCTTACATAAATGCCAGTGGAAGTTCAGAACTCTTCAGCTATGGAATCATAGCAAGGACTATAAAGACATGGCTTGAAGAGTTCGGTGTGGAAGAACTTGACTGACCCGCACAGAGCCCTGACCTCAACCCCATCGAAAACTTTTGGGATGAACTGGAAAGGAGATTGCGAGCCAGGCCTTCACGTCCAACATAAGTTCCTAACCTCAAAAATGTTCTGCAGAATGAATGAGCACAAATTCCCACAGAAACACTTCAACTTCTTGTGAAAAGTCTTCCAAAAAGAGTGGAAGCTGCTATCACTGCAAAAGGGGGACCAACTCCATATTAAAGTATATGTATTTGTGTACAATGTCATTACAGTCCATGTTGGTGTAATGGACAGGCTTACGAATACTTTTTTATACAAAATTTTAATCTACATTTATCTCTACTGAAATATTCAGCCACAATTCAGGGCATTACTTCCTATGTAATTGTAAACAATGAAGATGGCCAAACAGATGTCTCTTTAACTTGAGGTTGCCAGTAATTAGAATCATGGATTGTAGAGAAGGATACAGCATGATATATATCCAGCTGAGTGTTCCCAGAACAATCCCTATATTTGTAGAGAGTACTAATATTTCTACAATTACCATGCAGAAGACCAAGTCTATGAACACCAGTAGAATCATTGTCCTGGCTGCCCGGACATGGACCTCAAGTTGGGAATATTTAATCTGAGATGTGTTCTTCAGGATCCTCCAGACATGTTTCAGGAGTGAAGTCACACTAAGCACAATGCAGATCAATGTCACAAAAAATGGCAGACAAGACCCCAGCATGATTTTAAAAACGATGTAGGGAAAATACCTGTAATACCCATAGTCAATTACATTGAAGTTCCCTGTCCCATTTGGAGGAACAATTACAATCGCTATCCAGATAAATGGGACATTAATGACAAATGATCCCAGTGTGGATCCAAAGAGTAACAGAGTAACAGCAGAAGAGAACCTCGACTTTAGCCAAAGTAAGAATCGGTTGGAAGTATTGATCAGTTTAAGGCAGTAAGAGATGGAAAGCCAGAATATATTCCAAAAACAAACATCAATTAAAGGCAAAAAACTAATTAAAAAAGTTAAGTATGCATTTTTGAAGACCAGTATGAATAATTCTGTATAATATGCGATTCCACCATATGTTACTAAGCACTGGAGGAGAACATTGGTTGCAGCCATGGTAAGTACAATCTTATCACTCTCACCAGCCCTGAGATTCTGTTTCCAGTTTCTGAAATATATGATGATAATGGATGAGTTTAAGATGATTCCAGAAATCAATGTGACAAGGACAATGACTAAAACAAGCATCCACAATCCTGGATTCATTTTGTTGGGCAGGATCTTCTGTTCTCTTACTGACCTCCAGAAGAAAATAGTTGTGATGAATATATGATGTTTCACAGAGGCTGCAGTACTAATGCAAATCAGTCCAGTATGGAATTTAGCTTTAAATGAGGTTACTTTGTTTGTGATCATATTTCCTTGGGGTAAAGTGGGCTGCCTAAACAATTGAAGTGCTAGAATATGTTTTTGAATCAGTTTTTGAATAACTGTCTAGGAAAACACAGACAATATCACAATGTACCAATCAATTGTGTATTTTATATAGTCCACATGTCTTAACTATCCATCTATTTGAGTAATTACATGGGAAAAACTACTCATATCCCACATATAAGATTTACAGCAAATACAAATTCCACCTTTCAGTTTAAAAATGGGGAATATATGAGTGTGTTGCAGTATGAGAAATATATTTATTTGCCATAGTAATACATTACCACTACATGTTCAATTATATTAATAAGGCACAATCTTTCTAAATTTCTCGAGTATATATTTCCTCCTATAAACAGTAAGTGTGACACTCCCCGCTATGCCGATTCTGGATTAATCTCAGACAGATACCATAGGTTTTGTATTTTCTGCATACCATTTCCACTGGATGGTTCCTTTAAATTAGATATATCCAACATATTACTGGGATACATCAATCCTAGATCGTAGATGTTATTTCTAATCTGCTTATTCTATCACTATTTCTTCATGCGATCTTAATAACTACTTAGACACAATTTTGCTACAATTTATATTATAGCAACAGTGTCAAGAACCGATATGTAACTCACTACACTGGGCTTGCAACTTATAAACTACATTCCTGCTGGTATTGAAACCATGACAGCAGTGTTATATGAGGCGCATTTAGTGAACAATAAGCTCGCTATTACAGGATTATAACAGGTCTATCGTGAATTGGGTGGTGTTTAACACCCAGACTGCTTTTACATTATCTAGAGGGGATATTACACAAAATCACTCCATAATAAGATTGTATCCAACTGATTGCCCCAAATGATTAATGTTATTTGAGACTTATCAGATGTGACCAGCTTTTAATCATAATTTCATAAATCTATTTTATTCAGTCAAATTTTTCGCTGTTTTAAAGGAATTTTATTTTAACATATAACATATAATAAAAGTTAAGTTTTAGAGCAATGCCTCTAATTAATCCCTAACTTATTACAATTATCTAATTAGTGGAGTGCTTAGTGCATCTTATCAACCAATTTTTCTTTTCCTTTTATATGTACATCATTATAGGTTTTGATGCAGCCCTTCAAATTGGATTATAGAGATACTATTATCTAAAATATTTATATAAGAAGGGTACAGCCACTCCTTAACAATTGGTGCGACCACTTCCCACTCCCTTTGTCCTTAATCTTTATAAAGATCCTTTATATCCGGGTTCATAACGCCCTATCTCCCTGATTACCACAGATGCCAAGATTCTGGCTAAAATTCAATCCATACGAATTAATGGGAATTTCATGGGATTGTCCAGCCAGATCAAACTGGGTTTATGCCTGGCAAATCTACACTTACTAATGTTAGAAGACTATTTACGCAGGTCTTGGCCTGTTTGAGCCACTCCAATGACCACATTAGAGGCATAGAGATGGAAGGAGTCACTGGCAAAATTGCACTTTACGCAGATGACATGTTGGTCTTTCTTGTGGAGCATGATAGACCTCAAGTGGTTGAGGACTTTGGTTCATATTCAGGAATCGAGATCATCTGGAACAAATCTGTGTTTTTTCTGATGGGGTGGCAAACTCCGCCAGGTGCTGTGTACTGTCAGACACTTCTCTGGACCAACAGGTTTAAATATTTAGGTATCTGGATTACAGCCCATGCATCAGAATATGTTGCTCTAAATATTGACCCGATAACAGAAAATCTAAAGACCAAAAGCTACACATGGCGTAAGCTCCCTGTCACTGTCAATGGTAGGATCAACCTAATTAAAATGGTGATCCAATCAAAGTGCTTATACCCCCTACAACACTCCCTGGTGTATCTACCATTGAAGGTTTTTCAAAACATTAATAAATATCTCATTTCCCTTATCTGGAGTGGTAAGAGAGCTAGGGTGTGGTTTAACACATTATGTATAACCAAAAATTCAGGAGGACTGGCCCTGCCCAATCTTAGAATTTATTATGTTGTTTCCCAGCTTACAAATTTGTTCTCCTGGTTAGGCGACACGCAGAACATCCCTCTCACACTTCTTGGATGAGCAGACGGACCCTTTCCTTGGAGCTTTGCAGGATTTTCTTATCTAAACATAGACCTAGTGAAGTGGCCCCTATAATATGACAGACATCAATGATTTGGGCAATATGCTCTTATGGGAGGTGAAGGGTTAGACCCGGACACTCCCATGTGGTTCAATACTGTTTTCAGGAAACTGGTGGGGTTGGAGCATTCAATGATGTGGAAGGATGCCGAAATTTACACCATTGGTCAAATATATATAGACAGTCAATTAGCTACATATGAACAATTGAGAGCAACCTGCCCATTACCCAACAACCAATTCTTCCGCTATATACAGCAGAGACATGCACTGAATGCTCAATTTTCTGAAGGTTTGCTTCATATGTCAGATTCTCCGATTAAAAATATATAACAATCTGTAGGGTTATATAAAACTATTTCTGTGCTCTATGCCTTATTGTTACCTCAGGTGTCCCCAAGAGGATTAGATCTGCTCAAAATAAAATGGGAAATCGATTTAAGGGTTCTTTATGAAGAGGTGTGGAACATGGTTGTGGGAAGTACTAGACATGTCACATTATGTCTTAGGTTTGAGCAGATCCATTCTTACATTGTACACAGAGTATACTTAACACCAACGAAAATGCACGCGAAGGGACTGCACACCTCTTCAGAGTGCCCTAGGTGTGGTATCATTGAGGGAAGTTTTCGGTATCTTTTATGGTAATTTACAGTTGTCCAGTCCTTCTAGGGCCAAATATGGGACTGCATCTCCTCCACACTACCTATTACCTTTTGTTATGCCCTAAGATCTGTGTATTTGGCACGACATTAGAAGAAAATTTGAGTAAATCACACTTCAAATATATATTTACCTTAACCGCCCTAGCTAAGGTTTTTATAGCTAGGGGATGGATGGCAACTGAACCACCTAGTGTACCTCACTGGATTAATCTAGCTACTGAAGTATGGAGGCATGAGCGATTCATGTATGAAATTAGAATGGCCATACATAAATACCGTAAGATATGGCATAACTGGTATGAATCAAGTTATGTTATCCACCCTCATCAGGATGATATGGTGGGTTTGAGGAGTCACCAGGTGGATGGTTAACTCTCAGCCCTGTGCAGCTTCAGTTGATAGTGTAGTGAAAATGCTATGATAATATCATCACCCTAAAAGTTCACTAGATATCACTGTATAATATTTATAGTGACATACGCAGAGATAGATGTTAGTTAGATTAGATATTAAATATGTTATTTATATGTTGTAACTAAAAAATCTCAATAAAAATACTTTATTCAAAAATCAAGTCAGCAGAGAATCTCTTAAGGAAGTGGGTGAGGGTTTTTGGTTGGAGGGGCCAGAGTATCCATCTAATGTTGGATGAAAATGATATTGAAGTCCCCAGCAAGAAGCATATGACCCCGTGCAAGGCGCCCAATACCTTTAAATACTTTAGAAAAAAAGGAACTATGACCCTGATTAAGTGCGTAAAGAGAAATGAGTGCTATTTGCTCTAAGCGGAGTGTGCCAGTCAGAATCAAATACCGACCGTCGTGGTCTGGCTATGATTTATTTAGAAGAAAGAGAACCCTATTGCCAATCCATGTTTCTGTCAGTCCGCAGAGGCATAAGACCTAGTGTTTACTTTGTAGACAAGTGTGTTGTCCCGTTAGGTGGGTCTCTTGAAGGAAAACTATATTGACTTTCTTTCTCCTGCAGGCTCCCAGGACCTTGGCACGTTTAGTAGGTGAGCTCAGACCTAGCTAATCGAGAATACCTTAGGCACCATGGGTACAGGAGGAAGCGTAAGTCCCACATAATATTGGTTAAAAAGTTACATGAAGAAATAAAAAGCAAAAAATGATCATCAGTCCATCTGGAACCTTGGGAGAAGGATGGGGAGGGGTAGGTTGCCACAGATAAGAGAAAGATAAAAAGAAGAAAAAGAAGGAGGCCTAATTAGGCAAATACCCTTGGAGAGGAGAGCCCCAGGTAGGGCCATCAATGAAATAATCAAACAATGAAGAAAAAACATGATAGTACAAGTAAGGGTGCTTGTGGGGTTGGTTCGTTTAGCAAGACCCTGGCAGGCCACATAAGGGACCGTGTATAACTATCCATCATAGTTTATTGGAGTAACCTGAACAAAGTTGGAGTGAACAAGTGACCAAAGGGAGGGGTGGTGGGAAAAGGGAGAAGGAAAGCAGAGATGTGGGGGAGGATCACTTTTTTTATACATATCTATTAAATTCATACATTTATTTACCCTTTCAATTAGTGCTGATCACATTTTCTGTTTATATCCATTTGATTGATACTTTTTTTCCCCAGATTTATTCAATCATTTTATATATCCAAAGATCACTACTTTAATATTTAATATATACTTTTTATGTGATTAAAGTTGTACATTATGCTTGATGTATTTGTACATGTGCTGCTTGTTTCAAAAATATACAAGACTTTTATTGTTTCATTGCTTAGTGAGATGGGCAAATATACATAGAGATAAACAAGCAAATGATGTATCAGCAAAACGTATGCAAAATAAATGTAAAAAAAAAAAGGGTTGCAAGAAGAAAATGACCGACTCTAGGTAAATGTGATCAAGGTAAATGTGGTGAAGACACACAAGAGATGAGTTAAGGGGTAAGAGATCCATCGCTCCTACATTGAGTGGGATCTGTTACTTTAGTCCTGGTCATTGGCTACCAGATATAGTTTAGGAGCTTCAGATACTTGTAGTGATCTATGGGACACATTACAGACTTGTAAACACCCTCAGAGGATGTCCCACCGTCAGTTCAGTGATTTATAGCAAACGATCAGCACCACGGTCAGCGCTGAGGATAAAGGATGTAAGATGCCGACTGTTTTACTTCATCCTCTCACCAAAACCACCAGCAATAAATCTTCCTGAGTTAATGTACAGCCATCAATGTAAAACACATTCTAAGTACTGTTTAGATCACAGCCTCAATGTTTTCATGTTTCTGTTATGTAAAACACAGCGGGAGAGTCGGTGAAGAGTCTATTTGTGTTCTCTAAACTAAACAAACCTTAGAACTTATGATGCAAATCCCCTGTGGTGACATCAATCCTGGTGGTTTCTGTTACATTGTAAAAGAGACAAATATATGTGATTTTACTAATGATACTTTGTGTTTCCTAGTCTGTAACAAATGAAAAGGAGATGAAAATCCAAAATATCCAAAATACAGAGAGGTGAGATAAAGTATCAGTGTCCACTTTGACCACATGCAGAGAGATGGTCTCATTAGACAAGATCTGTTCATTTTGGGTATGGGCTGAGTGGCCTTATAACTTCCGGGGGCTCTTAGTGTGGTTGTAAAAGGACCATAAAGACAGGAGGTTGTTTTTGAAGCTCAAAACGATTAGATTTTCTTGTGACACATAGGTTTGTGATGTAAGATGGCTGTATTTGTGGAGGAGCAGCAATTTGCAGTGAGAGGGGAAGAGTTGAGCAGAGAGTGAAGATGTTTCTAGTAAAGTATGAAGTAGGGGCACTCCTGTAGAAATTACATTTCATTTTGTGGAGCAATAATATTTTCATGCAATAAATTGGTGAAGAGGGCACATTATCACTTTTATATCCAGAAGTTCAGCAGTCACAAGGTGTTGACTATTTTTTATTTTGTCTAATAGGATTGGAGACACTTTTCACGTCAAAAAGTGTCTAAAGATACATTACTGTGGAGTAGTTAAAAGAGGCAACAGTCCATGGTACATTGCATTACACAGCTTCTGATGCTTACACATAATTTTTCTGACAGCAGAGAATTCATAAAAAAACACAATGGGATAAATTTACTAAACAGCATTTTTTGTGCGGTGTGCAACTTGCCACTGTTTTCAAGTCCAAACCGAAGGATTCATTAACCAGGGGTTTGGAGGGTGAGAACTCTATATGTATCCAATGTGTGGTAGTGTGCAAACCCCTAAACCATTGGCAATTTAGGAAAAAACAGCAGACAAAAAGGAAAAATGAGGAAACATTAGTCTTCCATATGGTGAAAATGTAAATATCACTTGTGTATAAGAATGTGGGATGCTGTATACGTTGTTTTAAACATTATGTTTATGGAAACATTGTTTTTCTTGTAAAAGTATTCAGCAATTATGGACTTTAACTTAAATCTAAATCCTAATATATTGATAAGATCACATGGTACTGAGGTGTTCTGGGACAACACAAGAGGGGTCCATTTGCAATATGACTCATTCCCCTGATGGATTTTGCAAAAGTCAAAATGCGTTGGTACCTAAAAGGTGCTTTGAGGAACAGCTTCTGAGGTTTCTCTGGTGAATAATTAACCATCCATTCCAATTGTTCTCTGAGGCAGGATGGATATTTTAGATATATTGCATAAAGGATTTCCCTGCCACATTAACCTAAGCCATATTTTATTGATGTATGTATTGTTTTTAAGTTGTGTTTTTTGATCTTTTTATACTATTGCATATTTATGTTTATACTTCAGAGGAAATTATTAGATTCTGAAAGATGCCGCGTATTGATTAAACGTCACCACCTCTATACAACTAATACTGAGGGGTCTAACTATACTCATCTCTCAATCCTTTAATTTTTGGTACGAGGCAACGTACTTTTCATTATTTCACATTAGTTGTGGAATTCAAACATACTTCACTATTTGGTGCCTTCTATTCTTTTTGCAATCAGAGATTAATTTCAGCCGGAGAAGCAAGAGGTGTAGAGATAAGGAATAAAGTCACTCTCTCGTTCACAACCACTCCCATTTTTATTTTTTATTTAATCTTTGTTATTTCAAGAAATTGAAGATCATGACTGACTTATCATTAATGTGCCACATAAAGATACACTGAATAAGCTTCAGTTTGAGCTATAAGCAATTCCAGCAAAAAGCGCCAATATGTTGCAGAACACACCCTGTTGTGGCGCAAGTTGTGCTTTTTTCTTCACAGGCTTGCTTTATTGTTACAATGTGATTTCGAGTTGAAATAGGATGTGGTCCACTCCCAATTTAAGATCTTTGCTCACTTTTTGAATTTGACCCCTCAGCTATGTATCATGGTTTTGCCATAGTGAAATTTGTACCTCTTGGCTGTATTTGTTACTGAATTCTATATGGAACCCAAATTGTAACTGAAGTAACATATATTAGGATGCATCATTGTATTTGAAATTTTAAGTTTGTGATTGGACTTCAAAATTGCAGACTTCTCTATATCTGGCTCTTAATGTTAATTATTTATGCATGTATTTATTATATATTGTGTCTATTCCAATGTATACTATCCATGAATTGAAGCCAAGCTATACACAATCAAAGGAATTGTTTTTTATGCATGCATTGATCGAACAATTAGAGAACAGAGAGAACACAACACCATCTCTTGTGTGTATAGAAACTGTTCTGTTTATTAAAATCAAGATTACACATTCTTATAGCACTCAGAAACTTTTTCTAGCACTCAAAAAGATATAACACCTGGGGGTAAATGTATCAAGGTCCAATTTTTTCAGCGTTTTAAAATCGCTGCAAATCGCGGGTGATTTCCCGCGATTTTAGTCCCCAAGTTGCCAGATGTATTAAACTGCAATTTTTTTTCTCTGATATTAAGCGAGTTGCTGCCATGGCAAACACTCCCCTG
Source organism: Mixophyes australis (assembly GCA_036250195.1). Taxonomy (NCBI): domain Eukaryota; kingdom Metazoa; phylum Chordata; class Amphibia; order Anura; family Limnodynastidae; genus Mixophyes; species Mixophyes australis. The sequence continues at coordinate 3,190,521 of JAVHZZ010000007.1, forward strand.
TTTAGCTAACTCTCCTGTGTTTCCTAACTGCGTGATTAGTAAACACATTACTGTAACATTGCCCATCATTATACAGTGACTGTCTTGTTATAGTGAGATACCTTCTGGACAATCTACTGGAAATATTATAATAATAATAATGAAGAACAATTAAGAAACTGTACAATTAAACATCTTTCTAATCAGGTAACTCAAGCACTCAAAAGAGTTACACACAAGTTAGGTTGCAAAATGATGTGAAATAAATGTTGACTGATTTGAGTTGCAAATGGTTGTGATGTCAATGATTGCATGCTTAAATTATGATTTTAATGACAGCTCATGTATAGCGCTAATAAACAATCAACATTAATAATTCCAAATGTACTTACTGTCAGTTGACTTTCCTTGTAGCTATTGTAGCTGGGATTTGTATTCACATTATAAAGAAGTGACACATGTTGAACCTGACATTATATCTCATCAATATTTATGCATTTCAGACAATGCTTGGTTAAAACTAAAACCTGATTCGCTCTATTTAGAGGTTTACTGAGTAACTGTGACAGTTACCTAAGCAGTGAGTGTAGGATTTATTGATATGTTATTAAAAAATGTAGTCCAGTATTTGAAAGACTGAGCTTAAGCTACCAAGAAGACATCCAAGATTAAATGACAGAAAGGTTTTCAGTAATCTTGGTCAACACAGGGAGTATGGGATATGTATGGGATATGTGACAGTAATCTGAGAGAGAGAAAATCAGAAATGTATTTTTCTTATGGTAGGAGTAATTACTGCTTGTTTGAATAATGATGGAAAGTGAAGAGGATGGATACTACAGATGTTAGAGGCTTGGATGAGCACAACAATAAGTGAGTTACTGATCTGTAGAAGAGGATAGAGACTTCCTCTTCTTTTGTGGCATCAAAAGAAAATACATTGCCAGAGGGTATTATTATTATTATTATTATTATTATTATTATTATTATTATTATTATTATCCTTTATTTATATGGCACCACCAGGTTTCCACAGTGCCATACACAATACAAACAATAGACCATACAGGTAAAACAATACAGAACAATAAACTAGTAATACCAAGACTCCAGAAGCTCCAGACATAACAATTATAGTGAAGTTGGAGCAGAAGAATAGGTATAGAGACAGGAAGGAAGAGGGCCCTGCTTGTAAGAGCTTACATCCTAAAGGGAGGGCAAACAGACAGCAGGCACAAAAGGGAGTCAGTGGTGGGGATCAAGCACAGGAGCAGCATTAAGGGAGCCGGGAAGAGAGAGGTGATGAGAACGAGCATGGCGAGATGGTTAGGTGGAAGGTTGGAAAGAAATTGATTGTTGATTGGAAAGATGATACCTTGTCATATCATATCGTGTCAATGTTGTCCTTGAAGTACTAAACAAGATCTTGGCCAAAGAATATGGCTATGGGATAGTTAAAAATATTAAATATGTAAAAGAGGCATTTGGGATTAACAGAAGCAGATTTAAGATAAGGATATTTGCTTGGAAACAGCCAGAACATTTTGTTAGGTGTGGTAAATATCTTTGAGGCACTCATCATCATTATTTATTTATATAGTGCTACTAATTCAGCAGCGCTGTACAGAGAACACACTCACATCAGTCCCTGCCCCAACAAAGCTTACAGTCTAAATTCCCTGACACACACACACACACACACACACACAGACTAGGATCAATTTGATAGCAGCCAATTAACCTACTAGTATTTTTTTGGAATGTGGAGGGAAACTGGAGCGTCCAGAGTAAACCCACGCAAACACGGGGAAAACATACAGACTACAGACTTTGGTGAATCTCACCATTAATGTTGTACTTTTCAGAACAATTTTTGAAAGTAGATTCCTTTGTGTACTGTGGCTAAGGTTGTCCCTGATGCTGGGAAGTTTTTCAGTCACTTACTCAAGAAATGTTTCTAGGGTGTGATTAGGATGTGGGATGAGCAGATCAGGACAGAAGAATGTCAGAAATGAGAGGAGAGGTGTTGTAGGGAATTATCAATTTTTGAAAAATAATATAACTGAGATATTTGCAGGTATGATGAGGCTTCTTTGAGTTAGAGGGCTTAAAGGACAAAGTGGAAGATTGCTGGTTGTCAGGTGATGGTCGGAGAGAGGGAAAGGACTGATAAAAAATATCAGAAACTGGTCAAAGATTTGAGAAAACAAGATCAAGGTGATGGATATTTTGATGAAAATGAAAGACAGTCCACTGAGAAAGGCAGTGAGAAGAGGTTACAGAGAAGCTAGGAGGCAGAAGGAGAATGTGCATTATAAATTTGGATGTGGAAATAACCCAAACTAATGGTGGGGATGTCAGAGGATAATAACTGAGGGAGCCAGCCTTAAAATTGTTCCAGTAATTGCTAGGGTGATCCAGGGGCAATAGCTCATAAGCAACAGGTAGATAAGGAAATTCAGGATAGTATGTACTTCAAAAGATGGGAAAGGGAGAGAAAGAACAGGAGGTAGATCTTAGAACATGTAGCTTTGGGAACGGAAGTCCAACCACATCTTCTTGACTGCTTCAAGATATGAAAGTGAAGGTGAAATGAAGCCCAACAGACCAGGACACACCTGCATATATGCCCATCAGGAGCCATATCTCTTGCAGCTTTTGTGGCTGCTGTTGGGCTGGTGCAAGTGTTAGTGTAAGAAAAAGTGTTCTCAGCACTCACAGCTTAGCTGGTAGCGGCAAAATCAGTCAGCGGCTAACGATGACTGCGTGCAGCTGGCGGGAGAAATGGTACATTTCTCCCGCCAGCTGCACGCAGTCACCGTTAGCTGCGAGGAGCCGGCACTGCCCTGTGCGGTCTGACAGAGTGAATGTGAAATACATGTGAATACTCTGGACCCAATCACCTGCTTGTGAAGGTCCTGTTGTGACCACAACACAGTTGTACATAGGAGCCCTCAGACAAGAAAAGAAATGGTATGCGAAGCATCTCTTCTGCTGTGAGCACATGTGACAGTTTGCAGAGAGAGCCACACCTCCTGACGAAGTCCTCAAGGATGAAACGCGTAGAGGTGATGTTGGAATATCTGTGAGGATCACACTGATATGATATCCCTACTTGGATGCTAGATACCTACTGATTTATGCCTGAAAACTTTTCAGTTCTGGTACGTGTAATTTTAATGTTTTGGAAATAAACATTTTACTTGGATTTTACACCATGGAAGCGCCCCTGTCTTTTTGATGTTATAGGTGTGTTGCTGTTTCCCCGTGGAGATCGGGTGTTTGAAGGGAATGACGCGCAGAGTACGGTCTGCTGGTGTTTAAAGTATCGTGGACTTATACAACGATTAAGAATTAGTACTGCCAAATACTGAACTTTCAACTTTCGTGCGCACCGTTTCTGTATTTAATATATATATATATATATATATATATAATGTCATACGTTCAGTTGCGGACATCTGAAGACAGCATAGAAGAAGTTTGAATATCTGTTGTATTCCCCTTTAATAGTCCAAGGTCAGCAATAAAAACATTAATTAAGTAATGCATGTAGACAGCAGCAGCTTCATTTCAACTGTCACACGCACGATATAAGTACAATCAGCTATAAGAGGCAATATGCAATCAGCAAATCACAAGTGACAATTAGCCAATCAGAAGTAACTTGTTAGTGTTTCTGATAGTCATCATCATCATTGTGCATTATTGCACCAGCTCTCCAGCAAGTGCAATGGATACGCCTCCTGGCAGACATATATGCGTCTGTATCCAGGTCTACTTGAATCACAATTATGTTAATAAGTTCTTACTGTACTCGGCCGAAGCTTGCTTCTTCCCTCCCCCATTCTGCGTTTTCAAGAATAAGAGTAAGAAGTGTAATATGCACCAAAATCTGGATACAGACATACATTTTTTTTTGCATGTGCAGTAAAAAATGTGCATCTTAAAACAGATATATAACAGATATATGTCAAATTTTACATAAGCCCATGCATATATAACTTGGTTTATTGTCACCTAAAAAAGTATCTGAGCAGATTTGGGAATTCATTACAATCTCTGTAGTGTAAGAACAGATATCGTACTCCAATCTCCTCAATTTTAAGATTACTTTGACAGTAATGCATAATCCAATTATTGCTAACATTGGAACAATGGTTTTTATGCTGAGTCAAGATGTTTGTGTGTCAACCGTATTAATCAAAGATAAGTAAATAACTTTCCTACATATCGTTTGTGTCAGTGTGTTATTCTTTCTTTGGGCTAGTATTTCTTTATTGTAATCTTGATGCAAACCTTTTGCAAAAAGTGCAGGACAAGTATCCCAAATACAAGGCCAAGCTAATATTAGAGTGGTTTATGAACTTGCTAAAAAAATATTACTTATAATATATAATAACATAAAGAAAGCAAAAATACTTAGTTTCAGCAACAATGAATTGTATTGGTGCACTAGAAAATATGGACATTATTATGCTTAATCAATAACTGACTCAAAACAACATGCAAACCATAGACCAAGTTACTATTAATAATCAAGGGTCGTAGTAATAACTAGTACAATAGACCACACTCTTGTATATTTGTAGCATTTAATCATGTTATACCAATATAGTCACTATGTGTTTGATGTAGAATTGATTGCAAAAATTGAGTAATTAACGGAGGAAAAGCTTACACAAAAAGCGTAGGCAAAAATCTCAAGGATCCATTTGGCTCTGCATATAGATTTGCTCTTTTGCATTCATAAGAAACTGTGTGGGGTCCCCCTGTGAGAGTATCCAGCCCCTAGAAGAAAACAGGTCTATGCTGATAGCACTAAGGATTAAAATCTATCAACAACGTATCAATAGATTATGAAAAATAATTACTGTGCTTAAGCTTGTAAAGGATAATAACAAAATATTACATATTGCAGAATCTTAATTAATTTCTAATTTATTAATAAACACATATCTACCATAAGTAACACACACACACAAGTTATATATAAATCAGGTAGTGAATGGACTGGGCTCAGCTGCAATAGATATCATACAGTTATCTGACTATAAAAGTGGCCAAATTGGACCAGCAGATGTCAAAATAGAAATGTGGTCTGGAGGAGAGTAACAGTTTCTGATTATGGTGGAATATATAAGAAACCAACAGTGTCCCTCTGGTTAAGAACAATCTTTACGAGAAGTCTCACTGTATAGTAGAGCTCACCAAATAGATGTCCCATTCTTTAAGAATGTGTCAAAGCAATTATAAGATATAATCCCTCTCTGATATTCACAGGGTCTGGGTTCATATTTTTTATGCTGCACACGACTCTGCCTCCAACCATCATCGGGAAGAAAAGGCAGGAGGCACCCCAGGTGGAAGCACACCAGGAGGAGGAGGCACCCCAGGAGGAGGCACACCATGAAGAGGTACACCAGGAGGAGGCCATTTATCCAAATCCCAAGAATCCTTTTGCACACTCCCCCAAGGATTCCTTTTCCCAACCACCCAAGAATCCCTTTTTCTACCAACAGACAAAGAGTTTGAGGGAATAGATAAAACTCCTTGGAAGAAGACACCATGGAAGAGCAGGAGGAGGCAATGACTTCCCAGAATCCCTGTGCAAGTTTGTAAGTATCTTTTTATAATCTAGTATTATATTAATTACTTTGCTTTGCAGCATAAAATTGTAGGCCTTGTAGAGTATTTCAGCTATTCTACAGGTATCTGACTTAATGGGCATAATAGGTGTTTGCTGTAAAGTGACCTCTTAACTCTACATGGCCAGGAAAATGTAGGAAAAAACTACACCCATATTCTCCATATGAAATGTTTCTCATATGTACTATTGTAATGTAAAAATGTAGTATTTTAATTATTTTCCAGATGCAGAAGAAATCCTACAACTGGATGTGATTCAGAAAAAAAATAATCTATAGCGAAATATATCAGTATGATCTGACAAAATTATTACTTTTTGTTCCCAATAAAAAATGTTATCAGTTACGGTCGCCTCCAGTTTATTCACTAGTACTGGTTACTGATTTATCTCCCAACCCCCTCCATGCTCATCTACACCTGGGCCAATGGCAAGTTCCATCTAGAACCTCACAGGAGCCTCTATAAGTGAACAACGTTGCTCACACTACTCATCTCAAAATGTTATAATGCAAAAAAATAGTGTCTGTTGTAAAAAGAACAAGTGGCCAAATGTTGCAAAACACACCATGGCCTCAGTTGTGCATCTGGTGCAGGTGAGCCTGAGCCCCAGGAGCCACCTTCTCATTCATTTCCTACACCCTTTGCTGCTTAGCTCACACATAGAAAACTCTGTCCCTAAAAGTCAACAATAGTCTATGGTTAAACACCTTAACAAAAGTTATAAAAACAAGGTCACAATTCTACATTTCTTAACAAAATATTTATTTTGACACAAATGTGTCTTCAATTTACTTGCACAGTTATACATCTTGCACTTTATAAGACTTAGATTATTGCGGGCATATAGTTATTTAAAAATGTATTTTCAAGGTGTGATGGTGAAGAATCATGTGGCAGGGCCTAAATGTCTGGTGTCCTTTAAAACTTGGTGGGTGGAGTCTTCTAAGACTCTAAAACTATGAAGTAGCAAATAACAAGTGAATATGATTTGTAGTCTGTATTCATTTCCTGTGTTATATGTATTAGTTCTTTACATGGGTAAATCTTACATTTTTGCATATTCCTCCATGTTCTCATCAGGAAGATGTCTGTGTGATAAACTGCTAAAAGATATAAAGGATAGAGTCTGATGTAAATTTGTAGCATCTAATTTGTGGAATTATGTGGCATCTTATAAGTGAAATAATGTATTCGTTCATCAAATAACAGGTGAAAGAGATTTGTAGCCTGCATTCATTACATGGCCATTAACCATTAACTTGAGTATTAACTGTAACACCTCTTTTCCTAGGATTAAGGCGTGTATGGGAATGGATGTGTGTGGGTGTGTTCCGGTTAATGGGCCACTAGTTTATCATTACTCTTGATTCACAGTGCCTCCACCTTGGTCTTCAGATAGTAAGCTCTTTGTGGGGTAATGCCCTTCTTCAGAGACATCAGAGGGAGACCAAGGAGTCCTCCACACCCTTACTTTCAACCCCAGGCTTGAGTACAGAAAACACACACCACTGTATAGCTAGCCTTAGAAACCACCGGTATGTTTATTTCTAGAGCGGTTCCCCAGGCTAGATTTTTTTTTTATATAAGTTTTCATAATGAGTGCACATTTAAAACAGTATATCGGCTCACATGTAAACTAAACAACAGATTAAGCTTTAGCTTATCATATAATAACACACAGTTCTTAATATCCTAAAGACTAACTTCAGAGGTACCTTTACATCTGAACATTATTCTAGCGAGCAGTTTATACTAAACAGTGCCATGTAAAAAAACACTGCAATTTAAACCTATATAACTTTCACATGTAAATATGACTGTCCAATATATAACAATATGCAGCACACATAAAGTGCATTTGGTATCTGTGTCCACATGGTCCTTTTGTTACTTTTCAGTAATACTATATGAGTTCTCAGTATAAATAAAATGGTAACTGCAATACTCCTATGGTAGAGATCCGTCAGCAAGCAATAATAAAATAGGAATAAACACAGATTTCTCCAATGCTTGTCACATGTATTTTACTGTCTCTCTTGAGTAGTTTTCATAACTATGCCGAACCCTTATAACTGATTTCCTATCTGACTCAGTTCATAAGTTTGGCTAACTATCCCTAAACTTACCCTTTAAAATGTAACTCAATCCCGGAAAAAAGTTATATGTCTGACTAAGCTAATATGTACATTTGGCTCAATCTTTCTAGTAAAACAGGAAGTATAATAAAACTAAAGGGTACTTATAAATATGTTGCTTCAGGTCCAGTTTCAGGCAGTCTCTTCAGGATCGGGATACAGGTATTTAACGTGGTGTGAAAGATGTCTTATCTCTGGCTTGTCAGCTTTAATAATGTACTTTGTCTTGCTTCTGGCATTCTGATTTCTTTTTCTCACTCCTCTGTCATGCTATTAGTTCCTCTTCCTCTCATGTAAATCTCTGTTGTTTTTCACCTTTCTCCTCTTCTCCCTCTGTCTTTAATTTTCATCCTGCTGCTGTATATGTCACTCTGTTGAGTCTCCTCTTGTCTCTCTCTTCTCCGTTCCAACTTTCCACTTCTGCCTCCTGTCTGTTTTCTTGCTTGTCACTTTCTTATTTTCCTTCTCTCTTCAGCCTCCTTTCTCTCTGGCCCTCTTTTTCCAGACCAACTGCTACACTTCAACTGCCAGTTTCCAGTAATTCCTCTCACCTAACTGTCACTTTTCCCTCACTCCCTTGGTCTCTGTGATGTCACTGTGAACAGAGCTTCATCAATCCCTGACATTAGTGCACATGTGCGCCGTCACTACACAACATATTATTCTGTGCCGACTTGTATGAAAAGTGTTTCTCTGAGGTTGTGTGCAATACAGAAGTGAGGTTTCACAGCTGCATAGTGTAAGCGCTGTCTCCTGAAGTTAGAATAAGTACATTTTTGAGACAAAGGATCAAGGTCGTGGTATCTACTTCTCTGTGTTGGAGATTTTACAGTCTGTTTAATATGCATGTTTGTAAAGCATCACAAAATATGGTATCTTCACATTCCAAAAAAATTTAACATCTGGTGCAATATTTTTATTGGACCATATTATGTTGCACCAAGAGGGAAACAGTATTACACTTACATAATAGATAAAATATTGTATGGTAACAATTATTGTTTAAAGCCATTGCCATTTAATAAAATTAGCAAAATTATCTTGAAGTATATTGTGAAAATATAGAAGAGGAGCTGTTTATCGCCTTTGTGGTGCAAAAGCACCACTGACAAGTAGGATAAGGCAGAGATGCTGTAAAAAAAAATAATGTCAGTACAGGTACATGGACATGGGCAGGTAATTTGGGGGGAGGAGCATTTTACAGTCTATGTATTGGGATACGACTCTTGTAGAGTTGGGTCCTTCACACAACCATAAATGAACTATTAATTTAGTGGGACTATGCATTTCTTCTTTGTTTTGCTATAATGCAAAAGCAATATATATTTTAAGATAAACAGTCATCTGCAATTTACTGTCTAAAGAATTTAGTGTTGGATTCTAGGAATCTAAAGAAGATGGATAATAAATAAATCTATGAGACAGGAGATGCTAAATCAAAATTATATAGTGGATTTTAGTGCTATTTAAGGCATGGAAGATGTTTTCTTAAATGTAAGCCTGTGTATATTTCATATTGTGTAAGACTTGCATGGAGGAAACTTTGACCTTAACAAGGTTAATGCCCACAGAGTAAAGATGTTGCTTTCTCCTCTTCCTATGATATCCACTTGCAAATGATCTCCTCCAGTCTACATGATAGAATTTGGCACAGTTTCATAACGCAATAAAGTGTATGTACGGGACATGGTCTGCTGCTGATTAGTGCTGGACAGATTTGTATGTGTTCTTCAGCAGAAGACTATTGTTTTAAGTTAAGTGTTAGAAGAAATGACACTGACACAAAGATTTCAATGAATAAAATAAATATGTTTACTTAGCTTCAAATAATGAGTTTAGCATAGAAATTAATAAATCTGGACCTGTGCAGGAAATCCCCAAACCCAAGAACATCATTGTGTAGAAGAGGACCGGGGCACTTCTTTATTTAAAGTCCACACTAGAAAATTTAAAATAAAATCCACACCAAATACCTTCTTTTCTCTGATATAAATGTCATAAAATTAGGTGGTTTAAACATTTTCATTATAATTATGCCGACACCTATTAGATAAAACTGTAAATCGGTAAAGTCTTGAGTTACTTATATATGCAATTAAACTTTATGTAATGTATATTATGAAAAAAACAATTCTATCACAGCTGTCAAGGTGTCCAGGAGGGAAAATGAAAGCCAGCAGTGAGAGATTATCATGTTTTTCCTCATTGTTGTAAATTGTCGAGTCAGCAGCAAAAAGTCATTGTACAGAGCATCTATGTGGTTTTGTTGTTTTTAGCTAACTGTTTCTGGCTTCTATGAATTGTCAAATAGCTGATTTTACTACAAGGCTAGAAGAGACGATAAACTGTACTGTGGGATATACGACTGCTGTACTGTATTGGATAAATACATCTGCATTCCTTCCCATAACAGCTATTACATTCCATAAGTAGCCACTTATGTTTGCACTCCTGGCTCCTCACCTCTTGGTGTTACACTGTAAGGGTAAGTATTAGGACCCTGCATTATTATCTGTCCCATTTCTGGTCTGGATTAGTCTCAGTTTCTTCTCCTGATTGGAAATGATGACCTTGTCAGTGTCAGTAGAGATACTAGCACTCTAATGTAGGTGGAGACTCAGTTACAGTGGGTAAGCACTAGGTGGTCAGCATCCATAGTTGTGTAAAGGGGAAGCTGTAGGAGAGAACAGTAATAGTGCACAGGATTATTGAGGAGCTGTGGGGTGACTGTTCTTTAGATGACTGCAGGAAGATGTTTGTCTGAAAGATATTCTGTAGCATCCTGCTGATTCAGGGACTTTCCAGAAAACCAGGAGATAGCAAATCATTATGCAGATTACATTTATTACAGCACTAGAAAGGAGCAGGGAGAAGAGTGACAAGTAAATGGCAATACTTTCAGAGACTGCACGTAAATAAGACACAAATGTTATTGTTTCACTGACAAAGATATACTGTAGTAGCGTATGTGACTCTTTATGTGTCAATGTGTCTTTGTATATTAATTATGCCTTTACTCTCACAGGTGTTTGAGATGGAAGAACCGCTCACTATACTACACTTTGGGTTACAGTCTGACTACAAACCTTAGCTTAGACTCCTGTGATTGGTAGACAGACAGCAGGTGAGAGCCATTATTAGGATCCTCAATGGATGACCATGACAATATATATTACCTCTAAATGCGGATTTATAATTTATATTTCTAATCATAATAAATTGGACATTCAAATGCAAATGTACAACTTCATTGAATGAACATAAAATAAAATAAAAAAAACTGTCTTCTGGCAAATCGTTCAAATTAAGTAATGACCTCAGAGGTGGATTCTTGACCGTAGGAGACTTCTCTTCAGTTTTGGGTTTCCAAAGATTAATACAAAAGCTTGTAATGATGGATATAACACGAAAATCAGAAATAAGATAATATCTACTACAGGTTCCAGATAAAACAACATTACAGACATATAAATAATGATAATTAGGAAGCTTAAGTCCAACATCAGACGCAGAGTCATTGTCACAGCTGCCCGAACCAGAGCCTGGATCTGAGGAGATGAGCTGACCTGTGATACATTCTGCCTGATCTTCCAGACGTGTTGTATTAGAGACGTCACACTGAGTCCAATACATACCAGAGTCAGAGTAAAAGGTACGGTGTAACTGAACAACAGGTTAACTATACCATAGTAGACATTCATCTTTATTTTATTACTTGATGTAACAGTAATATTTGTATTTTGAATAAATGTCACGTTTGCTGACCAGAACAAGTGCAAATTAGCACAAACTGAACATATTGCTGATCCTATGAGTAGTTTGTTAACAAAATAAGAGAACCACATTTTCACCCAAAGAAAGATCCGGTGGGAAACATTGACAAGTTTCACACAGTAGCAGATGGAGAGCCAGGTGGTGTTCCAAAAACTCATACTGAATGTGACATTCAGCACATAAAGATCAAATAATACATAGGTGCCAATATCTCTCTGTGTCTGAAAAGAATACAAGTAATAGTCAAACATCACTGAGCACAGCAGGAGAATACTAGTGAGAGCCATAGTGAACATGATTTTTTCACTGACACCAGGACTAGTGATCTTTCTCCAGAGTCTGATGTATACAGTGAGGATAGATGAGTTTATGATGAGCCCATGAGCCCCAATGATAACTATAATGATGGCTTCCACAATCTGCTCAGCCAGCTGCATTCTGTAAAACTGGAGGACTTATCTTGTTTCCTTTGGTAATAATAACAGCAGATCTGAACAATTGTCAGTGGTGTAATGATTTCATACTGAGCAGAGTGAGGAACATGCAAATATGTTCCCTGTGTGTTTTGATTAATGACCTCAGTGAAACTTGAAGAGATGGGAGAAGAGGACGCTATTTGTAAATATTACATTTTTTGGACTAGGGTGTAACAGATATAAATCATAATGAAATTACATAAATAATTCATCCATTCATTGAACCGGTGGAAGGTAACATAGAGGACCGTGACTACATATAGATACAATGAGAACATTTCAAGGAACATGGTAACAATTGATAATCTTAGGTTATTGTAACAAAAAGGGAACTGATTTTCATACGAGGTATTCCTGAGGCAGTACTACCAAAAGATCGAATATATGGCATCAATTGTAAATGTTACTCACTGTATAATACAAGCAGCCCAGACAAAAAGTAATATAAATGAACCTTTGCCAGATGCCTTTAAAATATGTTATATATTAAAAAGTAAAATATTAGAACCACTTAAAACCAAACAAGCTAGTGAGCGAAGGACTTAGTAATTCTATCAGATGATTTTTGATTTAATATCTCTAAGTGCTGATTTTACATTTTTTCAGAATACCTTAATGAAACTGATCCTCAGGTGCTGTTTAAAAGATTTGTTTGAAATCTAATGAGCCCTTATCATAAGAAATAAGTACTTTATAATAATAGTCAATAATAATTATTTTCTCGTAATTGATTGACTGAGGTTATGTAAGAATAGATAAAATCTTATCCATTTTGAATGTTAATATCGACAAAGCGATCTCTAATATTTGCTAAATTGTGACAATTGCTTCTAAATATCCATTTTAGTTTCACTTGAGATTAATGAAAAGGCTGCGTTCCTGCTGATGCACCCAAAGAGGAGACCCTTCAGGAGGAGACATCCCAAGAGGGCGCACACCAGTAGGAGACCCTTTCCCAATGCCCATAACAATCCCTTTACCCACCACCACCAAAATCCCTTTACCTACCATCTGACGAAGGGTAAGAGGATAACCTGGACATTATGAAGGAGCCCCTGGAGGAAGACACCATAGAGGAGCAGTAAAGGGCAGGTACATCCTAGGTCCTGCAGAAGAATGTTAGTATATTGATTTTATAATCTAGAATTATATTAATCATTTTGTTTTGCAGCATAAAATTATAGGTCTCGCAAAGCCTTTCTTTACTAAATGTGTCTTTTCCTAACCTAGTCAAAGATTGCTATTCTATTGGGGTCTACCCTAATGGGCCTAAAAAGTGTGCCTCCAAAATGCAGTCCTCTGGCTAGTACTGTGTTCACACAAAAATGAATGTTTTTGAGAACCTTAATTTTTACATTACCTTAATGTAGCACCTCTTAACTCTGCAGAGTCAGAGAAACGTAGGAACAAACTACACCCATATGCTCTATATGAAATGTTTCTCATTATATTAAAATGTTTTGATGTTAAAATGAAGTCTTTTAATTATTTTTTTTTCCAGGCGCCAAAGAGATCCTACCACTGAATGTGATTTTGAAAAAACAAAAATGTACAGTGAAATATGTCAATATGATTCAAGACAATTATTTAAAATTTATTCAGTGTTATTTTGAATTTTGACTATTTTTTACTAAAGAAAGCTTCATTTTAAAAAACAAAATTTTGTGTGTTTGTTTTAGTTTTTTTTAAAACAAATGTGCACTACTTTGATTAAGGTAGTTTAAATTCTAAATGGGTTTTGCATACCATGGAATAGTACAGATCGATGTGGTATTGCCTATAAAGGATTAATATTCAATAACTGCCATTAAACATGAGTGTTTAGGTGTAATAAGGTGAATGAGGGTGATAAAAGAATAGTACACCTGTGTGTTCCTCTGTCTATCAGGAGTAATACAGTAGTATGTAGAGCAATAAGGTGTCTCTGCTCGCAAATCATATGGAGGAGCAAATACAAACGCAGTGATACATGTGTTACATATTACGACGGTAAGTGACTTAATATAGTATTCATCAAGGAACATATAACCTGTATGCACTTGATCTTAAATACAGACTTGCGCATGCACATGGTGGGCCTGAGTCATTAACAATGCAAATGCCAATTCTTGCCGTATTTTGCCCAAAACGCTCTGCAGATGCCCAAAACCGGAGCATACGTCATTGAACGCAGCAATGTCCAATACATCTTCGAGCACAAAGGACTCTTATTACAACTTATGATTTCATGGGCTGAATAAGGAGGGGAAGTGGCGCATGCACATTGTCAATGTTCAGTAAAGGCGTTCCCCGCAGATATGTGCGATTCAAGCTCCAGCGCAGGCAGAAGTACGCCGTTTTCGATGTAAAGTTTGCACCTACTCACAGGCAAGTGTAACTTACGGATAATAGTGATGACTAAACACAGCATTTGCCTCCTCCTCACATAATGGGAGAATTTACTATACACCTGCACACACTCATCTTGTTATACAACACTATGTGAGACCGACAGAGGGAGAATACTATGTTGTCATTTAGTCAAACTGATTATTTATTCATTTTTGCTGACATTCCAATATGGTTAAATTAGATGATTCTTCTACCAGAGAGGTAGGTGCATTCCTTTACATTTTACAAACAAACACTACATAATTGTGCGAATGTTTGAAATTGTCTCGGATTTATATGTATATATATATATATATATATATATATATATATATATATATATTCTCTTCCTCTGTATCGATTGGATTCAGATATGAATATCGTGACATTTCTGTAATTGAGGCATTTGTAATGCGCTGAGGACATATGGATTTCAAGAATTGGACAATTCTCATGGCAATAAAAATTTCATTAAACTGATTGGCTATCCACAATATTTAATGCATAACTCAGTAGTAAACAGGTAATTCCCATTATTAAACCTAAATGGCAAAATGTGCGTCTGGGTTGTACGTCCCCTGTGACATCTGGAACCTGGAAATTGTAAGGGGCTAGCAAGCGGTGTTCAACTGCATCCATGAAATTATATTTACATTTATATTCACTATGTTCATGTGATAATAATCTAGGGGAGCTTTTCTAATAGGGGAGTTATACTGTGATACTGCTGAATACTAAGAGGCAGCATCGCTGTTTAAGAATTTGGGTGCTTTGGTGTTGCATTTAGTTTCTCACTGGCAGGTGCAGATATGAACATCTGGCCTAGCAGTGCTGTATTACATTTGAGAGTTACATTAGATATTAAGAAATTAATAAGGAACATCATGTAATGCAACACATTAGTCGTCCGTTAACACTGTAGAAGCCTAATTGTAGTGCGACCCTGAGTGTTTAATGACAGACACCTATTAAGTGGAGAAGGCCGTGGGAAAAAATTATTATCGCATTACACTAAGCAACACTGATTATCACACACTTTTGGTCGGATATTTCTCTGACCAAATTATTTATGCACTCAAGTAAGAGGAATCATTAAGGGATCTACCAATAAGATCTTGAGATCAGATCTGCTTTGTATATGTATTAATTACTAATAAACAAATGTAAAAGGAAAATAATACATGAAAAAAAGCTATAAAAAAATAAAAAACAAAAACAAAACAAAATTATTATTTTGAGCAAACGATTCATAAATGACATTAGTAATTATGAATTAAACAATCATATTGGTTAGAGCGTTGATGTCTAACACTGTTTGATAGGATTGCTTATGAAAACATCTTATAGTTGACTATCATTATTTAGAAACCTACTACCTCTAGGATTATCCAGGATCTTCCCCCAGTTCACAATATTTTTACATAGTCATAATGTAGATATTCATTATATATCTTGGAAAATACATGTGTGTGTTGAATTCTGAAAAGATTTGAAATGTGATAAGTCTTGGATAAATTATATTTCCAAGATAAATTAAGATACATATATCGCATAGGGAGGTTTGGTATCTGTAGGTGGAAATATAGATAAGAAGACACAATGAGAAGATAGGAAGCAAGAATTATCTATGCTGAGATCTCCTTAACACCTATGATACCTTTGACACCCTTAAGAAATAATGTATCCACACGCTTTATACCGGCTCCCACAGCGGGTCTATTTTTTATCATTATTTTATTTCACAGATTTTCTTATTCTTTTTTCTCCTATTTTATTTTAGTATTTTGCATTTGGCGAACAGTATATAAATTGACTAGTTCAATATAGAAATGTTTCAGCGCTGCCCTCATAATCCTATGGTCCAGCTTTTACATGCTGTTTTTTATGTATATTATGTTATTCTTTTTTATGTATGTATAATAAAACTTTGTAGTTAAACGGTATCACACTAGATCCGTTTCTTATTCTTTTTATATTTAAACCTGAAAATATCCATTTGGGGAGAAAAAAATCCTGATTACCCCTATGGAGGATCTTAGAGAAATTTGAACCCAGGCTTATTATTTCTCTCCATCTTGTAAGTGTTATCACATAAGAAGTTGGGTGAAAATATTATATGACATCACATTATATGGAATACCTTTAATTATTCAAGGCACGTGTATATCTTGTATTTGATGAGTGGATTCACATAAGAAGAAATCCTTGGATTTAAGTCAATCTCACATTGACTACACAACAACACCTTTTGTTACTATATCACACTATGTTGTGTTTTTGTATTTTTTATGTCATGCCATCACATAACGGAGGAAAGATCTGAACAAAGTGACCTACGCATCTACTTCCAAAATGTAAGTATTTCTTTCAATTATATATGTTGTTAGGAAACAAGATTGGTGTATGTTCATTTTTGTGGGACATATCTATGTGACTACGGTCAGCAGCACTGAAACATTCCTATATTGATTTACTCTATTTATCCTATGTTGGGAATATTGTGTGATTCCCATAGGTGTGTTTAGCAGCAATGGTTTATTAGTGCAATCTACCCCTTCTTATATATTATCTTATACATTGACTAGTGTTTTTATTTATTAACAATAAAAGTGATTTAAGGTTGTGCTTGAATTTGAATGCTTTGTAGACCAACCTTAATGGTGTGGTTATACCACAAGACAATACAATTCCTTGTAACCCTGCATCTATGTCATCTAAGTCATCTTACGCTATTGGTTGAATTTCTCACAATCTCCCACTTTGCAGTTATTTATTGTAAAATAAATTCAATCAATTTGACAACTGGAAACCAAATACAAACATGGTTCTTCTGTGCTGTAGGTTTTCAGGTTGTTAATAGGTGAAATCGTGTTTATTTCCATGATCAGTTTAGAAGCCATAGTGATTATAACATATTAATTTCAATTCTTTTTCATTATGGTTATTTTTGTGAATATTTTGCCCGTTCGTACCAAAACTACCATGTCTGCTAAGTCTATGTTTCATTTATCCATGCTCAGTCTCCTGCTGCCATCTATACCTTTGACAACCTTTTACTCCTGAACACCTTAACTTCACTACCTCTCCAGCAACTAATTGCATCCTCTCCCCTACCCCTTTGGGTCCCATCATCAGCCCTCTGCTCTTCTCATTGTATGTCTCCTCTCTTGTTGAAATAACCAAATATTTCCATTTCTTATACCACCTCTACACTGATGGAATCCAAATCTTTTCTACTCCCTCTGACCTTCACTCCTTTGTTAAATGTCTTGCTGCCTAAAGCTCAACATATCTGAAACAGGGCTCATTATCTTCCCTCCTTCAAGAGGCTCTGAAGACCATCACATCAATCTCAGCACAATTAACACGCTACATTATCTCTCCTATCCAAACGTTGTTTACCACCCTCTCCATATCTAGTCTCTTTCCGCAGCTTGTTGCACCAACTTCTGAACATCACCAGTATAAGAACCTTTCTCACCTTTAACACTACAGAAACTATTATCTACTATTTCATTATCTCTCAACTTGACTTTGACAACTTCCTCATCTCTTCCCTATTTCAATTCTGTTCAATTAATTTTCTCTTCTGCCACTTCACCACCTCACCAATCTTTACACTGGTTTCCTGTTCTCTAAAGAACATAGTTCGAATTCTGCTCCCTCTCCTACAGAGCATTCATCCTCCTCTATACACCCCTGACCTTTTATCTTTTCACACACCCTGACGTCCTGTCTGCTCTGCCATCTATGTACTGATAGCCACATCCCAACAGAGCTTTTAAGACATCTTCTGTGCTGTTATCCACCTATGGAAAGTTCTTTCATGCCCAAGGAGACTCCTCCATCCTCTAAAGTTTTGGATGCTTTATGTAATTTATATAATAAACTCAAGTTAGAGCATAACTGATAATGTAAAGTGGTAAAACTGTCATATTACCCTCAGATACTGTTATCAACTTAATCTGATTAATAAAAGATCTAATCTAAATACAACTTTCCATCATGGCATCTCCTGCGGCTTTCATATTTCACTTGATTTATTTTCTGCTCAAGAGAAAATTCCATGAGCTAAGATCTTACTGATACAAAGATGAAGCCAGAGATGAAACCAGACTATCATTCTGTAACCTGATTATAGAGGCTCTGCCAACAAAGCCCACACCTGTTATACCGATACTGAACATATTTGCATTCAGAGCACAGATTTATCTGAACCTACTGCCTCTGTCTAATCATTACACTACGGACTTCTCATCCACAAAGTAATCATTGATCAGGAGGAATCACACAAGGATCACAATTGTTAGGAAATGTGGTCAGCAATGAGTCTGTGCAAATTCATTATTCTGATGATCACTGGGATCTCTGGGACCATTATATGTCCTTCACTTTTCAATGTGTATTTCAGGCACTGGAAAAAGATCAGTAATCTGGGTGATTTAATCCAATTTGTTATAGTACTTACAAACGTTCTCTTCCAGGGCTTCTTAACTGTTCATGGTAATTTTGACATCTTTGGGATATATCTGATTGTGGACAAACACGTGTTTTTAATCATGTTAATGATTAATAGTTTCCAGATTGATGTTAGTTTCTGGAACACCACCTGGATCTCCATCTTTTACTCTGTTAGATTGGTGAATGTTTCCCACCAGTTTTTGCTTCTTGTCAAAACAAGATTCACATCTTTTCTTCCTCAACTCATAATGGGATCACTGTTATTTAACATTGTCATTAATATACCAATAGTCCTGACATCAAACTTTGACATTACAAAAAATAACACTGACAAACCAATTCTATCTGGTCATGCATTTACCTGGAACTATGCGTACACCATCTCTAGATTATTGATTAGACTGTGTCTTCCATTTCCTATGACTTGTCTCTGTATCGGGCTCAGTGTCACAACTCTACTGAGACACATCTGGAGGATGAAGCAGGGAGAAAATCATGTAACATCTCCTCAGCTCCAGGCCCATGTCCGATCTGTCAGGACAATGATTGTACGTGTTATGTTGGACATTGCTTTGTATTTGTTAACAACTGCATTTTTAGCATCGTTTTTATATCTTGATAATATTTTGCAGTTCACCCTCTGGCTATATATCCAGCTTTATCCCTCTGCTCAGATTCTGATTTTAATCTTTGGAAATACCAGGTTCAAGAGCAGATTATGTGGTCACAGCGTCACCCCCTGAATATAAAGTCTGTGCGGCTATAATGAGAATTCTGTTGTGTTTCTTATGACTAAATCTGTAAATAATAACAAAGCTGTAAGAGGATAATTTTCATGTATTTTCAAGCCCATTTCAATACGTTACATATCTAACAATTTATTAGGAGAGAAAGCAAATAATAAACACGCCATCACATTTTAAATATCAATACACTTTATGTAATTACTGTATATTATTTACATTGGGGGTATTTTAGAACCCTGAGTGCTTCTATTAGGATAATATAGTCATGTTTTACTTGTTACCTGAAAGTGTAATAAATATATAGTGTATCTTTCCTCACAGTGTGATATCTGTGTCATCATTTTATTGTAGTAATATATATATTAGGAATCCCACACTGTGGTATAAAGTCCTGGATAATGGTGTCAAGAGTCCAAATCACAGTATTTGTATTGTTAAATCACAGCTACCACATTCATCCTCTCTATTCTCTATCCCCTTATGTTACTCAGGGACTAACATTATTGGTTCTACATTGATACAAGGAAGGGTAAGACTTAGTTTAGATATAAATATAGATTTGTAGGAACACATTAAACATATACATTTATTGCAATGCCATGAGACCTTGTGGCTCATGGCATAAATCATGTGTTTCCTCTCCTGTGACAGTTATCCTGTTTATCTTTCTGACAAATGTCCTAAGTATGTTATTATTAGTTAAATGCTCATCTGACCTTTAAAACACTATTGGTCTACATTTGTGACGTGATCTACCTGTGAAAATAGTGGTTGCTGTCAGTGTGACAGGCCAATCAAAATAGCCGCTTAACTCCATTTTATTGTTCTTGTACTTTTATTGTGTGTATTATGAAATGCTGTAGTAACCAAGACAAAGCCGGGGTATGTCTATATACATATATCAGCCAGGCGTAGTCCCAGTGCTAACTGCGCATATACTGAATGGTCCCGTGTAACTTCACTGCTGTTGCACGTGCATAAAATAAGTGAAACTGTTTAATGCTCAGAGTTTATCAATAAGAAGCTCCTAATTATGTTTATACCTTATATGTTAGTGATATCCAGCAGCCTTAGTTTCCTTTCTATAAAAACTGGTTTTGCTGCAACACAAGATGCCTCGTCCTGGACCTTCTGTAATGGTGCCAGTCATTGGTCTATCAAGCTCTCTCTCTTTCTCTTTCTCTCTCTCTCTCTCTCTCTCTCTCTCTCTCTCTCTCTCTCTCTCTCTCTCGAGAGAGAGAGAGAGAGAGAGAGAGAGAGAGAGAGAGAGAGAGAGGGTGGGGTCCTGGATAATTGCTGATTAAACATATTACTAAGAGAACGATCAAATCTATGTACATTATTGTTATATTTTTACTTGTTAACAATAAAAAATTGATATTTGAACTTTAACCCCTTGCAACCTGAAAGAACCTGAAATAGTTTCACCAGATACGTTATTGGCGCTGCTCTAGCAGGTTAACAATGTGCTTCCAATATAGCTATAAATCATAACTTTGCTTAAACTTAACGTGGGATAAAAAAACCCAGTAATATGCATGTATTTTAGTATACTTTATAAAAGTTGATTATCCTTCATGCAGTATAACTGCTGTTTCAGAGTCAATACTTGCCGGTTCTGATGTGGCAGGATTGAAAGATCCAGTACCCCAATTCCCCAGATGACAAACGAGTGAAACGCTATAGTGTTGACAAAGATGGTAGTATTTTGACTTTTTGGCAAAGGAAGAATCTGAAAGCATAAATACATCAACAATACTGAAAAATGAGGGCAAAAAAAAAACGTGTACGACACCCCACAGAGGCTGCTTTGACTAAGGTGTTCAGTGATCTGATCACTGCTAAAACTAAATGCCATTACTCTCTCCTAATTCTCCTGGAACTCTCGGCTGCATTTGACACCGTTGACCACTCTCTCCTCATACAAACACTGCAATCCCTAGGGCTTCAAGACACTGTTATATCCTGGTTCTCATCCTACCTTTCTAATCGCTCTTTCAGTGTTAATTTCTCTGGAGCCACCTCTGCTCCGCTTCCCCTATCAGTTGGAGACCACAAGGTTCAGTCCTAGGTCCTCTGCTATTCTCTATCTATAACACTTCTCTTGGAAATCTAATAAGTTCCTTTGGATTTCAGTATCATCTCTATGTGGATGATACCCAAATCTATCTATCCTCTCCTGATCTCTCGACATCTGTGTCCCGTGTAACTGACTGTCTTTCTGCCATTTCATCTTGGATGTCCTCTCGCCAACTCAAACTTAATCTTTCTAAAACAGAGTTAATAATATTCCCACCCACCAACAAGAGCATACCTGACATTTCTATCTCTGTTGATAACATGACCATAAATCCCACCCCACAAGCTCGCTGCCTAGGTGTAATCCTTGATTCACACCTATCCTTTGTTCCCCACATTGACTCTGGCACATATCTCACACAAGACACTGCAAAAACCTTAATTCATGCACTTATCATCTCCCGCATCAACTATTGCAATTCCCTCCTTACTGGCCTTCCCAAAAACAGACTCAAACCCCTATAACCAATTTTGTATGCTGCGGCAAGATTGATTTCCCTTGCAAATCATTATTCCTCTGTTGAATCACTCTGTATGTCTCTACACTGGTTGCCTGTTTTCTACCGAATCCATTATAAAATACTCTTACTAATCTACAAGGCCATCAACAAAGCTGCACCAACATACATCTCCTGTCTTGTCACAAAATATCTCCCAACTCGGCAACTCCGTTCTGCACAAGATCTCCGTCTCTCATCCACACTCATTACATCCTCCCATTCCCGATTACAGGACTTTTTCCGGGCTGCACCTACTCTATGGAATTCTCTCCCTCGCACAATTAGACTCTCCTCTAGTCTACAAGCTTTCAAGCATTCTCTGAAAACCCACCTCTTCAGACAAGCTTATAATATTCCTCAACCACCCTCTTAACCTCAGTGCATTACCTTATTACCACCTGTTATACAACTACCCCTTGATCACCATTGTTGTGTGACGGGATCATTTAGCTTATGAGTCACTTTTACCTTTGCAGTCTGGCTGGGCCGACTGAAAATGTAGACTTAACCTCATTTGTCAAACTCCCATTGTCCAATAGATTGTAGGCTTGCGAGCAGGGCCTTCTCACCTCTTTGTCTGTTTTACCCAGTTTGTTTATTAGTTTACTACGTTTATCCCCAATTGTAAAGTGCTACGGAATATGTTGGAGCTATATAAATAAATGATGATGATGATGATGAAAGATTACAAAAATGTTTTTATAATTATTATCTCACTTTATATATCTCACAAGTACATTATAGCGCTGTGCAGTTAATCACTTATTTGTCTGACATTATTCTCTTAGCCCTATCTGACAATAGAAGCCCCTTTCACTGTTGATGGGATTGATTCAGCCTTTTCCGGACGGTAAGGCTCCGAGAATTGTCTACTAATTGAACAAAAACAAACAGAATTGTTTGGTTCCTTAGCTTTTGGATTTATTTTACATTTTGGTGTGAAGAGGATAATCTCCCTCCCTCTATATCTATTATTCTTCCAAAGTTAGGTAAATATCTGCTGAATCTTGATTCATATAGGTCAATATCATTATTGGCTACTGTCGTTAAATTACTACACAAAATGTCAACCCAGATCAGAGTGGTTTTATATCAGGTATATCCACCTTTCTAAATCTTAGACAGTTATTTACACACCTTCAATTAAATCACAGTAATCATAATGAGGCAGTAGTAGCATCTTTAGATTCTGCTAAAGTGTTTGAATCTGTCGAATGGAACTACTTATGGGAGGTAATAAAGAAATCTGGTATAGGACGTAAGTTATTTAATGGGATTAAACTATTATACTCTGCTCCACTAGGGAGAATCTTGGTCAATTGGTATATTTTTTCAGCATTTACGTTACAAAGGGGAACGGGTCAAGACTACCCTCTATCTCTCACTCTATTGGCTTTGGCCATAAGGCATCTTGAATCTCTAATAAGAAATCATCATAACATTAGTTGCTTTGTATGCAGATGATATGCTGCTATTTTTTTTACCAGATTGGTCAAAATCCTTTACAAAATGAATGCAGGTGGTGGTAAGATTTCAAACCTTTTTCTACAAATTAACTGGACTAAATCAATAACACTGGTCAAAAATGATTTTGTTAATTGGACAATATTGGCAGATTCTTAGGTATCTTTTGGTGCCAATTCTGAAAATTAGGTCAGGATTTGTGTTAAGGGCTCCACTCTTTTGCCATGACATTAAAAATAAATAAATAAATACATTTTGCTCAAAACAGCATGTTGTATGGTTCTTTTCATTCATTTTTTAAATGATTTATTTTTGCTTCAAACCTTCTATAATGAGCAGCAAATCATGTTAAATACATTATTTATTCCCTATTAATCATTTATGTATGTCTAAGCAGAAAATAAAGTAGAGGAATCTGCTGTGTGTGACTAATTCTGTAACAGTCACTCCTCCAGTTTTACGATAGTTTTAATCTACTTTAGTTTTTTTATTTACTATCCTACACCCATGAGTCATGCAAGATAAGAAAATCTTGCATTGTGTGACTTATCAGAGCTTCAGTTGAGTGTCAGCGTTCACATGAACAACATATTCCACTTGTATATTTCTACAAATAATTTGATAGTGAACTTTTTGAAAAATACAAATCCCTGGGTTGCAAAACATCTCTGAAATCCATTTCTTTGATTCACATTTGGACTTTTTTTTCAAAAAATCTTGGAGATATAAGTGATGAACATGGTGAGCGCTTCCAGTAGGATATGTCAATTATGGAAACTTGATACAAAGGAAAATGGAACCCAAAAATGCTTGCAAATTACTGCTTGACACTAAAAAAGGATGTTGCTGAAACTGAATACAACAGAAAATCATTGCATTATATTTTGTATATTTCGAAAAAAAACTATTACTCAAATCCATGCCATCCACATAAATATAGAAAACAGATTTGTAGTCAGCAGAGAAAATGTTATTAGAAGCACTCTATCAGATCAATTTAACATAAGAGTAGCATTTTGTTGCCCAATGTAATTTTTCCATTTAAAAGGGACTTCCCCAGGAACTTACTCCCTTTTCTTTTTTATTATGGCATTTAAATATTTGTAGTTTTGGATTTCCAATTATTAAAAGGAATATTTATTCTCCAATTATTGATTAGCTTGGTACTAAAATGCCACATGTGGAAGGAATTATCCTTTACAGTCTCAGCCAGAGTTAAATAAAATATGATCTCTTCTCTGGTCTGGGAGTGTTAAATGGAGATAATAAAACTCAATGTTTTGCATAGAACTCCAGATTCTGGAGGTTGGCGCTTGCCAACTATAAACTATATTATTTTGCATTTCAATTGGCACAACTTAGAGATTTATTGTCTGAATCTCCCGGTATCGGCCTACAGATATTTCTGGTTGAGCAAGTTTGATTTTGTCATATCCTGTTACAGGCCCTTTTAAGAGGACAAAATCAAAGGAAATATACCCCTGCTTTTCAAGCAAGCTATCCATATATGGGGTACTGCACCTTTATTAATGGGTGGTAATGGAATAGACCCCCAATTTGGTATACTGTTAAAATGGATAAACACCTCAAATTGAGAAATGATGTTTTCCAAAACCATTTAAACTCTTTTTCTCATTTCCAAGAGGAATTTGATAATCCTTTGTCAATATTCCACAGATCTTGACCTGAGGCAACATTTTCAGACTCAATTTGTAAATGGTACTCCAAAATCCATAACATCTCATTTGAAAAGAATCCTTCAAGGTGCTGGATCACACAAAAAACATCTTATTACTAAATATTCTAAATTATATGCAAGTTTTTGTAGCTAATTTTAGTTCTGATTATTTTGTTTCTCTGTGAATGAAAAGGGAAAATAACTTAGGGTCTATTTCAGACAGGGAATGGTCATACATTTTGGGCCAAGCTCCTAGCTGTTCATTATCATCCAAATTTCAAAAATCCAACAATATATTTTGGATAGGGTTGATGTAACTCTCAAAAGGCTATTGGAAAATGTAGGTTGCACTAAGTGTGGTTAGGGACCAGGTTTTTTAAGTGTTTTTGCTGTATTTGCCCAGACTTGTACTATATGCAGCCACACAGATTAATTATGTGATTATTTTCCAAACCACTACTAGAGGTTCCCCCTCTGTCCTAAAATCCTAAAGACATAACAGATGATACAAGTGAGGGAGCTGCTACCCTTAAAACCAAGCAGAGAAAGAAAGTGATTAAGTCGGGTGCACTTATGGAAAATGAGAAAAGTAAAATGTAATAACATTTATTTCATTGATTGATACAATACCTGCAATTATCTGTTATGTGAAATTTTAAAAAGTGAAGCAATAGTGTTGATCAATATTAGAAAAGCGATGATAAAAAGTAATGATAAACATACAATATTTTAATAGAGATAAATAATGGGCTAATATAATCTCTAACAAATGGAAAATATAATGAAAATTGTGTTTAGCCTGAGCTTCTAGATCATTAATTCTAATTTCAATTATCATATACACTTTTCTGATTCATTAGTTTATACTAAACTTTTAATAGAATCTAACACATATGATACATACACTATTTACTTTTTACCATACAGAGCATGTAAAATATCTATGAAAGACAGATAGATAGATAGATAGAATGATAGATATATAGAGTGATATATATGAGATAGATAGATAGATAGATAGATAGATAGATAGATAGATATTAGATGGATAGATGGATAGATAGATATTAGATAGATAGATAGATATTATATAGATAGATAGATAGATAGATAGATAGATAAATAGATAGATATTAGATAGATAGATAGATATGAGATAGATAGACAAATAGATAGATAGATAGATAGATAGATAGATATGAGATAGATAGATATTAGATGGATAGATAGATATTATATAGATAGATAGATAAATAGATAGATAGATAGATAGATAGATATGCGATAGATAAATAGATAGATAGATAGATAGATTGATAGATAGATAAATAGATATATATATATTAGATAGATAGATAGATATGAGATAGATAGATAGATAGATATGCGATAGATAGATAAATAGATAGATAGATAGATAGATAAATAGATATATATATTAGATAGATAGATAGATTTTCCTCAAGAGCAGACATCATGGCCAAATAATCTATTGTATATTTTAGGATTTCCCAAGATTAAAGTGGCAGTTTGAGCAGAGGGATACGACCAGACAATTGTCCAGAGAATTGGTTCCCAAAATGCTTCCAAAAAGTAATTTGGTTTAAATGATGACAGACATAATGCAATTACTGCAAAATACATTATTGAGTTAAGTAACATCTGTAGAATCATTGTCCTGGCTGCTCGAACGTGGACCTTAAGCTGAGGAGATGAGTTAAACTGAGACATGTTCTGCTTCATCCTCCAGACATGTCCCAGGAGAGACTTCACACTAAGCCCAATACAGATGAGAGCGACAATAAATGGAAGACAACATCCAATCACCATGTTAAATAGAGTGAACACGCTGTTTATCTCATCAATATAAATTTTACTAGATAGATTTTCAGTCACATTTTGAAGAAATTCTAAATTCGTTGTCCAAATAAATGGTAGATTAATGAGGAATGATCCCACCAATGTCATTATCAGTAATTGTAGAATAGAAGAGGACAATCTCTTTTTCAGGAAAAGGAAGAAATTATGTGAACAGTTGACCAGTTTCAGGCAATAGTGAACTGAAAGCCAAGCTGTGTGCCAAAAAGTGCCATAAAGTAGAAAGAATTCAGCAATATATATATATACATATCCATTCTTGAACGATAGCAGGTCAATCCAGATGTAATATGTTAAAGCATCGATGACCATGACACATTGAATGATGATGTTTGTAAGAGCCATGGAGAGGAAGATTTGATCACAGACACTGAAACGTTGTTTCTTACTCCAGTCTCTGAAATATACTGTAATTATTGAAGAATTTAGAATTATTGCTGAAATGAACATAATGACCGAGATAAAAATCATGTATATATTTGTAGCTGTCAACATCCCTTATGTATTTGTTCTCTCTCAGTGTGAAGTTAAAATGCTACACTGGGCACATCAGCATTCACAGAAGCACACAATGAAAATACAAGGTTGAGGACAGTGTATACATGTGAGAAATGTATGCAAATTATACAAGCATATGTATTAAAGGGAACATGGAAATGTTCTTTGTGACAGAAAACAATTGTGGTAGGTTCCCCTTTCAATCTCCTCCAATGCACATGTCTATGGAAATGTGTTATTCTTGTATTCCTAATGAAATGCCCATTGTCATGTATAGATAGATAGATAGATAGATAGATAGATCGATAGATAATTAATTAAACAATTCCAATCAATAACAAGCACATTTCCCTGTCCCATGTTCTCTGTAATACATATCCTTGTAGATATTTGCATGCCTTGCTCATATACTGTATGTATATACACTGTCCTCAACCTGATGTAATCATTATATGCTTCTGAATGCTGATGTGTCCAGTGTCGCGTTTTAACTTCACATCTACAGAGAAAAAATACATCAGGGATGTCGACAACTATAGATATTTGCTTGATTTTGATTGCAGTTATCATGTGTGTTTCAGGAATTACTCTAAATTCTTCAGTAATTACAGTATATTGCAGAGACTGGAGAAAGAAACAACACTTCATAGTCTGTGATCAAATCTTTCTCTTCATGGCTCTTACAAATGTCGTCCTCCAATGTGTCATAGCTATCAATGTTTGGCTGTATTGTTTCTGGACTCACCTGCTAAATGTTAACAAAAGTTATGTATATTTTTCTGTTGTTCAATTCTTTCTAATTTACGGCAACTTTTGGCACACAGCTTGGCTTTCAGTTCACTATTGCTTAAAACTGGTCAACTCTTCCCATAATTTCTTCCTTTTCCTGAAAAAGAGATTGTCCTCTTCTATTCTACAATTGCTCATAATGACATTGGTGGGATCATTCTTCATTAATCTGCCATTTATTTGGACAATGAAATTAGAATGTCTTCAAAATGTGACTGATGCATCTAGCAATATTTATTTTGTTGATTTAAGCATTCACTACACTGTCTTTAACATGGTGTTTGGCTGCGGTCTTCCAGTTATTGTGGCTCTCATCTGTATTGGGCTTAGTGTGAAGTCTCTCTTGGGACATGTCTGGAGGATGAAGCAGAACATGTCTCAGTTTAGCTCATCTCCTCAGCTTAAGGTCCCCGTTCGAGCAGCCGGGAGAATGATTCTACAAGTATTCCTTAACTCAATCATGTATTCGGCTGTCATTTTAATCTTCCTGTCATCATTCAAACTTAGCAACTTTTGGGAAGCAGTTCTCTGGACAATAATCATGTCATATCCCTCTGCTCAAACTGTAACTTTAGTTGTAGGAAATCCCAAATTATACAGTAATTTTTTTGGTCAAAATATCTCCTCTTGAGAAAAATATTAATTTCTACCTATTATCTCTCTCTCTATCTCTTTTGCTATGTAAGGAGTGCACATACAATCTTTTGTGCTTGCTTGTAAATGAATGTCTGCTTTTGCATATAGCACCCAAGTACTGAGCAGCTTTATTCTTACACTGGTAATTAGAGATAACCTGGTAATGAGAGATAACCTATGACACATCCAACACCCAACTCTAAATCCCATTTGAACTTTGCCATCCCTGCAGAAACAACACGGTTATGACATGGCACGGTTAAACTTTCTAGCTCAATTTAAACCTAAGTATAACACCCAGTGTTTTCATGCCCAGCGCTATTCATTTAATCTACCTTGTCCACAAATAAAAGTTCCAATTAGTAAGAAATTCTAAAATAAACATTTAAATTGCTGTAAATCTGACTTCGCTGGTGGAAGTCCCCCACCACATCTTCCCTCCATACTTCCCCCTACTTCTGTAAGGTACTTTGGTTGCACTCAACCATCTATCCCCATATCTACCCAGGAGCGGTTTTCTTTAACTCACCACAAAGTTGTTTCTATATTTAGTCATGGTCCTCTCTGTTGTTACCTTTCACCGGTTCATTGGTTGTACACTTATGTATGTACAATTAGCATAATTTACCTTTCCATCTGTTACCATGTTGCAGAATCCTCTCCTCCCATCTCTTCAAGTTTCACTTATGACATTAACCAAGATATGCAGGGAGAAAAGATTTGCATCTCTCATATGTTCCTTCCTCACTCTGCTCAGTATGAAATCATTATACCACTGACGCTTGTTCAGATCTGCTGTTATTATTACCAAAGGAAACAAGACAAGTTGTCCAGTTTTACAGAATGCAGCTGGCTGAGCAGATTGTGGAATCCATCATTCTAGTTATCATCTGGGCACATGGAATCATCATAAACTCAGCTATCATCACTATGTACATCAGACTCTGGAGAAAGATACCTAGTCCTGGTGTCTGTGACCAAATCCTTTTCACAATGGCTCTCACTAGTGTCCTTCTGGATTGCTTAATGTTATGTAATAGCTACTTGCTTTATTTTCAAACACTAAGAGAAAATTATACAAATGTATTCATTGCTCTTTATGTCGTGTTTGTTGTGTTCAATATGAGTTTTTGGAACACCGCCTGGCTCTCCATCTTCTACTGTGTGAAACTCGTCAATGTTTCCCACTGGATCTTCCTTCGGTTGAAAATGTGGTTCTCCTCATCCATTACCAAACTACTCATAGGATCAGCAATATGTTCAGCTTTGGTTAATTTGCCATTTTTTTGGACAGCACACCTGATATCTCTTCATAATACAAATATTACTGATAAACCATTAAATATTAAACTAATTGAGAATGTCTACTATGGTGTGTTTAAATTGTTGATCAGTTACACCGTGCCTTTTATCCTGACTTTAATCTGTATTATACTCAGTGTGAGGTCTCTCCTGCAACACGTCTGGAAGATCAGGCAGAATGTATCACAGGTCAGCCCATCTCCTCAGATCCAGGCTCTGGTTCGGGCAGCTGTGACAATGACTCTGCGTATGATGTTGGATCTAACCTTCCTAATTATCATTATTTACACGACTGTAGTGTCTTTCCATCTGGAACCTACAATAGGGATGTCCTTCTGTCTGTTTCTAATGTCATATCCATCAGTACAATGTTTTGTACTAATATTTGGAAATCCCAAATTGAAGAGCAGACTCTTGGAGCGAGAATCCACCTCTAATGTCATTAGATAACTTGAAGGTAATGATGAAGACACATGGAAAAAAATGTATAATTGAGCATATATATATATATATATATATATATATATATATATATATAGTCACACACACTAATGTACATTGTCTTTGTCTTTGGAGTGCTAATATTAGAATCCTGTTTCAATACAGTCCCTTAATTTATTTCTCACTACACACCCTGTTCCTGATTTAGTGCTACCATTTATTTAATCTACACAATAATTTAGTATATTTTGGCTTTCTGGAAAATCCGTGGAGAAGAAACATGTTACAAAGTGTCATCAAGGTAATCATCCCACATTGGCCCAATACTACTGTGCACTGTCCTGTCCAACAGCTCCCTACACACATCAAGCGATACTGAGCGTCTAGTGCTACCTGCTCTAATCTAGTCTCAAACACTGTCTGACACTGCAATAACTATAGGTGGAGGGCCAGGAAAACAGAAATAGTGGCTACATATTGAAAGTAATAGGTATTATGGAAGAAAATACAATATATGTTTTGGTTACAATTACTGCAGTATAGTTATGGTTACAATTATATCCTCTCTTAAAGCCATATAGTGAAATCCACTACATGGTGGTTCACATAGGCCAGCAAAATGTAATTACCATTAAATACATAAATTCTTTACAAAATGACATTCTGTTGCTGTCATCACAATGTTCAGCACAATGAGGAAAGCCATGATTATCTCTGTCTCTCAGCGTTGGTCTTCATGGCCTTCAATAGGTAATTGTCAGCCATTTGCCCTCCTAAACTGCACAACATGTGATACATATATATATATATATATATATATATATTTATATATATATATATATATATATATATATATATATATATATATATATATATATTGTACTATTATTTTTTAGAACCATATTATGTAAATGTATCTTCAAAGTAAAAAATATTATTGGACAATTATATATTAAGATTTTCGCTAGATTATTTATTATCAAGAAATAAACAAATAGTTACCTATATGCATGAGTGAAAAGTTAGATATAGAAATGCAGCAAGGAAATATACTTTGTAACAGAAATACAAATAATTATTAGTTCAAAATATGAAGTTTGTAAAATTTGCAAATACTGATATTTTTATTTTTATTTGGTTACCTTGTGGAGAAATACATGAAAGTTTTTATTGATGGCTGTTATTTGCTTTGGTATAATTCTATAATTCTTTGATTGAAAATTAATAAGGATTAAATGATACAAATATATTATATACTGAATTTGGACATCTCTCTATATCAATAGGATTGAAATTATAGATGCGTTTATGTAACCACAGATATATGTACACTTACTAGATATCAGGGGATATGTATTATTGGGCATGGTGAGACTAATAATTTTCGTTTCCATAATTATTTATGATGGTCTAGCAAATTTAAGAAACAACAAATTATGCATAAATGAAAGTGTATACAAGATACAGATATACATATATATATATACATATATATATATATATATATATATATATATATATATATATATATATAAATATTCCATAGACAAAAAACCTTACAGTTTAACATGTCCGATTAAGGTTCCTTACACATCATCTAAAATGTAAGAAAACTATTGAAACTCTTCCACTCAAACTCCAAATAGCAATGAAATTCCGACGATTAAGGCAGAAACCTTAATGGACGTGTTCCTTGCGCAATACAGACATGGTATGTCATCACGTCCTGCGGTTAGCTGCAGATTCAGCACTATCATGGAGTGAGATTGCTGTCACTCACACAATACAGACATTGTATGTCATCACGTCCTGCGGTTAGCTGCAGATTCAGCACTATCATGGAGTGAGATTGCTGTTTCAATTATTGTCAAAACTGTAAAAAATCATTTGATCTCAGGCACAGACTGAAAGACCAAGTGCTAATTGTGAATGTATGAGATGGCAATCTAGTGGTAACAATCTAATGGTAACAATCTAGTGGTAACAATCTAGTGGTAACAATCTAATGATACCAATCTAGTTGTAACAATCTAGTGGTGACAATCTGATGGTAACATTGTAGTGGTAACAATCTAGTGGTAACAATTTAGTGGTAACAATCTAGTGGTAACAATTGTAGCTTTTCTCAAACAACAATCTACCACTGGTGTAGAAACCTCATTACTTTCCACAGTCTCGCTGCCCCCTCCTCAGTGCAGCCTCTTCAGTGATTCTCACCTTCCTTTTGTTCCTAGCTCTAAACTTCCCCTCAATGAGTTGCTGAGAGCTCTCACACAGCCCGACCCTCAACTGTCACTCCCCCTGCATCCTGATTCGCCAAGAGCTGTAACAAGGGGCGTGCTGCCTAAGAGACAGGCAGAGCAAGTGAATGATCGCACACTCACCTATCATAGGATTAGTGGGGCTTGAAAAATCGTTTCGGATTTGTGCTCCTTAATCAATCTCCAAGCAAATGTCACTGGATCTTTCTGACCTTAGTCTTTGAAATGTACTTTCCTATATAATGGGTAAGTCATTATGATAATATATGTAGGATTGACTGCTGCTGGGATTTAAGGATAAGGTTTATAGGATAGATACCAGTTAACATTTTCTATCATTTGTACTCTCACAACAGATCCGTGAGATTTAGCTTGTAAGCTTGCGAGCAGGGCATTCTCACCTCTTTGTCTGTTTTACCCAGTTTGTTATTAGTTTACTATGTTTGTCCCCAATTGTAAAGCGCTACGGAATATGTTGGCGCTATATAAATAAATGATGATGATGATGATGTGTCTGTATTGTTCTGATATCTGATCACCCATACAACAGTCCGGCAGAATGCTTGGTCTGTGTACAGCATCTGTTTGTGGTCATGATATTTTCTTGCAGCAGATGTTGGAACTTATATGCAGGACACATTATTTTGAATTTCCTGAAAAGTAAAATGGATCTCAATCAGAGCGCACAATGTTACTGCTGTCTGTGCTCTCTCTTATCATTCCTGCAAATATTTTGCCAATTGGTCATCCCTCTACTTTTCAAAATGAGCATAGTTTGGACGTGATGAGTATAAAAGACACTGCGGCTTTAAATAAATAAATAAGGAAGGGGAGACTGTTTTACATAAAAATTGCTTCATGTTCAGTTTCTGACAGCTGAAACAGTGACTGGGATGGGAGCAGTCAGTAGGACATTTAATAGAACAGTAAAATAAAGTTCACTGCCGCACAAGCTGATCTACAGTAAAAAAGTGTGGGGTGATCTCATCGCCATATACCACCTGTCAGCGCATTATACAGATATGATTATTGTGTAATGTGGATCAGACGCCCCAAATATTGTATATCCTTCAAAGAGAGTGCTTGTAAGGCCCTTTATATACACTGTACATGTTGTCATGTCCCAAACAGAGCAGAGCACTTTTAAATCTCATGCTCCCAACTCAGAGCAGTGAATAAATGAACTGACGTCACTGAGGGGTGGCTAGATTAAAACGGGCTCTGTTAAAGCTGTCTCTGGCACCGCTCTGAGGGATTAAACTGTAAAATGAGAGCGGTGCCAGGGCTAATACTAGTATAGTGTGACCCCCTCAGCCCTAAAACACCATCCAGCTCCCCTGTGGCAACAAAGTGAGGCTAATTTCTCCTGCTCACAGAAGAAATTTATTTAGCGAGAGGGGTCAGCCATATTTGTACTCTTAAATGAAGCCAGTCTGAGTACACCCTATATACAACTCTATTTGACTTGCAGATTCAACATGGCGGAATGTTGTTCATTATAAGCAACCTTAATATAAGGGCACGTCTGTGCTCTTATAATATATATATATATATATATATATATATATATATATATATATATATATATATTGTGGAAGTGAAATAATTGAATGAAGTAAACCAAATTGATTAATATTGTTTTACCGCTCAATTGCGATAAATACTTCACGTGTTATGACGCGATCGCAAGGATTCCTAATACACACATTTACATTCGCACTTACACTTGTAAATAATGCACATTTATTAAGGTTCCAATCCACATTTATTTATAGGTAAAATGTATTAGATTGTTTATACATAAATGGTAATATATTAAAAGTATCTAAGGCTCAGGATAAAGGAAATGTATCATGTTTAGTGTCATTTTTATCTGCACATTACCATCTCTAATCTGCTACTTCCGACTTTGCGATCGCTTCCTGCGATCAATAATTATGGAAGACAAAAGATTGAATGATCAAAATGACATTATGTTTTTAGTTTGTTTAGAACTGGTTTGGGTCAGTTTCCTTGAGAAGCACAAGTTTTCAGCTGTTGGGGAAAGGTGATAAATAGATATGAGATAGATAGATAATGAAACATTTCCAATCAGTAACAAACACATCTCACTGTACCATGTTCTCTGTAATACATATCCTTGTAGGTATTTGCATGCATTGCTCATATACTGTATATATATACACTGTCCTCAACCTTGTGTAATCACTATATGCTTCTGAATGCTGATGTGTGCAGTGTCGCGTTTTAGCTTCACATCTACAGAGAAAAAAATACATCAGGGATGTCGACAACTATAGAAATTTACTTGATTGCGATTGCAGTTATCATGTGTGTTTCAGGAATTACTCTAAATTCTTCAATAATTACAGTATATTTCAGAGACTGGAGAAAGAAACAACACTTTATAGTCTGTGACAAAATCTTTCTCTCCATGGCTCTTACAAATGTCGTCCTCCAATGTGTCATGGCTATCAATGTTTGGATACAATTTTTATGGACTCACCTGCTAAATGTCAACAAAAGTTATGTATATTTTTTTTTCGTTGAATTCTTTCTAATTTATGGCAACTTTTGGCACACAGCTTGGCTTTCAGTTCACTATTGCCTGAAACTGGTCAACTGTTCCCATAATTTCTTCCTTTTCCTGAAAAAGATATTGTCCTCTTCTGTTCTACAATTACTCATAATGACATTGGTGGGATCATTCTTCATCAATCTGCCATTTATTTGGACAATCAAATTAGAATTTCTTCAAAATGTGACTGATGCATCTAGAAATATTTATTTTGTTGATATAAACATTTACTACACTGTCTTTAATATAGTGTTTGGCTGCTGTCTTCCATGTTTTGTGGCTCTCATCTGTATTGGGCTTAGTGTGAAGTCTCTCTTGGGACATGTCTGGAGGATGAAGCAGAACATGTCTCAGTTTAACTCATCTCCTCAGCTTAAGGTCCACGTTCGAGCAGCCAGGACAATGATTCTACAAGTATTGCTTAACTCAATCATGTATTCGGCTGTCATTTTAATCTTCTTGTCATCATTCAAACTTAGCAACTTGTGGGAAGCAGTTCTCTGGACATTTATGATGTCATATCCCTGTGCCCAAACTGTCACTTTAGTTGTAGGAAATCCCAAATTATACAGTAAATTTTTTGGTCAAAATATCTCCTCTTGAGAAAAATATTAAATTCTACCTATTATCTCTCTCTCTTTTGCTATGTAAGGAGTGCACATACAATCTTTTTTGCTTGCTTGGAAATCAATGTCTGCTTCTGCATATAGCACCTAAGTACTGGGCAGCTTTATTCTTACACTGGTAATTAGAGATAACCTGGTAATAAGAGATAACGTATGAAACATCCCACTCCCAACTCTAAATTACATTTAACGTTTACCATCACTGCAGAAACAACACAGTTATGACATCGCACGGTTGAACATTCTAACTCATTTTACACCTAAGTATAACACCCAGGGGTAAATGTATCATACTCCGATTTGTACAAGTCGCCGGAACCATTACTATAGTTAATATATTACAATTATATTAATATTAATGATAATAATGAAACATAACTTTTCCAATCCTGTTGGATGTCAAAGAAATAGATCCATCCGCATAACCCCTTCATCTCCTCCACTTGCTCTCTCCCTTGCCTCATCTGGCTCCCCCTGTGCCTGTTCTGTTTTCCCTCCCTTAGGATGTAAGCTCACATGAGGAGGGCCCTCTTCCCTCCTGTCTCCCTACCTGTTCTTCTGCTCCGTGTTTATTGCATTAACCAGCCTGGAGTTTCTGAAGTACTGGTATTTTTGTTTATTGTTTTGTACTGTTTCACCCTGTATAGTCTACTGTTTGTATGATGTACAGCGCTGCAGAAAGCTTGTTGCGCCTAACAAATAAAGGATAATAATAATAATAATAATAATAATAACAATAATATATTTTAAGAATAACAGGCAAATAACTAATAAAATTCAGTGGGTTTTGAAAATGGTAAATCAAATAAATCAGTTTTGTTGAAATACAGTTAGTCATCTGCCGTTATGGGCAACAAATTGTTATATATTTTCCACAGGGGCAAAATTGATTAACCAACATAAACCAAGAGGTGATTAATAATAATATGTCACCCATAAAGTGTACAGTGTGTGTAAAAAAACATGTTATTGTCACAGAAATGTAATTTCTAATCTCATTTATTAACCACTTTCAAAGGCAGTTTCCACAAGAAATACAATTCCTTTTCACTCTAAATTAACACTGTGTTTCATGTACGTATAACTGTATATTATCAGACATACCATAGATGTGGAACTTACAAACATACAGTACACACATTAGGCCTGATTCATTAAGGAATGCAAATGTCGATTTTATGTGTATCGTACGCAAAATGAGTCTGCGCATGCCCAGAACCGGGTTAAGCGCCAAAGAATGCAGCAAAGTGCGATTCATCTTTGAAAGAAAGGACACTTACTTCAGCCTACGATTTCAGGGAGGGATCGGGGCATTGAGGAATGTTTGGCCATAGTCAATGTACAGTATAGGTGTGCCAAATTCAAGCGCACACAGCCATGTCCAATTCAAGGTTTGGGCATCTCAAAGGTACTTGTTTTTCTGCCGTATCTCTTGCTCCAGCTAGAGGACTAGTCTAAGTCCTGATTACTAGTGATCTCAGACATTAATTGAATAGCTTTTTTCACGTGTGCTCCTTTGAGTCTATTTATCCATACACCCGTAACCATAAGCGCACATATCTTCAGATTCATTCCTTGTTGAATTCAGGAGTACACAGAGTCGATTCATGAAATTTTTTAAAAAACACAGCTTGCGCCCAGTATGGATGCCTTGATGAACAGGGGAGGGCTGGCATATTTAAGCCTGGGGAACAAGACTAGACTCAGCAGCCTATTAGGATCATTTTAAAAGGAAAAGAATGCAGATGACCAAGTGACTAGCCCAGGTAGCACACTATGGGACTGCCCCCCCTCCTTGTCCTCCAACCTAGCCTGCCACTGTTAATGAATCAGGCTCAATATGTATAATTAGCCAATTACATACAGATTCTGCTATGTGTTCATACAGTAAGAATGAATAATCATATAAAGTTTTTCTTGGTGCTGGAATAGCGCTCCCTCTGGCATAAGAGGGGGGAGGAATTTTGGATGCTGCCACAAACCCTTAGGGTTGTCTTACTTCCTCTAAATTATTATATAAATATTCCAAAATAAGGCAAAGGCCGCAAAGGGAAAGTCTTGGGAAAATGGGAAATGGCATATTTGTTGTTTACATTTTTTTTGTGTAAATGTATCTAGATATGTTTTTTTGTACTCCAATATTTGAGTAACATGTTTTGTAGATATGACTCAAAATTCCAAAGAAATCTAAGTGTTGCAAACAGAGATGTCAACTGCAATGTTTGGTACTCTGAAATGCTTTCAATAAAGATAACTCATTACATAAGTCATGGTATTCCTGAAACCAGCAAAATAACTGTAATGGCAATCTATGATAGCCTAATGCCCAACCTTACTGAATATATTTCATATGAAAAACACACAGTCCTTTTACTTTAGTCTCAATATTGCACATTTTAAAACAATGTTCAGCAATAGCCTGAAGATTAAGCTCTGACTCCTTTTTGCTTGATTCCCCTTCTCCCAATCTCATATAGATACATGCAAATGAAACTGAGATAAAAATCATTTAATATATTTGTTTAAAATCACACTCACATTTAGTAGAATGTTCATAAGTCAATTAGTGCTCTCCCGATGGCAATTACCTCAATGGCCACCGATCTGGTACGGCGGTCCACAGTGTACACTGAATAAGAAATGAATGTCTGCATTACCACCTGTTGACTAAAAGAGGTATTACAGCTCTCTGTTCATCCCAACATCACATGAAATGTTTTTTTTTCTCACTCAGTCATCAAAGGTCTGTAAATATTAATTGTAAGTTAGAGAATAATGTCACCTGTTTCAGCTAAAAAATTGTATTAAATGTTCCTTTATAAGAAGCATGACTATTGAATTGAATGTAAATTAAGTTGGAAAAAGTTATTGACTTAAGATGTGATTAAAAACTCTCTCCAAAATAAATTCACATTATTCTGTCATTATTCTATCACTAGGTGGCACTGTTTCCTGAGCCAGGAATTTGTTCTGCTACTAGAAGCACCAGCATGTCCTGGCATAATTTTTTTAATTAATACTTTTTTTTACCACAGAACCCACAGCCCGCAATTTGTGGAAAGACCTCCACTGCTTTTAGCACTGGGCTTCTTTTTCTACAGTGGGGCCAATGTCTTATTTGCTAAAATAAACGACATGCTCTGAAATTGGTGGCCACCGATGGGTAAATAAGTCTATTTTCTCTGAATCTCTGAGCTCTATTTAATATCTATGATTATATCTAGAGACAGACTTATGTGATATAGGTTTGATGATTGAATAGAACACTGCAAAAATAGACCTATGGGACTCTGAATACATTAAGGTGAATCTGGGTTTTGAGTGTACCTAATTGGCCAGTGAACTTCCTGTAAAGAGCCCCTTATTACATGTTGGTTTGACCTTATCCACTCATATATAGTATATAATATGATAGTGTCCATTAACATGCAATACATATTAAATACAGTAATTATTAGTAAATTCATATTATTATTTAGTTCATTTGTATCTAAATATCATAGTATTGTCACAGATCTGCTTGAACTGAAGTCTGCTTGCTGGAGTTGACACTACTAAGCTAGGAGGCACAGAATGGGATCAAACCAAGGAATCTACACAAACCAAAAGGGAATCCAGAAGCAGGGTCAGGTAAAGCCAGGGCAGTAGTCAGGAGGACAGACAGAATGCAGGGAAACAGGCAGGAGCGCTAGAGCGTAAGTGAACCTTGATACTCTGGTATCCTAATGGTGCCAGAGCCTTCCTTAAATAGTGTGTGCTAGACCCTGATTGGTGGCAGTGGGATCAGCGGTCAGGAAACAGCTGATGCCCGGCCCAGAGAGAAAAAATAAGCATTCCGTTGCTAGTCAACAGAATGTGATTGTGCAGTAGTGCAAGGCGGTCATCCTTGGCACCTAACGGGCATGCGGGGACGGCATCTGACAAGTGTTTCTGCATAATACAGTATGTAATTTTATTTTCATTTGTATTAATAAGTTCTAGCGATTGAGTGAGATGGTTTTCTGTAGTCTATTTTTGGCTTAAATGAATCTAAGTGTGGGGGCAACAAAATGGGCAAAGACGTGAAGTCATTTAGAAGCAGTCTCTTATCAATCAGTATTAAGTTGGTGGGCTCACCGGACAGTAGCTTATGTCATGACTGGAGCTTCTTGGGAGCAGTCCTATTCATTTCTATGGGATTTTTTTCTACAGGAAGAGCAATGGTATATAAGAAATTTTTTATATCTGATGTTCATGCTAATCAACAAGTTTCAAGCTAGATGTCCCTAATATAGGGCATCCAATAGGGTGCACTGCTCTAAAATAAGATTCACCCAATTAAGTGTTTGCATTACTGTTGCTCCTGAATAATATGATTAGTGATACCCATGCTGGTGATGTCCATTGTGCTTTTTATCCCGCACTTAATGGTGATCAGTTCTCTCCTGAATGGATTACCTTGTTTGGATGATAACTTTGAATACATTACACACAATGCATTGATATCATTCTTGTATTTTTGGCACTTAATTTACCTTTGCCTAATACTGGTCATCTTTTGTCACCAGTTGTTCCTCTGGTTATTGTCTACATTCACTCACTCTTTTTTAGTAGCTGTGTCCTATTTCATTATCATATCTATTTCTGTACAATATGTCTTAACTATCCTTAAATTTTTCAGAGGAATTATGATTTTAATTAGTGTGATATTTAGCTACTGTCCACAAAATATTCTGACTCTACTTTGTCTTGGACTCAGTGTAATAATTGTTGGTGTCATTGTAGACATGAGTTTCCAGGTAAATATTGGTTTGCTAGCTTTATAATTTAGGTGATCCTTGTGGGCAGTTATTACACCTCTCTTAGCATTTAATCAGTTATACGGCCCTTGGAAATCCCAAGTTAAAGAAAACATTATGGAGGAAATTTAAAAAGCACAAATGGTTCACTGTGCAGGACAGAAGCAGCTGTGGATTGGTTGTGCCCCATGATTTCCATAAATGCATTTAGATTTCCACCAAGGTACATGGATTTATGGAGAAAGATGTTGGTGCCTATGGAGCTGAGGTTTGCACAGGCAGAGGAGTACTGGGAGAAGACTGAGGGCAGTGAAGGCGTCACCCCCTGATGTATGGAGGAGGAGCACCAGGAGCTTTACTTCGAAGAGCAGTGCAGAAATGAGATTTGCTTATGTGAAGGGAGATTATTGTAAGAAGATAAAGGACTGGAGAGGGTACATATTTAGTGGAAGTCCACTCCACAAAGAAGCTTTATTATTAAATAATCTCAGAGCTGGTGTTCTCCAGGTCTTGTCTTATATTATAAATGGCAATATTATGACTTCTACTTATTTTCAGGTGCATATCAAGCAATGTAATAAACAGTTCAAAACATACACAATCACCACATATCAGTCCAAGGGATAAATTTATCAAGCTTAGAGATGTTGCCAATAGCAACCAATCAGATTCTAGTGATCATTTATCTAGTTTGATTCCTGATCATGGCCTTATCTGTGTGGAGTTTGTAAGTTCTCCCCGTGTTTGCGTGGGTTTCCTTTGGTTGCTCCGGTTTCCTCCCACACTTCAAAACCATACTGGTAGGTTAAATGGCTGCTGTCAAATTGACCCTAGTTTCTCCTTCTGTTTGCCTGTGTCTGTGTATGTGTTAGGGAATTTAGACTGTAAGCTCCAATGCGGCAGGGACTTTTCTGTGCAGCTCTGTGGAATTAGTGGCGCTATATAAATAAATGGTGATGATGATTTATTACCTTCTACAAAATGATTAGGCAAACCTGCCAGAAGCTCTCAGCTTGATACATCTACCCCCTGTCGTCCTTTACACTCACCATTAATTTAAGCAATAAATGATAGTAAAAAAAATTGTGTTTAGGTGAAAGGATATGAAACTAAAGTGGGACAAAGTTGGACTTTGATGTGACATGTCTCTGTACAGCGCTGAGGAATTGGTGGCGCTATATAAATGAATGGTGATGATGATGATGACATGTACACCTTTACATATTAATGCCTGTGGGTCTGGTTCATTCATTTAAGCAGGGACAATTTCCCTTTTTAATAAAAACAGTAATTTATTCCATACCCCATCAGACAGCTAAGAAAATACAAAATATAAAATATTATGTTTTTCCTGGTTTTAGCCTTATGTATTTTTATAGCAGCCTTGACACAATTATTTGACTTAAAATATATTATAATTGTGTGTTATTACTTTACACATTCACTACTGTTACATCTCCACCTTTCCCTTCACCATTCTGTTTTATTTTACGATAATACATTCTTGAATGATTGGTTTTGTTCTAGCATTAAACTTTATTTATCAAGGTAGTGACTGGACAACACAAGGACACCCATTAATGCAGTGCTAGACCATGTGCAGGTGTACAGTAAGGTCTAAAGCTGTTCTTTTCAGTATTATTTAACCTTCTACAGAACACCAATGCGGCCATCCTAAGGGTGTAACAAGCATAATGACACATAACTTCTCGACAAAATATTAAATTCAGCATAAATACACAATCATAATATTTCATCATATAATTTCAAATACTCCTATTCTCCCAATAAGTTTTTAATAGATATTTCAAGGTGGGTATCTTCATAATATAAGGAAACTTGTAGCTCCAGACCACAAACAACATCTGTGCCACTTACACATGGGGTCGGCTATTTATTAGAATTGCTGTCTATTCAGCTTGGTTAAACTTACTCTGCTGAAAGTTACTGCACCCATTATATCTCACTTACATGCTATGTATAATATATTGCTGTATTAATACAGGCTTATTTATTGATCACTATGTATGAGTTTTACATAACATTAACGATTTATCAAAATCAACAGTAAATTAAGTTTGTAATCACTGTC
Source organism: Mixophyes australis (assembly GCA_036250195.1). Lineage (NCBI taxonomy): Eukaryota > Metazoa > Chordata > Amphibia > Anura > Limnodynastidae > Mixophyes > Mixophyes australis. The sequence continues at coordinate 3,233,711 of JAVHZZ010000007.1, forward strand.
TTCTGCACCATACCAGAGATTTAAGAACAGACCTGTATTTATAGGGCAACCATAAAGTGATTTACAAAATAATTCACTTTGATTTGCTATGATTCAATATGAATCTGTATTAGTGACATCTCCTTTATACTGGAAGTGAGAAGATTTTTCCGCCTCTAGGAGGGGGATGGAGTTTTTATGACCCAGAAGTGCTAGTCCTGCACCTATGACTGGTATTCACTATAGAGTGGGATGCAATACTGCCCTTTTTATATATAATAAATATATTTTTAACTTTAAGCAAATATGGTTCTATACATTAGATAATTTTCCTTTCCTTTCAAATTATTATGATATTTTCATTAATTTTGCACATTTTGAGTACGGTGAACAATATTTATAGCTGTTCATTTACCTCTAACGTACAATGTTCAACATCAGTTCTATCTCTCTGCGTAACTCTCTTTTGTTTTCATACATCATGTAGATATGGTTCCTCTGGTATCACCACCCATGACCCTGGTGCTATCCTGCTACATATTGCATGGAACTAGACAGGTGTTACAATGTATGCCTGTTGAATAAGACTATTGAAAATATTACACAAAATAAGTGAAAACTAAAAGTCAGTTAAAAATAATAGTGTGTCTCCCTGCAAAAAATAAAAATAGCCAATTTTTGGTCAAGAAAATTGTCAACTGAGTAGTTTTTTTTACCCTCTAAATAAAATTGTGATACTATGTAACAGATGTGAACTCCCTTACTGAAGTGTAACAATTCCCTGTATCAAGCTTCTAATACTAACCATTTCTATATTTGTGTCTATTTAATAAACTACCCAGCAGAAGTCTAAGAACTAATATATCGTTCTGATGAGAACTAATAATATATAATTTGCATGAACTCGAAAAACTATATTTGAATCTGCATTATTTGTACCTATGCTAATATGACTGCATTGTTTAATCAGTCTGCACAAACCTAACATAAGTCAGAAGTGATTGTACAACTAGATAACTTTTAACATAATATTATTTGCTTCTTGACAGAAACATTGGTCTTCTAATGGATATTCCCATTGTACCCCCACCCAGAACAATTATTCATGTTGTTAGTATAATGAGGGAGCAGGTACACATTGTAACTACCTTTAAAATGTGTTTACTAATGTTGTTCACTTGAGCCTGACTATCCTACGTGAAAACGTAGAGAGATACCATGTTCCCTCTTTAATAGGATTTAATATCCTAACTTTCTTGTCTTGGCTCTCTCCCCTAGTTAGTACCCCCATTTATGTGTCTCCCCCTCCCTCTAGGTTGTTAGCTCTCATGAGCAGGGCCATCTTTCCTTGTGTGCTCCGTCTACAGTTCCTTCACCCTCTGTACCGCTTGGCCTGCTTCGCTAGCCCTGTTTTCCCTGTTTTATTAATATTCGGCCTTCTTCTTGCTGATTTCTACCATCCCTTTCTCTATCTGTCAGATATAATCTGATTTGCTTTACCCTGTCACCTGTGTTTGTATATATTTGTGTATCATGTTGTGTCTTGGTTCTGTTTTCTGTATATGTAATGTACGGCGCTGCGGACCCTTTGTGGCGCCTTATAAGTCAAAGATAATAATAATAATAATAATATATTTTGTGTTCTATGTACTGAGTCAGAAATTCAGAGGATCTTGAGATGTCCTCACTGTATCTATATTTCAAAAATTTGAACTTGGTAAGTAGGCGGAAGTGGGGAGGGAAGATGTGGAGGGGGTTAGGATAAAGGGGAAAATTATTGTAGGTATCTCGTATGAATCTTGATCTATATAACAATATGTGAAGCTGTATGATGAAAATAGTCTTGATTTATTAAACAGTTAGAGGAGTTATCTCCAGCCCTCATGTTAACTTAGAAAGATATGAATATCTAGCCTTGTTCACTAAACATCCAGCAACTGAATGCCTCCAAAATCTTGAAACATCCATATCTGTTTTTTTAGTTCAAGCAGGAAACCGAAAAAATCTGCATAATGTAATACAGTGACAGGCAGTGGTAGAACAAATTACTCTGAGCACTTACACAGCTGTCTCTTGTTACTTAGTGATCAATGTAGAAATAGCAGACACAAATTCTTGCAGGTTCTTCTTATCTGTAGATAAGGTACTCATACAAGGTGCATACAATCATTTTCCCCTTTGTCCCTACTCCCACCACATCTTCCCTCCCCACTTCCATCTACTTATCGAGTTCAAACTTTCTACTTTGCTTCTTAAGAAGGGCGCAGAACACCTTCTGTAAAGTACTGTGGCTGCACTCAACCACCTATCGCCAAATCTACCCAGAAGCGCTTTTCCTTAACTCACCACAACGTTGTATCAATATTTATTCATGGTCCTCTCTGTTGTTACCTTTCACCGGTTCATTGGTTGTACAATTATGTATGTACAATTAATATAATTTACCTTTTCATCTATTACCCTGTTGCAGCATCCTCTTCTCTCATCTCTTCAAGTTTCACTGATGACATTAACCAAAATATGCAGAGGGAAACCTAATACTAAACAGATTTGCATCTCTCATCATGTTCTTTCCTCACTCTGCCCAGTATGAAATCATTACACCACTGACACTTGTTCAGATCTGCTGTTATTATTACCAAAGGAAACAACACAAGTCCTCCAGTTTTACAGAATGCAGCTGGCTGAGCAGATTGTGATAAACATCATTATAGTTATCATCGGGGCTCATGGGATCATCATAAACTCATCTATCCTCACTGTGTACATCAGACTCTGGAGAAAGACCACTAGTCCTGGTGTCAGTGACCAAATCCTGTTCACTATGGCTCTCACTAGTGTCCTTCTGGAGTGCTCACTGCTATGTTATAGTTACTTGCTTTATTTTGAGAGTCATAGAGAAAATGATACAAATGTATTAATTGCTCTTTATGTCATGTTTGTTGTGTTCAATATGAGTTTTTGGAACACCACCTGGCTCTCCGTCTTCTACTGTGTGAAACTCATCAATGTTTCCCACCGGATCTTCCTTCGGTTGAAAATGTGGTTCTCCTCATCCATTACCAAAGTACTCATAGGATCAGCAATATGTTTAGCTTTGGTTAATTTGCCATTTTTCTGGACAACACACCTGATATTTCTTCATAATGCAAATATTACTGATGAACCATTTAATGTTAATATAAATGAGAATGTCTACTATGGTGTGTTTAAATTGCTGATCAGTTACACCGTGCCTTTTATCCTGACTCTCATCTGTATTGGACTCAGTGTGAGGTCTCTAATACAACACGTCTGGAAGATCAGGCAGAATGTATCACAGGTCAGCTCATCTCCTCAGATCCAGACTCTGGTTCGGGCGGCTGTGACAATGACTCTGCGTCTGATGTTGGACCTAACCTTCCTAATTATCGTAATTTACACAAGAGTAGTGTCTTTCCATGTGGAACCTGCAATACAGATAATCTTCTCTCTGTTTCTATTGTCATATCCCTCAGTACAATGTTTTGTACTTATATTTGGAAATCCCAAATTGAAGAGCAGATTCTTGGGGCGAGAATCCACCTCAATAGTCATTAGATAATTTGAAGGTGACGATGAAGATAAATGGAAAAAAATGTATGCTTGAGCATATATATATATATATATATATATATATATATATATATATATATATATATATAAGGAAATACAAATCGTAACAGAGACATGCTGTTGATAATTAATTATTTGTTTAAAGTATGAAGTATCCAAAATTTACAAAAGATGAATTTTTTTGGTAACCTTGTGGAGCTTCACAGCGTTTTATAGATGGTTGTTTTTTGCTTTGTTTAATTCTGTTTGACTATTGATAAGGATTGATTGAAACAAATATATTAAATACTGAATAAGTACATCTCTCTGTATCAATAGTATTGATATCTTAGTCAAGTTTATGTAACCACAGATATATGTACATTTACTAGATATAAGTGGATATGGTGGATATGTATTAGTGGGCATGGTGAGACTTATAACTTTGATTTTCATAAATCTTTATGATGTTCTAGCAAATTTAAGAAAAAACATATATGCGGAAATTAAAGTTTATACATGATATGCATATGAGATGTATGAATGCAGTGTACTAATATAATCTTAAAGATATATTAAGATTATTATTACTTAAAAAAATTATTGAAAACTAAGCATATTGGTAAGTATTATACAGTGTTACATAATAAAATAAAAATAGTAATATATATTTTGTTTTTGCAAGTTGGTGATACGACAGAAATAGGTATGTCATACTTGCCTACATTGGGCAAGTTCTTTCCGGGAGAGTGGCGTGTCTGGAGGGTGGGAGGGGGCGGGGCGCAGCCAAATGCGTCATTTTGAACCCGCAACGAAAATGACATTTTGCAGCAGGGTCGGGGCCAAAATCAAGCGATTCACCGCCAATCGCGTCATTTTGGACAGAAGTAGCGGGATGCGGGAGATTTGCCAGCTCTCCCGGGAGTCCATGAGACCAGATTTTTTAATGTCAGAAGTATGTTGTTTTTGTGCATATTTTTCCCTTAAACAAGTCCAGGAATTGTTTTAGAGTTATTTTTTCAGAAGTGATCTATTTTCTCAAGCAATTTTTTTGTGTATGAATATTGTGTTAGTTTATTGTCAAATTGACATAAATCTAAGCACTTTAACTGATAGTTTACAAATTGATTGCTTGTTCTATACTGTATATGTTGAAAGTACTAGCAAGTTACAGGCATCTAACAATCTGTGTGACTGTTGCAAATTGAGCATTTTTGTTGTGTGTAATCATTTTGTTTTTGAATTGTGTGCTATCTATTGTGTGCAGAGAGGCTGCACACTCATTTTATGGTGTCTGTATCGATAGGAAATAGCATAGTAATAAGTAAATGTAGCAAAAGTCAGCTTATCCAAGCAATTGGAAGCGGTGGTCACCTAGTGTGTGACAGCAGAGGGGAGTTGAGAATAACCGCAGTGCTAAGCACACTAAGGAAAAACAGCCAATACAGTCTATCACAAAAGATACACAGCTAACAGGAGGTATGGGAGATATTCACTCTGAATAAGTAAAGCAAACAAATGAGTAACTGTGAACCTTGGTAAAACCATATTGCAATGCCAGAGTTGCAAATTAGTCTATTATTTTGCACATAAGGAAAATATTAACGTTTTTTCATGATAGCTTTACTTTTACACTGAAATTTAAAGTTAATCTAGGACATGCTCTACCCCAATTATAAATCTGTCCTCAGATTTTAAATTTACCTCCCCCTCCAATTCAACATGGTTTTGCTAAGGTTCAAAGTTACTCTTTTTTTGCTTTACTTTCCTTAATGAATCAGTCCGTAAGAATTTAAAGTATATGCAGCTATTTCACCCAAAATGCATCTTAAGACTAAGTGAATGTTTAGAACTATGACAACATGCAGGTGAGGAATGGCACGCAAATTAAGTACTGAAAAATGCTTACCTGTAAACACAAATGCTCCTAATGTGCCCTGTGCACCCTCCTCAAAATCAAAAGTACCGTCACGTTTGCAAAATAAAATTTTGTGTTGACCAAGAAATTGGATGAGTTTGGCTAAAGACAAAAGATGTAAAAACAAAAGATGTAGAGGAGACAATGAATTGACAAGTGTATTATGGATTCTCACATTTTCTCTCTATTATATATAGATTTGTTCTCACAATCAACAACAGAAATCCTTCTTTCTTCAAGGAAAAGATGAAAGCGCACTAATTAGCTTGTTATTCTGCGTGCAGCTTGAGGATATAGATCAACCCTATATTCTCTACAATTAGGAATCTGTATCTAAAAAAATCCTAGAGCACAACACAGTTAGTGTTGTGCTCTAGGACTTTTTTAGATTCAGAAATCCTTTTTGTTTGTTTTTCTCCTCTCCAGTAGTTGAGAAGGAGAAAAAGAGAAAGGGGGGGGGGGGGGTATTGATAAGTTGTGATGATAGGAAGATGATATAAATCAGTTATTTTGGATAAATGACAAGACTCCATCTTATCTTGCCAAAAACTGACATCATGATGTCACAGGAAAGAAAGACACAATTTTTGTCAGGGATACAATGTAGCTTATTTAGGAGCTTTAAATCTGTGTTTCACTATCCAGGGGTTTGTCTGGTGTCAGATGCAAAATAAGTCACAAGTTTTTAGTTTTCTTATATCTCTGCATAGTAGAGTGGGATCAAAGACATTTGTTTCTTCTACTATAGTCAAAGATTACCTTGAATTGTAAAAAAAAGTTTTCTGTTTCGCCACAACTGATTTCAAAATTGTAATATATATATATACTTTATATAGCACTTTTCAATTTACTTTTGTTGCAAATAAATCCTTATGTGCTTTGGAACCATATTGTTTTGGATTAGACAATCTGTTAATGTACCAGTACCACCTGCTACATTGATCTGGATTAAGCTGAAAGGTTCAGCTATTTTTATTATGGATAAAAAGTATGGTGCTATTGCACCAAACTGTGTATTGTGAGAAGTGGTCTAAGGTGACTACTCGATGTGTGCATCCATTTCCTACTTTTGGCAATTTTGATAAAAACATGTTAAAGATTGCGTAAGAGTGATAAGATCAGTAGAATAAGGTCACGCAAATTGCAGCTTAAACATAGTAAATGCCAATGTGAAGGCGAGGAATGGTGTGAAAAAATGCTAACCTGTTAGAAAAGAACAACGATCGTGCCACAGGCTACACCTTACGCGGACTCAAGCAAAATTGCCGACAATATTACAAAATTGTTTCCTGTGTTGAGTAAGGAATTGTTTAAAGGGGTGATGAGAATGAGGAGGATAAATCGTCTCTGGTTGCAGCCCTTACCCATGTATTGCAATGTGGGGCAACAAAGGAGGAGGGATAATGCTCACCCATAACACCAGTGTGTAACCACATGAAAATAATGTTTTAAATACTCATAGTTTCATAGTTTAGAAACTACTGTACCTGCCATTAAACCTGAATATGTGGATCATGTAGGGGTATATCCAATACATACTTTTGCAGTCCCCGATGAGGTGATAGAGATGGGGTAGTACCAACTAGGAATGCTAAAATGTATTGTCTGTAGAATAGGTCAGAGCTGTGCTCTATAATTTCAGAGTTCCCTGATCCTATAAATGATTTAGCCAGTTGCCAGAAATTTATTAGAGATCTCGGAACTGCTTATTAATCCACTAATCATGATTGGGGTATTGTACCTAAAGGAGATCATCCCGCAAGTGTCGATATTCAGACCTTTATTATGATGCAGTCAATCAAACCTATATAGTAAATATTAATGTTCAATTGAGTGTTTATTTTCCTTTAACTGTAGATAAAGGATAGATTGGCATAGAAAATGTTCCATTAAACAAAAGAAATGTGAGGAAGTAGGTGAGTATTCTTCTTAGATTAAGCAAAAATGCCCAAGTACACGGATATAGCTGTATTGATGAATGGACTCAAGGAAGCTTAAGGACTAGAGTTCACACATCAATGCCTAATTACAAATGTACATCTGTGATTGCACTTTGACTGTCACCGGTAAACCAAGATAAAAACATAGCAAAAAGGAGATAGAGTCAGAGCAGTAAATTAATGACAGTAAGCATACAAGCATTACAGGTGCAGGAACAACAACAGTGACAGTACAATACGCAGTATGATGGGTTGGCACAACAACATATGAAAACATGCTATATATGCAGAAAATGGGAATATATAGCTCAGAAATGTCCACATAGAGGTTATACTAATAGCAGAGATAGAACAGGAAGGTTTCAGCCACTCAGGGAGGAGCTCCAGAGACATAATCAGGGTTATACCGTTATTCAAACTTGTCAGGAAAGGGATTATAGGATAGTGCTATGTGCCAAATGAAAAGTGTGCATCCACCGCTGATGCTGTGTGTTAGGTACACATACATACTGTGGCAACCATTGAAGATTTGGTCATACCGGTAAGCTGCATATGGTAACGTTAACTAACAATTTGCAAGAAGAGCCAAATGTGAAAATAAGTGTTGCATAAATTAAACAAAGCTTTCTAGTAGATACAGGGGTGGCAAATCTGTTTAACCGGTCCCTTAAATTTGTTTCAGGAAAACCATTTTGACTGTAGGGGTGACAGGAACACTGCATCATTACCCTTTGGCTGTTCTGTCAGAAATTCCTATTGGGCCTTACATACATAAAATTCTTTTATTTCAGCTGCAGCTCTAACTAACTTGCTTGGACCAGACTTGTTATGTAAGATGGGGTGCATTATTTGCTGTACACCAAATACCTGGTTCCTTATGGACTAAAGATGGGCAGGACACTGGATTAATGGTGAATGCAGCCCCGCTAATGGCAACCTTAAAAGATGGTAGGCAAGCGCCACAAATATCACAGTGTCCTTTAAAGCTGGAAGTTGAGTAAGGAGTTTGCACAGTAATTGAAAGGCTGCTCAACAAGGTATTTTAATTTGTATGGCAAGCACAACCAATAGTTTCACCTTTACCAGTAAAAAGAGTAGAGGTAGGGGTTAATGCCTAGTGCATGTTTTGAGAAGAATGAACCAAGTAGTTGAAAGCTGGTGCCCAATCCTTCTGTCATTTTGAAACAAATTTCTTCAACTTCTATTCATTTTACCATCATTGACCTCTGTTCTCCTTTCTTCTCTGTACCTCTACACCCAGACTGTCAGTACTACTTTGCCTTCACTGTTCAAGGGGTACAAGACAGCCTCAAAGGTTTATTGACAGTCCTAGTATCTTTTCCTAAGCCTAGCTAGACTGTTTGCAATCTTTTCAACCAGGTAATGGGTTTGTCCTTATACAATATGTTGATGATTTGTTGCTGTGCTCTGGTTCGTTAATGTTATCTTTATGTAAACTGTTGTTTTCCATCTCTCAAAAACAGGACACAGGGTGTCTAAGAATAAGTTAAAGCTATATCAGATAAAAGTTAAATACTTAGGACACTGTCTCACCCAGGGACTAAGACACTTGACACCAGATGGGATATAGGCAATGCAGGACATAACACTACCACAGAACCAACAGAAGATATGTATGTTCCTCAGAATGTGTTGGGTATAAGTTGTATAAGATTTTCCTAATCATCTATTTAAATAATAATTGAGATGAGCAGGATTCCAAAACATAATATTTATATATTAAAAGACATTATGCATAGATACAGCCATTACTGGAAGAAGCAGACATACACCCAGGGTCTCAAATGCCAATTGACCATCTATATTTGATTAAGTCATTCTTTTATAGAAGATGTTACTCATCATTGCCAAAAACATTACTTTTCCTTGCCAAACCAAACCTCTTGACCCGCGTCAAAGTTGACATTTCATCATTAAAGTAACATGTTCTTGGAGGGGTCTTCTGGAAGGGTTTTTTTGACCTTATTCTGAGCAAATATGTCCCTGGCATTGTCCGATCATTGTGGGATAATGGAGATAATGGAAATTTACAAAAAGTGTGTCTATCGTTATAACTTGTTGTTTTCCTCTATTGTGTAATATGTAAAAGAAATGTCAGTACTTTTCCTCTTAAAAGTACAGGCACATAAACTTAGATTAGTTCTTTATCAGTAATATATAAGTTTATATTTGATATATATATATATATTTTGTTAATTATTACTTTTACACTTTGATATCAGATACCAAGGTTCTCCATTCCGCATTACCATTGCAAGAACTAGTCTCGTTATCTAAACCTAAGCATGTCCAACACACTGAGAAAACAGAGCAGGCCTTCCTTGACCTCAAGGACAGTCTGACAAAATCTCCTGCATTGGGTAAGGAGTGGATGTACGTAAGTACCATGGTGCAAATGATGTGTAATCAGAAGAAGCCAGACAGGAACCGACACAGCAACAACAGATCAAGTCATTGATAACAGTTTATTTTTGCAATAGAATCACCCAAGAATTCCAAAGCAATATGCAAGTTAACATCATTGATTAACTATGGTAATAATCTGAGAAATGTTCACGAAAGAGAAGCAGATGTCACAACCAATAGCTGGGTCAGTATTGTAGGCAGTGATCAGACAGTGATCAAATGTAAGTTGAGTCAGTTGCACAAAACACAGGAACAGTTATGCTGGACAAGAATCAGATACACTCAATAATCAAGGCAGGCTTGCACTGACCGAATTTTATAGCAGCAGTTATGTAACTCTACCTTTCCTCTCCCGATCTCTCTCCCTCCCTCCTCTCCAGGGTGTCCGCTTGCCTCTCTGCCATCTCCTCCTGGATGTCCTCTAGATTCCTCAAACTTAATCTCGCTAAAACCGAACTTATTGTCTTTCCACCCGCTCATTCCCCCCCCCCTTCCGACCATTCTGTCACCGTTCTCAACTCCCCTATTTCCCCTGTTCCTCAACTTCGCTGCCTCGGCGTCACCCTTGACTTCTCTCTTTCCTTTGCCCCTCAAATTCTCTCTCTCGCTAAATCCTGCCGCTTCCAGCTGCGCAACATCGCACGCATTCGGCCCTTCCTCTTCCAAGATGCCACTAAAGCTCTTGTCCACTCTCTTATTATCTCCCGCTTGGACTACTGTAACCTCCCCCTTACTGGCCTCCCCTGCTCTCATCTCGCTCCCCTTCGCTCCGTACTCAATGTTGCCGCTCGGTTCATTTTCCTTTCTCGCTGCTCCTCTTCGGTCTCCCCCCTCTACCTATCCCTCCACTGGCTCCCCATCCCCTACAGAATCATGTTCAAGCTCCTCACTCTTACTTTCTAGGCCCTCTCCAACTCCACTGCTCCCTACATCTCCAACCTAATCTCCATTCACGCTCCATCCCACCCTTTGCGCTCGGCTAATGACCGCCGCCTCTCTTCCCCCCTGGTTACCTCCTCCCATGCTCGCATCCAAGACTTCTCCCGCGCTGCCCCCTCCACTGGAACCAGCTCCCCCGCTCCATCAGAACTTCCCCCAACCTGTCCAGCTTCAAACGGGCCTTAAAAACCCACCTCTTCCTTAAAGCCCTCCAGTCCCCCACCTAATTGACCTCCTCCCAGTCTCCCCCTACCCCCCTCCCACTCCTGCACTCCCGCCTGTCCCCCTCTTACCTCCCTCCTTTTCATTCTCCTCTCCCCCCCTCTCCGTCTCTGTTCTCCCCATTCCCTCCTTCTACCATTGCGTCTCTGTCCGTCCTACCCTCCAATTAGATTGTACGCTCTTTCGAGCAGGGCCTCCTCTCCTTCTGTTCTCCACCACCTTAACTCTGCTATTCAGCTCCTTGTCTCTTCCACGAGGTCCTCCTGCCCTTCTACCCCTCTCTCTACCCCACTGGGGGCTCTCACCTCTCATCTAGCTGTACATTGAGCTTCGGAGTTACTGTGCTTTTGTTAACTGTACCGTGCTGTCTCACCCTGTATCGTGTTTCTGTCTGTCCCTGTACGGTGCTGCGGACACCTAGTGGTGCCCTATAAATAAAAATAATAATAATAATAATAATGTGGACATCACTGCTCATCAAGTTACTTCCATATTGTTCAGGTGGTAATCTATGACCACATAATCTGCCCTTTAGCCTGGTATTTGCATACATTATAATGAGGGTTTTAGCAGTGTGATAAATCTGCATCAATAGCCAAAGGGTACATTGCAAAATGTTGTCAAAATTGAACAATGGAGATCCAGCTACAGTTGGTAAGCGATGTCCATCATCACACGTCCTGGCTGGTCGGACATGGCCCTGTAGCTGAGGAGGTGTTACATTAGATTGTCCCTGCTTCATCCTCCAGATGTGTCTCAGTAGATTTGTGACACTGAGTCTGATGCAGAGACAAGCTGTGGAAAATGGAAGAAAAAATGTAATCAATAAGCTGGTGAATGTGTAATGAAAACTAGCAGTGACTACATAATCACATCTAATCAGTTTTTTAGTGATAGTTTGGGAAATGTCAATTCTTGTTGACCATAAAATTGGCATCTTAATGACAATAGAACATAACAGTGATCCTAATATGAGCTGAAGAACAGAAGTAGTGAACCTTTTTTTGACACACAAAAAAAACCCAGTAGGGAATGTTATTCAATGTATTATTATTATTATTATTATTAATATTTATTTATAAGGCGCCACAAGGCATCCGCAGCGCCGTACAGAGACAAACAAAATCACAATACAATGGGAGAGAGATTACAATGTAACAGAGTAGAAGATGGAAATCCGGGTGGTGTTCCAAATATTACTATCATCCAGGTCACTTTGTAGAAGTGACAGGAATAAACATGTGTTTTTGCCAAGAATCAGACATATTTCCAAGATGTCAAAAAAAGTAAAGAAGCTCTGTAAGAGAGACATTTGGAAGCACTGTAACAAACTGGATTCTATCTCTAACACCCAGATCACTGATCTGTTTCTAGTGTTTGAAATACAGAATGAAAATTTAAGAGTAGTTGAGGGTCCCTGATATCCTAATGATTATTGTAAAAATGAATCTGAACAGGTTCAGAGCTGACAATATTGTCTATCAGATATGATCCACGTGTGATTCCTCTTTAGCAATGATTATTTATTGATGAGAAGTCTGCTGTAGAATGATTAGGCTGAGGCAGGAGATATAAAACTAAGCATTAAATGCAAATATGTTCAGTATCAGTATCACAAGTGAGGGCTGTGTTTAATGGACAGTGAATCTATTATCAGGTGTCAGAGTGATACTCTGGCGTCATCTGATACTTGTTTATTTTATATCAGTATCATCCTTATCTGATGGAACTTTCCACATGAACAGAAGACAGATCATGTGATGGAAAGTATGAAAGCCAAAGGAAAGGCCATGAGTGTAAGTTATGTTTACAGTGTATTTTACATTTTAGAGATTAAAATGATTAATTAGTAACTTATGTTAAACTGTCAGTTTCACTAATCATTTAAAAACTGTTATCCTAGGATAAAGTTTACAGTATTAATAAATGTCTAACTTCGATTTATTACATAAATTAAGCGTATTTTGGACATGAATGATGCAGTACCAAGTGCAACCAGCACTAGTCTTGCAGTAGAGAGTACTGAGTAATATAGTTACCCTCAAACTAATGTGCAAGCTGAATACCAGTTTTTAGCCATCACTACAATGGTAGTGATAAGCAGCAAAAAATACTGATAGAACTTGGAAAATTGGTAGCATCAGTAATGTCCATTACCAGCAGGAGTGGGCTTTACAGCCAGAAGACAGGTCAGAACAATAGCAACCCAAGGAGGCAGAAAAGAGTCAGTCTGTAAATAAGATGTGCAGAGTGATGAGGAGCAGGATCTGTGACACAGAACAGACAGCAGAGCAGTGATGAACGTGCACTAGGCAATATCTGGTCCAAGAATCAAACAGGCTAAGGCTCAAGCCAGACAACAAGCAGGATAACTGGGGACAAAAGTCAGAATGTAGTCCCATAAAGTAAAATCTAAATAAAATACACAACCCTCATTACAATCATATTACTTTAATAAAATTAATAAAAGACCTAAAATAAACCGCACACCTCCTTAAAACCACATATATTTATTAAATATAATAAATCCCCACATACTTACCATCTGATGTCTTCATCTGTAAATAATCCAATCTTGCAAGCTTTTAATCAAATAATTCTTGAAACCAATCATAAAAAACCCCATAATATTCTACAGGTCCTGTAGGTATCCAAAAAAAACACATATCCAAGGGCCTGGAGTAGCCAAACAAAAATAAACCCCAAAAAGTGGGCAATCATGAAGTGGAAGTCTTAATAATAGCTATCACAGCCAATGCTCATATTTCAGGAGACTGTTACTTACAATTTAACATTTAATTATTTAATGCATGAATGTTACTCAGCACTTGGCAGAGAGTATTCAAACATGTCCATGTCACAGTGGGGCTTTCAATCTATATTTCCTACCACATTAGCACACAATTAATTTAGAAGCTAATTAACTTACCAGTATATTTTTAGAATGTGAGAGCACCCAGAGAAACCCATGCAAACAAGTGAACAACTCCACACAGATTGAGCCTTGGCCTGAATTGAACCCAAGATCCCAGCTATGTGACAGAGCAATGCTGACCACTTAAATTACAGCACATTCAATGTAGAGAAAGGCTGAGATTGAGCATGTCACATGGTTGGATGATGAAGCAATATCTGGTTGAGCCATTGCCATACAATAATACAAACGAGTAGGTTAAACTATAACGTTTGTAAAAAAGCAAAACATGAAACATCCAAAATTTATGACTTATTGAAAATTATGTAAATACTAATGCATACTACATACAACACTGATAGCAAACTTTACAATCTTGTCAAAATGTCTAAAATCACACTGCTCTGCTAAAATAGCCATTGCTGTTCACTGTCAATGTGTGCGTAGCCTCCTCTATCAAAGGTGGTGTTGGTGTATTTCAGGGGTGGGGAATATCCGGTCAGCGATCAGTATAGAGCCCTCAAAATCATTTGTTCTGGCCCTCTGCCATCCCACTTCTCCGCCGTCCCAAAAGAAAAAATAAATAAATAAAATAAAAAATAACTATCTGACAGACCAGTCCAGCACACTCCTTCTGTCCCCTCCTCCCTGTGCACAGAATGTCGGACATGACGTCATCACACCCGCAATTGCAGTGAGGAGCCGTGAACAACATAGATGAGAAGAAGTGTACTAGAAGAAAAGAAAACAGTAGATAATAAAGATGGCAATTGAAAGGTAAGTGAAGGATAGAAAAACAGCATAAAAGGGCGCACCATGAAAGAGGGGAGACAAAGGGGAGAAAAATCATCAGTACCAGCTAACATCACACGTCTCACCAAAGAGAAGCATTTCCAGCCATCACATTAGGGGTGAGTTAATTAAATGTTTGACCAAATATAGCAGGCTAAGTTTTAAGTTGATAATTTTGTATGGCCCGTGATTGATGTTATAAATACCCAAATGACTCTTGGCAAAAAAAATGTTCCCCGCCATTGGTGTATGTGAACTACTGTACAGTAGGCCAACAGAGTGGGACATGGTTAGCACTACTGCTTCACAGTGTTTGATTTCAACAAGGCCCCATCTGTGTGGAGATTAAAGGTTCTTTCCGAGATTGTGTGGGTGTCTACTGAAAGCTCCATGTTCCTCTCATAGTTCAAAAATATACTAGTAGGTTATTTGGCAATTTAGACAGCAAGTTCCAATGGGACAGGGACTGAAAAATTAAATATTCCCTGTACATCACTGCATTATATGGTGGTGCTATATAAATAAATAACTCAGGGTTTGCTCATCTGTAATGGTCCAGATAGCAGCAAATGCTGAGAATGGAATGCTGGTGGTGCTTCAAGGAGGGTGGTCTTATTTGAAATGTTATTACAATCTAACTTAATTTTTGTTTTATTAAATACAAAGAGAACATTACATTTATAAGATGCCCCTTCTCCATTTTTACTATTTTATTTTCTCTTTACAGCTAATACAACTAGGAAAGATATTAAAAATCACAGTCCATGAGGGCCCGGTCAATTTTAATGATAACTACAGGCTTACTAGTAGTTCTACCTGGACATACTGTGCTGTAGAAAACATGGTTTCTTGATAAAGTTGGGAGTTCATGGAACAGAGCATTTGGCACCCAGCGGAAGTGTACCAGGAGTGTCCGTAAGACCCCTTGTCCAGTATAGAAGAACAGAAGTAGTGGACACAGTCCTCCCCCAACTCAATAATATAATTATAATAATAACTTAATGTAATAAGTCAGGGAATAAATAGAGCGGTGGCCAATTGGACAAAATATGTAGAATTATTATCATTTTTAAAATTTTGGTGGAAGCAGTGTGAATATTCAGTGTAATTTACTTTTTAGATGTCTTTTCTATATCTTGTAACATTAATAGGAATCCAATTAAATTACATTCCGTAATGGCCTAAATGTTTCAAAGTCATGTTACATCATTATTATTGATTTTATATTTATTGATTATTATTATTATTATTACATAACAGTTTTGTCTTTAATTTAGGACTTCTTAGAAATAAAATGATAAACCCATACTGTTCCGGTAGCAAATTGTAATTAATAACAAAGCTATTATTAATCAGAAGATCAAGTCTAGGACTAAATGTGTAACCACTGTCCTGGATGCCCAGATATAGCACCTGAGCTGATGATATGTGAAGTGGAATTGTATTATCCAGATAAAAAGTATTTTAATAATGAGTAGTGATAACCATATTTCCTAACAAGAATGGAAGTTATTCTTTGATATATATATATATATAGAAACATGTTTCTGTATTTCAAATTATACATAAATGAATGTTCACAATATTTTATTATATACTATAAATGGATGAAAAGCATTAGCAAATTGCGCTGTGTATATGGTCTGTTGTATTGCTTACTAAGTAAAGCTGATATTTGTCAGCCATTAGTGGTTTGCTTACACGTACTCACAGCTTAACTGGGATGGGCATACTTTTCATTCCAACTTATGTAACATTGTTTGTACTTCATCAATTTATTAAGGTATTGACATAAAGTATTTTATGGTTACAATTTTAAAATTGCCGTCTACAGCACATAATTGAAGTGATTTTCTTCAAAAATGGAGGTGGTAGAATTCGATCAGGGGAAGGGGCATTGGGGAATCCAACCCGGGCGGTTCCCTTCTGACTGTTTTAACATTTTTAATTGTTTATTATGAAAGTTCCGTTATTATATTGTTTAAGAGTCTAATAGGCACATTCATAAAACATATTCAGCTAATTTCCTGATGCGATATTACTCTTCAGTGTATTGGATCTGGATCATGAAGCTGGATCTGTCCCTTTTTCGCACTTTCAAGGTACTGGGAATGGTTGAAAGTTTAAAAATCAGTAGAAGAACCCAAGTCGGACTAATGTTTTAATTAACGCCAAAGTTTAGACCATTTGGGGAGAGTTTGTTTATGTTAGAAATCCATTTAGACTCTTCTTCTGAATTTAATGCTATATAATAACCAACTCTCCATGGTTTTGCTACCTTTTTTATTCCTAGATTAATTAGCAGTGACTGTTGAAATTTGTGCTGTGTACGTGATATCATTGTTTTTTATATTCCATAGGTGCAATTTCCACCTTCAAATTTCAAATAGTGCAGCCTATATATTGAAGGATGCATTGGCATTTAAGCATATAAATCTCCCCATTGGCATCACAATAGACCCAACTATATAGTCTTTATTGTTGGAATTGAACTTGGTAACAGGTTTGGTGTTTTGCTGCTTTGTACTGCTGGATTCTTGGCACATTGGACAGTAGTAGAACAACATAATTATGATCACTATGTTGAGATATTACAGCAGACTGAAACTTAAAGTTCTTTGCGTGACTACACTGGAGGGACAGCTGGTGGTGCTGTTACTAAATGTGTAAATGTATTAATTAATCTGTATTAGAGAAATGTGCTCTGTTGTACAGGAATGTTCAAGAAATGTTGCTGTTCATGTAAGACCTGTCATCTCTGTATTCTGATAACTAAACAGTCTATTATAAATAGTTATACCACAAAATGTGTGCATATTGACAGAGAATGAAGGAAGCACAATATGCTGACACACCCAACCAAGTTTATTTCTTTCATTGGATTTCCAATTGTTACAAGTTTGTTTAGTAAACTGTCTACATTCTATATATAACTTTAGGTTTCTCTAGTAGTATACTTCTATATATTTCATTATTCCTTAGTATTGACATTACATCCTTATTGGTTTGTTAATTTGAACATGTGTATGTTGTTATGATCTGCCTCTGTCTGCAGTACATCATCTCCTCTTTGGATGCTGCCTTGACTGTTTCAGATCCTGCCTGTAAAGGGTTAAGACCCCATTCTTTACCCTGGATTGTGTACACATATGTCTGGCCTTTATTAAGACTGCCTTTACAACAGACTGGTGACAGTTCAATTTTTTGTTGCACGTGGTCTCTGTTAGTACTGCCTGATTAATATCCATGCATTTGGCTCCTGTTTGGCTTGTTTTTGCACCTTTTCTTCAGAACCCAACTTCGGCTTAATTTGGCCTTGCTCCTTTTTAGTCCCTGGTACTGTTGTGGATCTCCAGATCTTTGGCCCTGGCTTGCATGACCTCCATCCATTTGTGCATCTCCTGCGTCTACTGCTCCTTAGCTAAGCCTGGTAATCCAGACATCCTGTGCCTGCAGTTCTCCAATTGTTTCTAGTTTTTCCAGTGACTCCTGCTCCTTAGCTAAACCTGGTTATCCTGACATCCTGTACATGCAATTTACCAATTGTACATGACTAAATTTGCCATTGTCTGCATCTAGTATTACCTGTGTGATCCTTGTCCTAAGTAAAGCACTGATTTTATTTTCAAACAAATTTCTGTGGTTTTCATACTGGGAACCTTAACGTATAACAATCTATTTATTGCATTTTTTTTAAAGTGCTACTAAGTGAAAATGTAAACTTTTGTTGAGGAGTCTCATTTAGGAGACATTTAATGTAACGATATATGAAACCAGAAAGATTCTTTCTGGTTTTACTTCCTTATTTTATCCCTTGTTCATCCTTGTTCGCACCATTTTCTTCTGATCTTTCTTTTTTCTTTATACCTGTGGGGCTGTGCAAAACAAGGTTTCTTGGTGACATGGGAATTTTTTGGTGTATCATGGAGAAGGTGTTATGTTGGATTATCTGCAAGACACCTTGACCAGTATATACAAGATCACAAGAAGTGTTCTCACACCTCTTGGTATCTGTTGTATTATACTTTTCCCCAACACACCCGCACACCAATAATAATACACACATTATCCCCCAACAATTGTACTCCCAACAGCTCAGTTCAGACCTTCAGTAATCACTATACAAATAAGATTTCACCACTCACAAATATATCTTCTATGTAGAAGAACATACACATAGAGAATACACACTCATACACAAGAGCTGAAATCAACTACATGTTTCATGCAATGTCGATCACACAGTCAATTCCAGTTGTAATGGATGATATATGTTTAGATGGGAAGAATGTATTTTATTACTGCAATGTTTAGTCTATTGTGGTAATTAAATACATTTTTAAAATGTTTAAAAAAAATTGTGAGCAAAAAAAAAAGTGAGCATTTTTTAAGTGCTTATACAAACCTATATCTGTCAATTTCAAACCTTACCCTTCTTTCTATCAATGCAGAAGTCAAGAATACTAGGGGAGAGAGAGGGAGAGAGAATAGAAGGAAGTGAGTGAATGAATATAATGTATCTTTTTTGGCTCAACAAACCCTGTGATTTTTACTCTTGTGACACCATCATACAGGACTTTATCCTACAATGTTGGATTCCTAATATATCTTATTATATTTAAATAATTGCACATGTATCACACTAGAGAGGAAGGGTAGAAATATATCTTGAATATATATATATATATATATATATGCACTCTTTATTTTCTATTTTTCAAACAAAGGTTACAGTGTACAGAGGAAATATGGAGTAGATCAAACTGAACCAACGCGTTAATATTCACAATTCTCACATCTTGATTGTAAGACTTTTCACAAACCTGTGTTATAACTTTAATTAGGAGTGGATAGAAAACAAAAACCATTGCGAGGGGGAGACACAGACAAAGAAAGTAAAATATGTAAGATAATAGGGTGAGGGAAGAAATGGAGGGAACAATGGACAACAGGAGCTGATTAGTAATTTGATATTTAGACTGGATAATTCAGGTTCAGGAATTAATAGCGAGCTTTTTTGATCTTTCAAAGGGAATCACAGAGTCAGAGGTACCAGCAGGCCCACAATTCTGGCTCCTACTCTTCCCAGTTTATCCCTCTCTACAAAAAAGAGATCCATTAAAAAATGGTTTAGCTGAATAAAATTCTGCCTCCCTATGGATCAAATAATCTTAGTGGCGGTAGAAAATTTCCGGAGTGTGGTTTCAAAGCTGGAGTTCAAAGAGACACCTTCCTACAAAGCTTTCTTCCAACCTCATTCAGTCCCTTCCTGATGAATTAAACATGGCTGCATTATCTTACACAGAATTATACAATAGTTGAAATCACAAGTAATATATAACAAATGTAAAATCTGAATTCATATTTAAACATAACTACTTGTAATATAGTTTTTACTCTTTTTCTTAATAAATGGTAACAAACTTATTTTTTTATACACACAAGAATATTTCCCCAGTCTAAAATCATTGATCATACAGTCGTCTTATTATTTACAGATCTAGTCAGGAAAGAAGAAATTAATATTTCTTATGATAGTTACAAGTAATTTATAATCAGGCTGTGACAATGTGACCAAATAATCTGCTCTTTAACCTGGGATTTCCAAAGATTAAAATCAGAGTCTGAGCAGCTGGATAAAGTGGGACAAGCAACCATAAGGTAAATTGCAAAATATCACCAAGAGGGTACAATGAAGTAAAATGTAGTGTTACAGATACAAAATAGAAAGTGATGTCCAGTATAAAACGTTCAATCATAGACCAGATTGCTCGGACAAGGCCCTGGAGCTGAGGAGATGTTACATGAGATTGTCCCAGCTTCATCCTCCAGATGTGTCTCAGTAGAGTTATGACACTGAGCCCGATACAGAGACAAGTCACAGATAATGGAAAACAAAATCCAATCAATGAACTAAGGATGGTGTAATCAGAATTCCAGGTAATTGCGTAACCAGCAAAATTTGGTTTGTCAGTGTTATTTTCGTGGTTGCCAAAACTTGTTGGCCAAAAGGTTGGTAAATTAATGACAATGGAACATAACAGTGATCCCACTATGAGCTGAGGAACAGAAGACGTGAATCTTGTTTTGAAAAAAAGAAAAAAACGGTGAGAAACATTCAGCAATTTAGCACAGTAGAAGATGAAGATCCAGGTAGAGTTCCAGAAATGAATATTAAATAGGAAACCTTGTAGCATAAAGAAGAATAGAATTGTGTGTTTGTCCAGCATAAGGTATATCTCAAAGAATTCTAAAATGCCATCAACTGTCAGGAAGATCTGGAAGAGGCCATTTGTAATCACTGTAACAAGCTGAATTTTATCACCAACACCCACATCAACACCCTCTTTCCAGTGTCTGATGTACACTTTGAAAATTGAACAGTATATGATGATCCCAGATATCCCAGTGATCATTGTAATAATTAATCTGAACAGGTTCAGAGCTGGCCACATTGTCTATCTAAGTTATGATCCTTGTCTGATTCCTCTTTGGCAATAAATACTTTATGGGTGAGAAGTCTGCAGTGTAATGATTAGACAGAGAAAGGAGATTCACAAAAACTGAGCATTGAATGCAAATATGTTTAATATCAGTATCACAGGTGAGGGCTGTGTATAATGGACAGTGCATCTATAATCAGGTGTCAGAGTGATACTCTGGCTTCATCTGATACTTGTTTATTTTATGTCAGTGTCATCCTTATCTGATGGAACTTTCCACATCAACAGAAGACAAATCACATGATGTGAAACATAAAAGCCACAGGAAAGGCCACTGAGAACATGAATTTACATTGGATCTTTTCTTTAACATTGTTGATTAATTTTCTTTATTCTTCATCACAGACCTTAAAACCAACACAATATAGATATATATATTATAGCACATTTCAAGTTTTAATGGTTGTTTATAAATATAATAACAGATGAGAGAAAGAAAGGAAAAAAATCTCGAATTGATCTGACAAATCGGTTCTAAAGTTTGAAAATTTCTAATAAATTCTAAAAATTTAGATTTAAATAAATTTTGAGCAATGTGAATGGGTTCGCCAGTGTCCGAGCCGGTTTGAACATGTTTAAATGTGTTCCAGCTTAATAACTATATTTTGAATATTATTTTAATGGTTTTCCATACTGTGATGGGATTAGGTAGCTGATGTTATCTGTCAGATGTGATCCATTATGTTTTGTAATTTTTAATATAAAATATATGGCGAACAATATGCCCTGTTAGAGGTATGTTCCTTTGACACAGAAGAGATTTTTTGCTGAAAATTCATTGACATAGGGGGAGATTTATGACAGATGAAATAGCTCAATGCATGAATCATCAAGGAAGGTATCTGCCAGTTTTGAGAGTTTTGTACTTAAAATCACATGCCCAGAACCAGACCATACCCCAGTAAATGCAACCATGTCCACTTCATTATCGTACTCCAAGGACACTTACTACAGCCTCCAATTTCAGGGAAGGAACAGAGTGGGGAAAGGGCTTTTGGCAGAAGTCAATTTACAGTAAGTGTATGCCAAACTTAAGCACGTCCAGCAATGTCCAAATCAAGCTTTGGGCATTTTAAGGTTACTTGTATTTCAGCCGTATCTCTATCCCCAGCTACAAGGCTAGTCTAAGGGAAGTTGTGAACTGTGAGTTTCTGGCAGGTTTGAAAAGTGCAGATGTTGCCTATAGCAACCAATCAGATTCTAACTATCATTTTGTAGAATGTACTAAATAAATGATAACTAGAATCTGATTGTTTGCTATAGGCAATATCTCTACTTTTCAAACCCTTCAGAAACTCGTAGCTTAATAAATTTACCCCTAGGTCGTGATCAGTAATCTTTGCATGCTATAACATGTGTTTGCAACTGTAAATATATATTCTATGTTCATAGAAATTAGATAGATTTTATTAAATGTATTTAATGGGAAAAATAAAATATAAATATAAAACTCCTATTTTTTACTGTTTTAGCAATTATGCCTATATTAATAACATGTGATATTAAGGTTTTTATATATGTGCATTCTTTTGTGAGTTTATAATATACATATGTATTGGACATCTCCTGCAGTGTCCTGTGTAGAAGAAAGTTAAGGGTTTATTTAGGAAACCTGCGCTCCTCATTAGAGTGTTGGGGATGGGTGTTGGGATGTAGCTCTATGGTAGAAGGTAGTCTGTAGCCTACATAACATAGAATCTGAAAATAGTGGTTAATTGGGTATAATGGCGAAGATGAGGGGAGGGGGAAGAGGTGGGTGGGGCAGGATGGGATTAAATGAGTGTATACCTATGAATAATATAACCCCTCCTGACGAAGTCTCAGTAGATGAAACGCGTTGAGGTGGATGTGGATCAAAGTCCTTAGGAGCTGTGTCCCATATGGTGCCCGTTAGTGGAAAAACAGGAGTCAGCTGATTGTGTGATCTAAGCCTGAATTGTTTTTTATCTGGTACGTGCAAACTCTGTTATTTCAATACATTATTTCATCTTGGATAATATACTAGGGAAGCGCTCCCATTTGTTTAACATTTTATGAATCATCTATGTGTAAAAAATCTAGTATTCCGTGCTGAGATGGGAATAAAGGTTATTGAGTCTCATCTGATATGTGCATTATATTTCTTGTAACAGAATGGTGGGTTCCAAGGATTGTCCACAAGTTAATCCAGACTCTTTGATAAACAATTTTTCCCTGGATTCGCTTTTCTTATCCTTGTTATATTTGTCACATAAAAAGAGAAATAAAAGATACATAGTGCACTGTAATTCTCAATGGAAAAGGGTCGTTTACTGGAAACACTTACACAGCAGACTGTGGTTTACGGGTTTGGAAATCACCACAACTCTGATGCGTTTGAGATTTCTGCGGCCAAACCTTAGAAGGATAAATCCAAATCACAATGGTTTCCTAACTGAAAATGAAAGCAGTTTGACTCATCTCACCTAGAGTATTTTAAAACACTTTTATTTGCATCAAATGAGCAACCCACAAGATATAGGAGTCAACAGAATAGAGCAAAACCCCATTATAAATAGAAGAGGCGCTACAAAATGTATACCAAAAATATATCGATGTATAATCTGAGGGCATCCGGAGCGCCTCAAAGAAACTATTGATCTTCATGATTTGTGCCCTTTATATCGTTTTTCCCATTATATAGACATGTGTCATTTGTTTTGCCCACTATATACACATTTATGAGATGTAGAATAATATATATAGATGTACAGTTCTTTGATGCGGTGCCCATTACAGACTGTATGGCTAATATACCTTTATAACTGCAACTACAGTATAACGTACATAAATGGATACTTTCTTTGTTACATATTGGTTATATTCACAGTATTTAAATAATAGCAAATAGTTAAAATATGATTGAGTTAGTCTATGGCATATATAGTGGAACGTTCTTATGGTTACAGACCATCAGGGTGCTTCATTGCATGCTTCTATAGGATCCGGTATATTGCGATATTGTAGATTTGAACACTAGAAACAATAGACTGTGTTTGTAAATGGAATATTCTTACTGAACATCTGCTTTGTCTTTATAGGTCATTTTAACCTTTACACTTAAATTAGAGTCAGCTGGAGATTAATACATTACTTAAAGTATTTGGAAAAAAAGGGTTTAAATACCCGTTCTCCTAGAGACTTAATTTATACGTAACATGTGGAGAAAAGCTTCAGGGTAATCAGCTCACTCCTGCCTGGACTCTGTATACCATTGATCTGACAGTGTAGATCTTTAGGATTTGTTGGAGCATGAATATATATGGGCTCGTACGGATGCTGAGGAGAGCAGAGCATGGACTGTGTGGCTTCAAACCACCAAAATGATGAAATGGGGCATAGTAATGTAGTGCTCCACTCCTGTAAGGAGTGTGTTCTGTCTTTTTGTGACAATAATGTTCGTAAATAATTATTATTGGTACCGGATGAATTTTCACTGTTCCTCCTAAATTATCATCTCTCTTATCTAATTATTTGTGATTTTTATGTTCCTAAGAGAAGAAGAGACTAATTGATAACTATGTGAGATGTTTCATTCATGCCGACTGTTGCTGTGAGATTTTATGGAGAATTGCTGTTTATTCCTCTGTAAGCGAGTCCGGCTTGTTCATTGGTTTTATAACATTAGAATTTTTAATAGATGAATTCATTGGCGTTTTTAATAATATAAATAGATTAATTATAGCTTGTTATATTATTTATATAACTTTAACACATCCTTAATATTAATTATAGCAGTTCATAGACTTATATTTGTAAAGACTAAATTCTGCGCTGCTCATCTTCCAGTTCATTGTTTATCTGAACATTTACGGACTGAAGATACCCTGAGGCAGCAATATTAATTACGGTTTATTACTATAAGGAATATATATGTCTCCTGCATAGATCACTTTATTAAGTGTAGTACAGTATATATGCTACAGAGTTAACCAAAGAAATGTAGAGGCCTTAATTTAAGACATTCCCATGATGGGTAGGATATAAAGATGGAACAGGGATCTTCTAAACAAGTAATGCTCTCAGATACAGTATAGATACAATGTGTATCTATATTGACTATGTATTTAATGTTATTTTATACATAGTTTAATCAGTTTATTTCTTTTTGGTTTATCATTCCATTCACATTTTTTAATATTTCGCTAACTCTGTTATGAATATATTATTTGACATTATTTTAATGCATATCAATAAAGTTTGACATACGTTTTATATTATTTGATCTCCAAAGTGCCCCTTTTACACATTTCTGTTTTCTTCAAATATCAATATATGCAGTAGTAGTGTTTAGTAGTGTTATAGCTGTAGTATCAGTAGCCAGTGATGTTATTGATATACAGGTAGTAGTCAATGTAATATATATGCAATTTGCAAATATTAAGGATCAGAAAAGAAAATGCAAGGAATACAACATGCAAATCTGCCCCGTATCTTGTTTCTATGTGTATAGTTTGTTTTGTTTCTCTGTACAGCAGTAGAAAAAGTTTCCATAGATGAAGATCCTTAACCACTTGATGACTGGAAGGTTCTAATTCCTCCACAACCAGACCCATTTCTATTCATTAAAAATGTGTTATATTTAGTACAAACAGCTATTTCCAGACAGAAAGTGCACAGCACAAATGTATCACACAATGTAACTGGCTAGTTTCCCCCGAGTACAGAAATATAAAAGGTGTACACTATCCACAGGCCATTATATGTCCAGAAACAAAGGGAAATATTTTACTTTCCTTTCTACATGTGCTGGGCAATATATTGAATAATATAAAATTATGTAACTGTGAATTAAGCTGACAAAACTGTCAGGAAGTAAATTAGAATTAAGTTACATAACCATTGTTATGTCAAATCCACATGGAATAGATTGCATGCTGTGCGGACCGCTCTGAAGAGTAGTCTACAAATTATCCCCAGTTGTTGTTCATTAATAGAATTATTTTATGCTACATTGGCTGTTCAGTTTGAGTAAATTAGGAGGATTGTGGATCAGGCATTTGATACCTAAATGTAGGAACACCTTTACTCTATAGAGCTGCTTGGTTCCATTTCCATCTTGTTCAGAGTCATGATTTCATAAAAAAACAAAAAACAAACATGAAGTGTTTAACCATTCTGATGTTTTGTTAAAAGGTGTTCCAGGGTGTCGTTCATAACTGTCTGTTGGGGTGGCATAGACCGTGCCCCCAATCAACCCAGAATCTACCAATAGTTGACTTTACTCACCAGAGGTGCAGAGTCTAACACATTAGCTGGTTTTCTCCACGAACTCCCGCAAGAAAGTATGGGTTTTAGTGGCTTTCATTGTGCAGGTCGCGGCCCCCTGGAGAGTATGGTAGAGTAATGGATAACAGCTATACAAGATGGTGGTCAGGAGCTAGCCTGAGCTAGGTGGTAGGAGAGACACTGAAGTACCAGGAAAGACACTGTGGAATAGAGACTGTACTGTGGTCAGCAGATGATGAGCACAATGATGAGAATGCTTTGAAGATTGGCAGTTCAGAAGTAGATAATATGGAGATGAATTGTGCCTGACAGAGATTACCACTGACGTGGATATGAGATATCAGATAACAGGTACAATAGTAGGTAATGGAGGAATGCACTGAAGTAGCGTGGTATTACTACTAATGTGGAGACTAAGTATTCCGGGCTGCAGATGCGATACTAGGTAACGTAGAGATGACTGCGGTAAACCGAGATTACCACTACTGTGGAGATGAAGTGTATCACGGCTGCAGATACGGTACAAGGTCACGTGGAGATGTCTGCGGCTAACCGGTATTACCACTAATATGGAGTTGAAGCTTGTCCAGGCTGTAGGTATGATACAAGGTAACGTGGAGATGTCTGCGGCTGACAGGAGCGGTAGCGGATAAACTGGAGAGATTCTACGACAGGCAGGTTACATGATCCAGGAGGTGTGAAATCCTTGGTTACCTCAGCAGAATGAGGACCAAGAACAGGCAAAGGAAGTAGGGCAGGGATGCCTTAAATAGTGAGAGGCAATTAGTGAACCAATGAGAAGGAGGAGAAGGTTTTAACAGTCCCCAGGTCTGCACATGCACAGAAACATAACTAAGATGGACAGCGGCGGCATTGCACGGGTGTCGGCAGAGCCATGAGTGACTTAGATCTTGTCCTAGAGGGACCAGAGTTCCGGTGAGTGACACATACATGGTCCCCACACAGGTAGTGACATATGTCCATAGAGTCCCGGGATCCTCAGACAAATGATCAGATGTTTCCACTGTATTCTGTAATCAATGGGTCAGCAGCAGGAGTTAATAATTCACCTTTTGATTCACAAAACTAGTTCCCTTTCTTTTCTGATTTTATTGGAAATGGGGTGATTTCAAAGCATTCTAATTTACATGAAAAATAAATATTTTAAACATGGCAGAAGATGATAGGGATGTCTGCACATAAGGGAATCTATAAACAAGCAAAAATCATGGCTTTTCCAAGCGCTATGATACAAAGCTGCCCTAATATAACACGGAGGTGACCACTTCCCTTCACAAAAACAATGCAAGTCCAACAATGTCTATATTTCGAGCGCATATGTTAAAAACTCTCTTGAGATAATATATCGAAAGTCATTAATTATAGAATGTCTTATTCCAATTCAATATATACAGAAATTCTCCTATAACGTCTCAAATATTGAAATATCGGATCGGTATCCTCAATGTTCCCAATGTCCTGTCTATAAAGACTGAATCTTGCAGGTAATTTCTCCGATATTTTCCACCGATATAAAAACAAAAAGAGAAAACAAAAACTTGTATATGATCGCTCTCAATATGAACAAACCAAAAGTCATAAACCTTTATGGAATGTGTGTGTAAGTCAGAAAACACTCACAATTACCACCACATGTAGAGTATACAGAGCTGCGGTTAGATAACACTTTCAATTGGTACCATGTGAGTGATTTCCATATCAAAAGTTTGCGGGGTTTTTACAGACTGCTTACTTTTTAATTAATGTTAGTAGTCAATCAAAGTCATTCATTGGTTCTTGGTTCTCCAATATCTAATCAATTTTGTGTATCACATATGAATAATAAAAAAATGTATATCGAGCGCATAGTGTGTTATCTCCCAAAAATCTTTTAATGCTTTAGGTCGCTTTCTAAGTCGGAGATGCATCTATACTGTTTGATAACGCTGACAGTCTTCAGGAAACTCGATCGGAGTGAACTTGCTACGTACACTATAGGATTCATTTTTTTACTTGTAATTTTTATATGTACGCTATAGATCATTGTATAAAGCATTAAAAGATTTTTTTGAGATAACACACTAATAACTAGGAAAGATATTAAAAATAATAGTCCATTAGGGCCTGGTCAATTTTAATAATAACTACAGGCTTACTAGTAGTTCTACCTGGACATACTGTGCTGTAGAAAACATGGTTTCTTGATAAAGTTGGGAGTTCATGGAAAAGAGCATTTGACACCGAGCGGAAGTGTACCAGGAGTGTCTGTAAGACCCCTTGTCCAGTATAGAAGAGTAGAACTAGTGGACACAGTCCTCCCTCAACTCAATAATATAATTATAATACTAATTTCATTTACTAACTCAGGGACTAAATCGAGCAGTAGCCAATTGGACAAATTATGCAGCATTATTATCATTCTTTTGATTTTGGTGGAAGCAGTGTGAATATTCAGTGTCATTTACCTTTTAGATGTCTTTTCTCTATGTCTTAACATTAATTGGAATGCAATTAAATTACATTCTGTAATGGCCTAAATGTTTCAAGTTCATGTTACATCATTATTATTGATTTTATATTTATTGATTATTATTATTATTATTATTATTATTATTATTATTATTATTATTATTAGTACATAACAGTTTTGTCTTTAATTTAGGACTTATGAGAAATAAAATGATAAACCCATACTCTTCCGGTAGCAAATTGTGATTAATAACAAAGCTAATATTAATCAAAAGATCAAGTCATCATCATCATCATCATCATTTATTTATATAGCGCCACTGATTCCGCAGCGCTGTACAGAGAACTCATTCACATCAGTCCCTGACCCATTGGAGCTTACAGTCTAAATTCCCTAACACACACACAGACAGACAGACACACAGACTAGGGTCAATTTTGATAGCAGCCAATTAACCTACTAGTATGTTTTTTGAGTGTGGAAGGAAACGGGAGCACCCGGAGGGGAGAACACACAAATTCCACACAGATAAGGCCATGTTCGGGAATTGAACTCATGACTCCAGCGCTGTGAGGCAGAAGTGCTAACCACTGAGCCACCGTGTTACCCAGTCTAGAACTAAATGTGTAACCACTGTTCTGGCTGCACAGATATAGCAACTGAGCTGAGGATATGTGAAGTGAAATTGAACTATTTACCCCAAGGACTATACATAGGACACGCGGTTACCCCCTAAGGTTAGAGGAGGGGAAATTTCACAACCAGCAAAGAAAGGGGTTCTTTACAGTAAGGGCAGTCAAGATATGGAATTCATTGCCAGGGAAGGTTGTGATGGCAGATTCAATAGATATGTTTAAGAAAGGGTTAGACAAATTTTTAGCGGAAAAGTGTATCCAGGGATACGACCGTCATTTAAAATGAAGGATAGTAGTGGATATAGGGTAAAAATAGGACTGCAATATTGGGTCTGGGGGGATTTTCACAATTGAAACAGATTGGCGGTTGCTTACTCTGGTCCAATTTCAAATATAAGTGCAGGATTGCAGGAGATCCAAAATAGGTTGAATTGATGGACTGGTGTCTTTTATTCAACCTCATCAACTCTGTATTATCCAGAAAAAAAGCATTTTAATAATGAGTAGTGATCACCATATTTCTTAACAGAAATGGAAGTTAGTCTTTGATTTATATAGAAACATGTTTCTGTATTTCAAATTATTCATAAATGAATGTTCACAATTTTTTATTGTATACAATTAATGCTTTATGGTTTCAATTTTAAAATTGCTGTCTACAGCACATCATTGAAGTGATTTTCTTAAAAAATGGAGCTGGTAGAATTGGATCGATGGAGGAGGGGGGGGGGGGGGGGTTATTGGGGAATCCAAACTGGGTGTTTCCTTTCTGACAGTTTCAAAATTTTTAATTGCTTAGTATGAAAATTCTGTTATTATATTGTTTAAGAGTCTAATTGGTACATTCATAAAGCATATTCAGCTTATTTCCTGATGCAATATTACTCTTCAGTGGTATTGGATCTGGATCATGAAGCTGGATCTGTCCCTTTTTCACACTTTGTTCAAGGTATTGGGAATGGTTGAAAGTTTAAAAATCAGAAGAAGAACCCAAGTCGGACTAATGTTTTAATTAAGACCAGAGTTCAGACCATTTTGGGAGAGTTTGTTTAAGTTAGAAATCCATTTAGACTCTTCTTCTGAATTTAATGCTCTATAATCACCAACTCTCCATGGTTTTGCTACCTTTTTTATTCCTAGACAGATTAGCTGTTCAATTGTTTGCTGTACATGGTCTCTGTTAGTACTGCCTGATTAATATCCATGCATTTGACTCTTGTTTGGCTTGTTTTTGCACCTATTCTTCAGAACCCGACTTCGGCTTCGTTTGGCCTTGCTCCTTTTTAGTCCCTGGTACTGTTGTGGATCTGCCGACATTTGGCCCTGACTTGCATGACCTTCTTCCATCTGTGGATCTCCTGCATCTACTGCTCCATAGCTAAACCTGGAAATCCTGACAACATGTGCCTACAGTTCTCCAATTGTGAACAGTTTTTCTGTGGCTCCTGCTCCTTAGCTAAAGCTGGTTATCCTGACATCCTGTACCTGCAATTGTAAATGGTTTCCAGTGACTAAATTTGCCATTGTCTGCATCTAGTATTACCTGTGTGATCCTTGTCCTAAGTAAAGCACTGTTTTCATTTTCAAATAAATTCCCATGGTTTTCATACTGGGAACCTTAACACATATCAATCTATTTATTGCATTTTTTTTTAAAAGTGCTACTAAGTGAAAATGTTAAACATTTGTTGAGGAGTCTCATTTAGGAGACATTTAATGTCACGATACACAAACCAGAAAGATTGTTTCTGGTTTTGCTTCCTTATTTATCTCTTGTTTACCCTTGTTCGCACCATTTTCTTCTGATCTTTCTTTCTTCTTTTAACCTGTGAGGCTGTTTAAGTTTGTGTTTTATGGATTCTGGAGTTTGTACCTCAAACTGGACTATTTATTAAAATGTGACATTAAAATTTAAGGATCTGACTTTATTGATAGGTTCTGAGGTTTTGTTTGTGTATTGCAATGTATTGCATAATGCTGTTTTTGTTTGTTTAAAATCATTTGTCTTATGGGTAGATCCTATTTTGCAGTAACCATTCCATTTTTCATCACAGCATCTTGTGTACCTTTGACCACCTGTTGGTGGCAGCAAAGAGTGCATATAGAATGACCTTGGTGCTCTGAAGAGAGTGGTATTCTTTGGAATGATTTATGAATTGGGGAATGGGAAAAGTCCATTATGCATAGAAATACTCTTTATTCTGAGTGGCATATTAGACTTGTTATATCAAACACAAAGTGATTGCAATTTCCCTTATTTTCGTACAATATCTGGGGAACATTGCCTTATTATAAGAAGTTTTCTCACCACCTTTAACTTATTTTCTTCTCCATTTACAGCTAACCAGATCCGGCTAAGCATTACATATTATGGTCCATTATCAAAGTTTCCCAAAGATTAGTTTGCAGTTATAACTTGCCTGGAGACTGGATTCCCATTTAGGAGTAAACACACAGATCTATCACAAGATGGTCACTAGGGTGTCTGAAGGATATACTTCTGGATGCACTTTGCTGTGCAAAACAAGGTTTCTTGGTGACATGGGAATTTTTTGGCGTTTCATGGAGAAGGTGTTATGTTGGATTATCTGCAAGACACCTTGATCAGTATATACAAGATTAGAAGAAGTGTTCTCACACCTCTTGGTATCTGTTGTGTTATACTTCTCCCCAACACACCAATAATAATACATACATTATCTCCAAACAATTGTACTCCTAACAGCTCAGTTCAGAGTTTCAGTAATCACTATACAAGTAAGACTTCACCACTCACAAACATCTCTTCTATGTAGGTGAACATACACATAGAGAATACACACTCATACACATAAAGCACAATAGCTGAAACCAACTACATGTTGCATGCAATGTCGATCACACAGTCACCTCCAATTGTAATGGGTGATATATGTTTAGATGGGAAGAATGTATTTTATTACTGCAATGTTTATTCTATTGTGGTAATTAAATACATTTGTAAAATGTTTGGAAAAAATAGTAACAAGTGAGCATTTTTTAAGTGTTCCTACCATTAGACTATACAAACCTATATTTGTTAATTCCAAACCTTACCCTTCTTTCTATCAATGCAGAAGTCAAGAATATTAGGGGGGGAGAGAGGGAGAGAGAATAGAAGGCAGTGAGTGAATGAATATAACGTATCTTTTTTGGTTTAACAAACCCTGTGAATTTAATTCTTGTGACACCATCATAAAGGACTTTATATCACAATGTTGGATTCCTAATATATCTTATTATATTTAAATAATGTCACATGTATCACACTATAGAGGAAGGGTAGAAAGATATCTTGAATTTTTTATATATATATATATATTCTTTATTTTCTATTTTTCAAATAAAAGTTTCAGTGTACAGAGTAAATATCAAGTAGATCATACTGAACCAGTGCGTTAATAATCACAATTCTCACATCTCGATTGTAAGTCTTTTCACAAACCTGTGTTATAACTTTAAGTAGGGGTAGATAGAAAACAAAAACCATTGGGTAAGGGGAGACATGGACAAATAAGGTAAAACAGATAGGATAATGGGATGAGGGAAGAAATGGAGGGATCAGTGGACAACAGGAGCTGATTAGTGAATTGATATTTAGACTGGATAATTCAGGTTCAGGAATTAATAGCGAGATTTGTTGATCTTTGGTAGGGAATCACAGAGTCAGAGGTACCAGCAGGCCCACATTATTGGCTCCTTCTCTTCCCACTTTATCCATTTCTACATACAAGATATCCATGAAAAAATAGTTTAGCTGAATAAAATTCTACCTCCCAAAGAATGAAATAATCTTAGTGGCGGTAGACAATTTCGGCAGTATGGTTTCGAAGATGGAGTTCAAAGAGACACCTTCCTACAAAGCTTTCTTTTCAACTGCATTCAGTCCCTTCCTGATGAATTAAACATGGCTGCATTATCTTACACATAATTATACAATAGATGAAAGCACAAGTAATATATAACTGTAATATATATATAAATGTTAAATCTAAAATCATGTTAAAACATAATTACTTGTATTTTAGTTTTTCTCTTTTTCTTAATAAATGGTAACAAACTTATTATTTTATTCATACAAGAATATTTCCACAGTCTAAAATCATTGATCATACAGTCATATTATCTTTTACAGATCTATTCAGGAAACAAGAAATGAATAATTCTTATGATAGTTACAAGTAATTTATATTCAGGTTGTGACGCTGTGACCACATAATCTGCTCTTTAACCTGGGATTTCCAAAGATTAAAATCAGAGTCTGAGCAGCTGGATAAAGTGGGACAAGCAACCATAAGGTAAATTGCAAAATATCACCAAGAGGGTACAATAAAGACAAATGTAGTGTTAGAGATACAAAATAGAAAGTGATGTCCAGTATAAAACGTCCAATCATTGTCCAGATTGCTCGGACAAGGCCCTGGAGCTGAGGAGATGTTACATGAGATTCTCCCTGCTTCATCCTCCAGATGTGTCTCAGTACAGTTGTGACACTGAGCCCGATACAGAGACAAGTCACAGATAATGGAAGACAAAATCCAATTAATGAACTAAACATGGTGTAATCATAATTCCAAGTAATTACATAACCAGCAATATTTGGTTTGTCAGTGTTATTTTTGCGAATGCCAAAACTTGTTGGCCATAAGATTGGTATATTAATGACAATGGAACATAACAGTGATCCCACTATGAGCTGAGGAACAGAAGACGTGACTTTTGCTTTGAAAAAAAGAAAAAACGGTGTGAAACATTCAGCAATTTAGCCCAGTAGAAGATGGAGATCCAGGTAGAGTTCCAGAAATGAATATTAAATAGGAAACATTGTAGCATAAGGAAGAATAGAAATATGTGTTTGCCCAGCATAAGGTATATCTCAAAGAATTCTAAAATGCCATCAACAGTCAGGAAGATCTGGAAGAGGCCATTTGTAATCACTGTAACAAGCTGGATTTTATCACCAACACCCACATCAACACCCTCTTTCCAGTGTCTGATGTACACTTTGAAAATTGAACAGTATATGATGATCCCAGATATCCCAGTGATCATTGTAATAATGAATCTGAACATTTCCAGAGCTGGCCACATTGTCTATCTAAGTTATGATCCTTGTCTGATTCCTCTTTAGCAATAAATACTTTATGGGTGAGAAGTCTGCAGTGTAATGATTAGACAGAGAAAGGAGATTCACAAAAACTGAGTATTGAATGCAAATATGTTTAATATCAGTATCACAGGTGAGGGCTGTGTATAATGGACAGTGCATCTATAATCAGGTGTCAGAGTGATACTCTGGCTTCATCTGATACTTGTTTATTTTATGTCAGTGTCATCCTTATCTGATGGAACTTTCCACATCAACAGAAGACAAATCACATGATGTGAAACATAAAAGCCACAGGAAAGGCCACTGAGAACATGAATTTACATTGGATCTTTTCTTTAATATTGTTGATTAATTTTCTTTATTCTTCATCACAGACCTTAAAACCAACACAATATAGATATATATATTATAGCACATTTCAAGTTTTAATGGTTGTTTATAAATATAATAACAGATGAGAGAAAGAAAGGAAAAAAATCTCGAATTGATCTGACAAATCGGTTCTAAAGTTTGAAAATTTCTAATAAATTCTAAAAATTTAGATTTAAATAAATTTTGAGCAATGTGAATGGGTTCGCCAGTGTCCGAGCCGGTTTGAACATGTTTAAATGTGTTCCAGCTTAATAACTATATTTTGAATATTATTTTAATGGTTTTCCATACTGTGATGGGATTAGGTAGCTGATGTTATCTGTCAGATGTGATCCATTATGTTTTGTAATTTTTAATATAAAATATATGGCGAACAATATGCCCTGTTAGAGGTATGTTCCTTTGACACAGAAGAGATTTTTTGCTGAAAATTCATTGACATAGCGGGAGATTTATGACAGATGAAATAGCTCAATGCATGAATCATCAAGGAAGGTATCTGCCAGTTTTGAGAGTTTTGTACTTAAAATCACATGCCCAGAACCAGACCATGCCCCAGTAAATGCAACCATGTCCACTTCATTATCGTACTCCAAGGACACTTACTACAGCCTCCAATTTCAGGGAAGGAACAGAGTGGGGAAAGGGCTTTTGGCAGAAGTCAATTTACAGTAAGTGTATGCCAAACTTAAGCACGTCCAGCAATGTCCAAATCAAGCTTTGGGCATTTTAAGGTTACTTGTATTTCAGCCGTATCTCTATCCCCAGCTACAAGGCTAGTCTAAGGGAAGTTGTGAGCTGTGAGTTTCTGGCAGGTTTGAAAAGTGCAGATGTTGCCTATAGCAACCAATCAGATTCTAACTATCATTTTGTAGAATGTACTAAATAAATGATAACTAGAATCTGATTGTTTGCTATAGGCAATATCTCTACTTTTCAAACCCTTCAGAAACTCGTAGCTTAATAAATTTACCCCTAGGTCGTGATCAGTAATCTTTGCATGCTATAACATGTGTTTGCAACTGTAAATATATATTTTATGTTCATAGAAATTAGATAGATTTTATTAAATGTATTTAATGGGAAAAATAAAATATAAATATAAAACTCCTATTTTTTACTGTTTTAGCAATTATGCCTATATTAATAACATGTGATATTAAGGTTTTTTTATATGTGCATTCTTTTGTGAGTTTATAATCTACATATGTATTGGACATCTCCTGCAGTGTCCTGTGTAGAAGAAAGTTAAGGGTTTATTTAGGAAACCTGCGCTCCTCATTAGAGTGTTGGGGATGGGTGTTGGGATGTAGCTCTATGGTAGAAGGTAGTCTGTAGCCTACATAATATAGAATCTGAAAATAGTGGTTAATTGGTTATAATGGCAAAGATGAGGGGAGGGGGAAGAGGTGGGTGGGGCAGGATGGGATTAAATGAGTGTATACCTATGAATAATATAACCCCTCCTGACGAAGTCTCAGTAGATGAAACGCGTTGAGGTGGATGTGGATCGAAGTCCTTAGGAGCTGTGTCCCATATGGTGCCCATTAGTGGAAAAACAGGAGTCAGCTGATTGTGTGATCTAAGCCTGAATTGTTTTTTATCTGGTACGTGCAAACTCTGTTATTTCAATACATTATTTCATCTTGGATAATATACTAGGGAAGCGCTCCCATTTGTTTAACATTTTATGAATCATCTATGTGTAAAAAATCTAGTATTCCGTGCTGAGATGGGAATAAAGGTTATTGAGTCTCATCTGATATGTGCATTATATTTCTTGTAACAGAATGGTGGGTTCCAAGGATTGTCCACAAGTTAATCCAGACTCTTTGATAAACAATTTTTCCCTGGATTCGCTTTTCTTATCCTTGTTATATTTGTCACATAAAAAGAGAAATAAAAGATACATAGTGCACTGTAATTCTCAATGGAAAAGGGTCGTTTACTGGAAACACTTACACAGCAGACTGTGGTTTACGGGTTTGGAAATCACCACAACTCTGATGCGTTTGAGATTTCTGCGGCCAAACCTTAGAAGGATAAATCCAAATCACAATGGTTTCCTAACTGAAAATGAAAGCAGTTTGACTCATCTCACCTAGAGTATTTTAAAACACTTTTATTTGCATCAAATGAGCAACCCACAAGATATAGGAGTCAACAGAATAGAGCAAAACCCCATTATAAATAGAAGAGGCGCTACAAAATGTATACCAAAAATATATCGATGTATAATCTGAGGCATCCAGAGCGCCTTTAAAGAAACTATTGATCTTCATGATTTGTGCCCTTTATATCGTTTTTCCCATTATATAGACATGTGTCATTTGTTTTGCCCACTATATACACATTTATGAGATGTAGAATAATATATATAGATGTACAGTTCTTTGATGCGGTGCCCATTACAGACTGTATGGCTAATATACCTTTATAACTGCAACTACAGTATAACGTACATAAATGGATACTTTCTTTGTTACATATTGGTTATATTCACAGTATTTAAATAATAGCAAATAGTTAAAATATGATTGAGTTAGTCTATGGCATATATAGTGGAACGTTCTTATGGTTACAGACCATCAGGGTGCTTCATTGCATGCTTCTATAGGATCCGGTATATTGCAATATTGTAGATTTGAACACTAGAAACAATAGACTGTGTTTGTAAATGGAATATTCTTACTGAACATCTGCTTTGTCTTTATAGGTCATTTTAACCTTTACACTTAAATTAGAGTTAGCTGGAGATTAATACATTACTTAAAGTATTTGGAAAAAAAGGGTTTAAATACCCGTTCTCCTAGAGACTTAATTTATACGTAACATGTGGAGAAAAGCTTCAGGGTAATCAGCTCACTCCTGCCTGGACTCTGTATACCATTGATCTGACAGTGTAGATCTTTAGGATTTGTTGGAGCATGAATATATATGGGCTCGTACGGATGCTGAGGAGAGCAGAGCATGGACTGTGTGGCTTCAAACCACCAAAATGATGAAATGGGGCATAGTAATGTAGTGCTCCACTCCTGTAAGGACTGTGTTCTGTCTTTTTGTGACAATAATGTTCATAAATAATTATTATTGGTACCCTGATTAATTTTCACTGTTCCTCCTAAATTATCATCTCTTTTATCTAATCATTTGTGATTTTTATGTTCCTAAGAGAAGAAGAGACTAATCGATAACTATGTGAGATGTTTCATTCATGCCGACTGTTGCTGTGAGATTTTATGGAGAATTGCTGTTTATTCCTCTGTAAGCGAGTCCGGCTTGTTCATTGGTTTTATAACATTAGAATTTTTAATAGATGACTTCATTGGCGTTTTTAATAATATAAATAGATTAATTATAGCTTGTTATATTATTTATATAAGTTTGGCACATCCTTAATATTAATTATAGCAGTTCATAGACTTATATTTGTAAAGACTAAATTCTGCGCTGCTCATCTTCCAGTTCATTGTTTATCTGAACATTTACGGACTGAAGACACCCTGAAGCAGCAATATTAATTACGGTTTATTACTATAAGGAATATATATGTCTCCTGCATAAATCACTTTATTAAGTGTATTACAGTATATATGCTACAGAGTTAACCAAAGAAATGTAGAGGCCTTAATTTAAGACATTCCCATGATGGGTAGGATATAAAGATGGAACAGGGATCTTCTAAACAAGTAATGCTCTCAGATACAGTATAGATACAATGTGTATCTATATTGACTATGTATTTAATGTTATTTTATACATAGTTTTATCAGTTTATTTCTTTTTGGGTTATCATTCCATTCACATTTTTTAATATTTCGCTAACTCTGTTATGAGTATATTATTTGACATTATTTTAATGCATATCAATAAAGTTTGACATACGTTTTATATTATTTGATCTCCAAAGTGCCCCTTATACACATTTCTGTTTTCTTCAAATATCAATATGTAGTAATAATGCAGTAGTAGTGTTTAGTAGTGTTATAGCTGTAGTATCAGTAGCCTGTGATGTTATTGATATACAGGTAGTAGTCAATGTAATATATATGCAATTTGCAAATATTAAGGATCAGAAAAGAAAATGCAAGGAATACAACATGCAAATCTGCCCCGTATCTTGTTTCTATGTGTATAGTTTGTTTTGTTTCTCTGTACAGCAGTAGAAAATGTTTCCATAGACAAAGATCCTTAACCACTTGATGACTGGAAGGTTTTCATTAATCCACAACCAGACCCATTTCTATTCAGTAAAAATGTGTTATATTTAGTACAAACAGCTATTTCCAGACAGTAAATGCACCGCACAAATGTATCACACAATGTAACTGGCTAGTTCCCCCGAGTACAGAAATATAAAAGGTGTACACTATCCACAGGCCATTATATGTCCAGAAACAAAGGGAAATATTTTACTTTCCTTGCAACATGTGCTGGGCAATATATTGTGACATATGTCCATAGAGTCCCGGGATCCTCAGATAAATGATCAGATGAGTCCATTGTATCAATGGGTCAGCAGCAGGAGTTAATAATTCAACTCTTAATTCACAAAACTAGTTCCCTTTCTCTTCTGATTTATTGGAAATGGGGTGATTCCAAAGCATTCTAGTTTATATGAAAAATAAATATTTTAAACATGGCAGCAGATGATGGAGAGATCTGCACATAAGGGAATCTGTTGGTGCTGACCGCCGTGAGAGCAGTCTCTCTATAATACACATGGGTCGCTTCCTGATTCTAGGACAGTGACTGACATAGTTTCTATGATGCTGGCTGTTATTGACTTCTTGTTTGTTTTATTGACCTGTGTGTTCTGGGTTCTATAACAGTAGTTATTTCCCTAATTATCTTATCTCTTGTTCCATTCACCTGTGCAGCTGGGCTCAGGCTACCTAAACAGTAGAATGCACTGGAAGTCCAGGTGAATTATTTTTTTGTAGTTTAGTTCATATGATTCTCAATTGGTTTTTGTAAATCTGTTTTAAAATAAAATAAAATATATTTTTTCAAAGTTATTTATGATCTATTAAGCATATATCTCATATTAAGCAGAACTGATGCAAACGATTACATTTATAGGTATTTTGTGACCCCAAAATGTAATGAATTTTGAGCCCACATTTTTCCCCCACAAATTATTGTTGGTTGTGTGAGCAAGTGATTTCATCTAGTAAGATTATAACACATTTCATGCTGTATATTATAGAGTTGCAATGTTGAGAAGCTTTTTCTATATTGACGGTAGATGTAGATACTTTGCAATCATTATTTATTTAATATTTGAAAGACAAATTTATTTATTGTAAATATTTGATTATCATATTTGATACACCAAAACATTAATGTGGTTGGGTACCCCTTGGCTAACAAAGGGGTCCAAGGGTTGGCTACCAATTGGGACGAATGGAACTCTTTACATGCAGCTCAAAACAGTGAAGTGCACCTCCCACTCATCCTTTAGTTAAATGGTTTTAGGACCGATCCCTCGTGGTGCTGCAAATAAAATCCACTGCAGCATCATGTGGTCATGAGAACACACTTCATAAGGTCACAATGTTCCCCCTATGTAATGAGTACTGAAAATACCAGGGCTATTTCAGAGCCTCAGTCTTCTATCACTGGTTAAGAAGCAGACTTGAAGGGAAATGTTCTTTCTTTAAAACAAGGAAGCCTGTGTGTGTTTAATTGTAGACAGCTGATCATTTCTGATAAATAATAAAGCATATAGGAGATGAGGTGCTCTAGATGAGCTCTGATTCCACTGGTTCAAAAAAAAAGGACACAAGAGTGCTCCTGTGTAATTATTTCTGTTTCATCACTTTTTATTAGCAGGGAATAATAAGTAGACAGGAAAAAAAGGAGCTCACACCCATGTCTGCTACAAAACACAGTGCTCCTTTTAATTTCTTATGGTGGTGATCAAATGTGATGACCAAACAAGTCAAATATATCTATATACAAGTGGCCAGTCCTTCTAGAAATCAGATTCATGCCCCCTTTTTGCTAAATAAAAAGAGGAGTGTTCTCTCCTTAAAACATAGTAGTCCCTTTTTATTTATTGCTTATTGATCGCTTTGTCATGCAAAGACATACATATATATTTATGTAAATAAAGGCATTGTGCATTCCAAGCTTGGGTTAAAAATATAATTGTTCACTGTTTTGTGACCCTGTGACTTTTACAATGACCTTCTCTCTTACATAAAGCAAAAAATCTCACAAAGAAGTGGTAGTAGCCTAGAGGACAAAAGGAAAACAAATATTCAAATTCAACAATTAAATCAGGTAGTTGTGTATTCTAATATTAGGTTCTTAGGTTATAAAGAAACTGAGAGATCTATCCTCAGTTTCCAGGGAAGATTGCTGTTATCTTCAGAAAATCACAGCTCTTGTCTCAATTCATGAAGGGGTTAAAGCAGGAGAGATCAGAGATAATTCTACTTTACCTATCCTTAGACCTCTATGGGTTCCGCAATCAATTTGCTTTTCACCACCAGCCTAACAGAATTTTTAACATAAAAATGTCAGCGGCTCCCTGGACTCAGGTGAGTGTTACCATGCGTGAGCCCAAAAAATTTGAATAAATTATTTAAATAATTTCTATATACAAATTTATTTATTGATTTATTTTTTAATATTAAAGCTATTTTCTTGTTCTGTACACTGTCTAACACCATCCTGAGATGATGTTCACGATCGGAGGAGTGTGGTGGTACTTCTAAAGTCGATGTTCATGATAAACAGGTTGAAGAAGATATATATATTTAATAGATTATTATATATATCATCATCATCACCATTTATTTATATAGCGACACTAATTCCTCAGCGCTGTACAGAGAACTCACTCACATCAGTTCCTGCCCTATTGGAGCTTACAGTCTAAATTCCCTAACACACACACACACAGACACACAGACAGACACAGACAGATAGAGAGAGAGACTAGGGACAATATTGATAGCAGCCAATTAACCCAATAGTATGTTTTTGGAGTGTGTTTATATATATATATATATATATATATATATATATATGAATATAGATATATGTGTTTGAGGCTGTCAACTATAGAACAGAATACACTTGTCTAAGCTCCCACATCTTGGGGGATTCCTCCCGGATCCACAAAAGAATAGGCAACTTACCGGATCCTTGTAGAGACGGGGCTTAATGACACAATTGCACCATTGAGCTGAAGCTTCTTGACATGTTGATTATGACATTTTTCATACCCCCACTTCAAAATTTCCACTTCGACCACTGGTATAGCTTTTAAGAAATGTTCATTTTGTGAAAGTCAAATAATTGGATGAAGTCGTTTCAAATTACTAACGATCAATTTAGTTGGC
This sequence comes from Mixophyes australis, assembly GCA_036250195.1. Classification (NCBI taxonomy): domain Eukaryota; kingdom Metazoa; phylum Chordata; class Amphibia; order Anura; family Limnodynastidae; genus Mixophyes; species Mixophyes australis. The sequence goes on from JAVHZZ010000007.1 coordinate 3,276,125, forward strand.
TTTATCTGAAAATATGCAAATAGCACGCTATGGCATGGAAGGGCGTATTGCACAATAACACTAGCGAACACTTCTTCAAACATTTACACTCACACATTCATTTGTAAATGGTTCACCTTAATAAAGTTCCAGCATATAGTCTTTTATAATCAAATGTAATAGAGTTAATAGTTTAATATAATAATCACTTTATTGATATCTAAGGTTCAGGATATAGGAAATGTATCATGTTTACTGTCATACTAATCTACTTTTTACCATCAGACATCTGCTACAATCAGCTAAGGGATTGCACCTTGCGTATGCTAGTTTTGGATGATAAAGAATTAATGCTCAAAATGATATTGTGTCTGGAATGCTAATAGACTGTTTTGAACCAGTATTTCGGTGGGAAGACACGTATGCAGCTGTTGGAGAGTTGAACCCCACCCTTGAAGGGCATTGTCTGAACCGACCTATGACCTGCATTGTACTGGACTGTCCTATATCCTGAAAAAATGGGAAAATGCCATGACATCACCACTGTTTTTTATGTACCACAAACTATATATAAAACAGGCACTGAGACCATCATTCAGTCTACTTTGACCACAGACTTCAGGACTGAATGACTGTTTGCTGGATTCAGTGGGCTGCGTATGTATCAGCTGTACTTTATTTTAATTGTTATTTGTTACATCTTGCTATTAAATCTCCTTTTGTGCATTGGAACCACATTGATTGCAGCGGACAATATTAATTGATAGCGACGAGATGAACATAACAGTTTGTAAGTGTGTTATTTAGGAAGATATAAGTTAAATAAGATGTTAGTTTTAGGATAAGTTAGTTAACTTGTATATATTGAAATACATTACATTTTACTGTGCCTATAATTGTGTAATCTGCCTTGCTGGGTCTCATCACCTCTTCCCCTAATGGGTACCAGTTAAACAATAATAAGTGTGATAAGATAGACTTCTTTGGTTGCACATAGTTTGAATTGAAATTAAGGAATGTTACTGGGAAATTTGTAGATAACCCCTCCCTGTGAGACCAAAGGGAAATTAGTGGACAATGATAAATATATAATACTGGTTGTGTAGCCTAATAAGGTAAAATTTGCTACTGTGTCACTCTACAGCAGTGGCTGTTTGCGGACATTTATCAAGAAATTAAACTGTGTATGTAATGTTTATTTACCAAACATACACAGTGACCATAATTCACACTGCTTTTAGAGCGTACAGCATAACAACAGAGAGTCGCAAAAAACATACACACAGTCTACATGACTATATATTACATACCTGCTGTACCAGGGAGGATTTATACAATAAATGCAGGTTTATTTCCCTTTCTTCAGCAAGCATGAACACAAACAAAAATGGCTTCACTACCACAGAAAATACATTTATACAGCATAAAAGTATGAACAAAATCCAGAAATAGAAACAGGGGTTTTACACCTTCTCAGTCTCCCAGTTAGCAGCTTATTCCTCCCAACCAGCCTGGTGAGAACGTCCCCCAGCTCACTGAAGAAGCCACAGAATCTCGGAGAGAGAGATAGACTTACAATTGTCCACATAGCTGTTACTGAACCCCTACATTGCTACATTGGGATGATTATCAGCATTGGACCTTGCAGAAGAAGGTGGTTTATTATTCTATTATTCATGCAGTGACAGAAGCAAGGACGTTACAACCCGTCTCTAAATCTAATTTTTTTATGCAGGTATAGCCAACCAACTTGCCGTCACCTTTTTTATTTTTCAAGGTCAGCTTCACTTTGGTAACATTATTAATACATGTGTTGTGTGCTATATTGTGTAATTCACCTTCTCACCTGCAGTAGTTCTTAAATTGCTTTTTTATTTATATATACCAGCTACTACTTCCTACAGGTGTCCAAGTAAGCACTGTAATAAAAATAATGGAATCTTTACTCCAAATACCTGGTCATCCATCTGTAGGACTCTCCTGAAAATATGCAATTTAGGGCATTGCCACATTGGTACACACAATAGATTATATATCACTGAGACATTAGACATGTTTTGAAGAAACATCCTGTGGCACATACAGAATTTCAGAGAACACTGCATTTACATAATTATTCCTATATCATAGTTTCTCTTACATATAGGGGAAAGAGTACGATTTTTGGTTGCTATATTACAATTCTCTGAAGTAAATACTAATTATGTCAATTCAGTTTAGGCTTTGTAAAACATTACAATGTATTGTATATACAGTATAAATCACCATATTTCCATCAGAAACATACAGTAAGGCCTTTGTCATACACTATTTGTAAAGACAAACGCTTTGACAATGTACTTAAAAAAACACACTATATTTTGTAATATTCGGTACCTTTCTTATGATGTTCTGATATAAATCTCCTGTTACATACAATATAATATTTTATATGCAATACCATTTGCTGTATCTTGCACAGTACAAACTTGCATCTCTCATAGTATGGTGGTCATTTTTCATAGAAATAAATCAGTAAACTGATAGTAACTTTCTTTCTGAAAACTGTTGACAATTAGGAAACTGTTATTTTAATAGAATAAATACACTGATTCCAAAAAACAGCATTAAAACCTTATTAAAAAATGCCACGAAAAGTAGCATAAATAGCATTAACATAAATTCCAAACATGTTTAGCAAGAGAATCCAAACCATAGACACAAAATAGGAAGAACTATATATTTTTATTTTTATTATAATGTTCTTAATATGTGTTGTTTCATTTAATATTCTGTCTATCTCACATATACAGTATATCTGCACTTTTATTAGCAAACTGATAATGCTATAAAATCACTTTATACGGTTGTTTTTCCTGCAGGTTCAGCTATTGTTTAATAAAGACAGTATGTATTATTTACATGCATTTTACAAAATCTTAATCTACATCTATCTCTACTGAAATATTCAGCCGCAATTCAGGACATTACTTCCTACATAATTGTAAATAATGAAAAGAGCCAAACAGATGTCTCTTTAACTTGGGGTTGGCAGTAATTAGAATAATGGATTGTAGAGAAGGATACACCATGATATATAGCCAGCTGAGTGGTTCCAGAACAAGTCCTATGTTTGTAGAGAATGCTAATAGTCCAACAATTACCATGCAGAAGACCAAGTCTAGCAACAGCAGTAGAATCATTGTCCTGGCTGCCCGGACATGGACCTCAAGTTGGGAATATTTAATCTGAGATGTGTTCTTCAGGATCCTCCAGACATGTTTCAGGAGTGAAGTCACACTAAGCACAATGCAGATCAATGTCACAAAAAATGGCAGACAAGAGCCCAGCATGATCCTAAAAACGATGTAGGGAAAATACCTGTAATACCCATAGTCAATTACATTGAAGTCTCCAGTCCCATTTGGAGGAACATTTACAATTGCTATCCAGATAAATGGGACATTAATGACAAATGATCCCAGTGTGGATCCAAAGAGTAACAGAGTAACAGCAGAAGAGAACCTCGACTTTAGCCAAAGTAAGAATCGGTTGGAAACATTGACCAGTTTAAGGCAGTAAGAGATGGAAAGCCAGAATATATTCCAAAAACAAACATCAATTAATGGCAGTAAGCTCATTAGAAAAGTTAAGTATGCATTTTTGAATAATTCTGCATAATATGCTATCCCGACAAATATTTGTAAGCACTGGAGGAGAATATTGGCTGCAGCCATGGTAAGTATAATTTTATCACTCTCACCAGCACTGAGATTCTGTCTCCAGTTTCTAAAACATATGATGATAATGGATGAGTTTAAAATGACTCCAGAAATCAATGATACAAACTCAAAGACTGAAAGAAGCATTGACAATGCTGGTAACATTTTGTTGAGCAGGATATTCTGTTCTCCTACTGATGTCCAGAGGAAAGTTGTTCATATATGATGTTTGTCAGAGGTTACAGTAGTAATGCAAATCAGTCCAGTATCAAATTTACCTTTAAATAAGGTTACTTTGAATGTAACCATATATCCTTGGGGAAAGTGGGCTGTCCAGACTATTTAAGTGCTAGAAGGTAATATTTCTGCAGATTAATATCCTATATTCCTATTCCTATTTTGTTTTTTAACTCCTGCTCTTAATATGTTTCCTGTGTATTACAGGAATTCTCTTGATTCATAAAAATGTTAATAATATTGGCCTAATAGGTCTATCTTTTACTTGTTTAATGACTTTTCTTTTTTATTTCATATTTTACATTCTGAATTACACATTTTAAGCAATGTACAAAACAACTTATTGATTAATTATTTGAATTCTAACACGTTTAAATTGAAATTCATTCACACTTGGAATAAGAACACCATAGATTTTCTGGATTTGACCCTCTTTGTTAATGGATCACAAATTAAAACTATGACCCTCAAGAAGAAAGTTGATACTAACAATTTTTTTCATTATAGTAGTGCCCATTATAAAATATGGAAAGATAATATTCCGGAGGGGCAAATCATGCGACTTAGACGCAATCGTTCAACTATGGCTGATTTTGAGCAACAGTCAGAAGAGATGATTTGCTCATTTAAAGAGAGGGGTTGTCCTAATGTTATCTCTTACAAAAGACTTATGATGAGGTGAAAAAATTTGGATAGAACTTTATTATTAAGAAATGAAGTAAAAGAAGTTCAGACACAGATACAATTTACTGATATGGCTTTTATTTCAAAATGTAACAGTGTCTCACATCAGATTAAAATAATTATTAATAACTACTATCCTATTCTAAATCAAGATTCAACATTACTTCTAGAGCGGCCCAAGAAATTTTTAAGAAAAACATCCATCACCAAGTTTTCTCAAGAGTAAGAACCAAACAATTAACAAATTAGAGTCTACATTTAATTGGTACTTTCAAATGCTGAAAGATGAACTGCATTACCTGTAAACATATTAAACAGGGTTCCAAGGAGTTTATCTCCACCAAAAATGATAACAGATTCAGAACGGTTTGTTTTATTAACTGCAATACTGAGTTTGTTATTTATTTATTACAGTGCAGTTGTTCTCTCCAGTATATTGGAAGAACTACCAGACCTCTTAAAAGGAGGATTGTAGAACATAGACACAATATTTTGAACAAATATCCATTCCATAGTGTTTCACGCCATTTTACTACTGTTCTCAATGGGGATCTCCCAGCTTATCTGTATATGGGGTAGAACATGTCAAAAGTACTGCTACAGGAGGAGATAGATACAGCAAATTACATCAGCAGGAGGTACTGTGAATGTATCAGTTAAATTCCATACATCCTGATGGTCACAATGAAACTATGGTGGTCAATAACATCCTATGAGGCTGAAAAGTATTGGATGTTTGTTTAGATAATTTTTTTAGTTTTTATTAGTTTTTGTATCGGTAATAGGTATTCACTTTTTTTTGCAATTGCTTATTATGGACACATACGCTTGAAGGTTTATAATTATATTTATTTTATTTCATTTTATTTTATTTTTATGTCAGACTGGATTTTTATATTTTTATATTCAAGTGTTTGATTGCATCTAAATATTTATACACTTGATTAATATTGGTTGATTTTATCATCAGTAATATATGTATTTTTGTTTTTATACACATTAGTATTATTCATATGATGTTCTTATTTTCATTGTTTTTCTTACTTTTGAAATGCATTTCTATTAATTTCTGATTTAGTATTTAGGGGGTGGGTCTCACCCACAAGTGGTTAATCTCTTGATGCAGGTTACTTTGGTACTTTTTCAACCACGGATCACCAGTTGCATGCATGGTTGATTAATTAATTGGCTTGAGCTATTTAAATGAGGTATTGAACCCTACTAGATCAACTGTGTTATCCTTCAGATGAAGTTACCTAGTGTAATGAAACACGTTAGGGAACCCTGTTCTTATTTCAACTACTATCTATAACATTTTTGGATTGGATTCATCACACTGGATTGTTATTCTATTATATTTTGAAGTGGAACCACATACGCTACTCATCATTACAGGACGCAGGCTGTTACCTTTCCATAAGCCATCCTCACCGCCTTATTACTGATTGCCGTTTCACATATTGGTTCCTCCAGAGCAGCCAGACTGACAGTTGTCTACTGTCGCCAAGCGGGCCGGGGGGAGTCCAGGGACACAGCTTCACTGCTTTTCTTCCCCTTCAGATACGCGAGTGCGCTTGGATCTGCTTGCCCATGGGGTGAGAGTTATAGGACAGACAGTCCAGAGTGCACCCGTTCGTATTGGGGGAGCGGTTTCAAGATTAAATGGTAACACAGTAACTTCATATTATGTTCACATAATAGTCATTTGTCCTCTGCAGAGTGATTTCCCTATAGACCAGCAATAGACTTTTCATGATTTCACACTGACTATGTTTTAAGGAAACTTCACCATGATCCATAGCAGCGGATCATTGTTTGGTTTATATGGCATTTCTATTTTTTTTGATCATACACCTGGATTCAACACATATGGTGTCAGTTCTAAACAAGACTGTGTCAATCCTTTTAGTAGATTCTGGCTCTTACAGTTTGTAGTTGTTATTTTCAGGGTTCTATTACGATTATACTTATCATATTTTATGTATGAGTTTGATCTATATTTTATTTTATTATATTAAATTTGATGTTTTATACTGGGGATTTGTGTTTATCCTTATGATTTTTTACATCTATTCTTTCAGTTCCTTTATTTACATTATTGTGCGCTAGTCCTATTGTGCTGTTTTCCCTTTATTGTTTGTTGTTGTCTAATTGGGAGACTTGCAATCTCCCTTAACAGCTGCTGGACTAGTACACTTGTACCATTTGTTACACTTTTGGGCGCCTATATCAAAAAGTTTTTATTTCCCTTTTTTGTTCCCTTATGTACAAAACAAAGTTGTATAAATAAACTGGAAAATCAATTTGAGAACACAATCAACATATGAAACAAAATCCAATACATTTTGAAATGTGCCAAATTCTTTCACCCATCTCTAGACATAGGCAAAAATAGCCAAACTTAATGGAGAAACAAGATGATCCAATCAGAAATGTGGTATCACAAGATGTACATTAACTGTTCTTTTGTGAGATTACAATGATCTACAGGCGACAACAAATGCAAAAATGCATAATACAAATGTTTATTATAAAAGATAAATATTAATTCAAATAAGTTCTAAAAGTGTATCTAACAGCCGTAAGCCTAAGATTAAGTCCCCTGTTCCATGATATTTGTCGAAACCCAAAGCACAGGATCACCAGAAGAGGCAGCATAATCCACTTCCAGGGCATCGTTTCACAATACTAATTAATCTGTTGGATGAGGAATAGGCCGGATTGTCTGTACCTTCTAGTAACAATAATGATGTTTCTCCTAAGCCTAAAGCTACTACTAATGTTTGTTTTCTTTTGTGTCCCTACCAGTGTCACTTTCCTGTCTGAGGTTCACTGATTTTCACTACTACATAAACTGAATCAGGTACCACTAGCAAATTTCCTAATATGTATCCCTTCTCCACCATTTATTAAAATTTAAAAAAATGCATCCAGTAAAGTTGATTTTTCCCATGAACAATGTTCAATCAATTCAAGAATTGTTATAAAATATAGTGAAGATTTAAATCCTAAACTTATGTCTGGAGAGTTCCTATATGGGTCTATCACCCATGGTTAGTCTTTGAACTCTTGTTCTTCATCAGTCACTACCTCAATCTTGTTTCTGTACTTACAATAGTTTCTTCCTGAAAATAATTGTAGAAGATGGTAGAAGTATCAAAGGGGCAGTCATCATTTGGTGAAAAGGAGTTTGATCTCCTATTATGCTTTGGTCCTGCCTCTCCTCACTCTATCCCATCCCCTCAATGTACAATGTGGTATCACTTTCCTAGCTTGCTCTTTCAACAAACCATTCATTCTTTCTCTATAAATGGAAAGAAAAAGTAATTTGGGGAGGGAGAAGAGTGGGCTTGTATTTTGGGATTGTCCTTGTAGGTATGTCCCAGGGGATATTTTTCAAAACCGTATCTGTTATCCTTGTAGCTTTATATCTTTTATTTTCTTACTGGTTTGAAGCTTTCTTTTTGCTATGAAGCAGCTCTTTTGTATGTTTTTCGATGCTCATGATGTAAATAGTTCATGTAGTACAGATTACAATGTTTATAGCAAACAGTGTCTGCAGTCCTTAGCATGTAAAGTAGATAGGTCTTGGGTTTAAAGATCTTACGTGTAATCTGTAACCTGTAATGTTAATAGCTGGGACAGTATAGATCACAGTGTTTATAGCTTGTGCAAAGAAGGTGGTTTCTTTATAGCACGTAAAGTTTGAGCACTTAGGGGTTGATTCAGGGACTTTCCCTTACCCGTTATTTACCAATTACTTAGATGAGCCATCAGCTATATTCAACCATATACAGTCTTAAGGATTAAATAATAGTTCTTCCTACCACACTCTCCATGTTTTCAGGATTCTGTGGAAAACCTTTGAACAATTAAATATTTGTAAACTACTTAAATTAACCTGAGACCCCTAACATTAAAACCTTGTAGCACAACTTTATCTATACTGGAAAACTTTATGGCTAGCTATATTTATTATCAATAATATAAACATTAGATTTGACTTAATTTATCATCTTACGTTAGCATACATATAATAACAGTTATTTAGCAAATGTTACTATTGTGTGGAAAATGCCAAATGTCTCTGACTGCAAACGGTAAATGAATGCTCGAATTTGAACACATCTAATTATCTGTTACAGTGGTAGTCTTGTGGTCAGAAGATTTGCTGGCTAGTTTCCATGAAAAGCAATGTTGGTGCAAAATATTTTCTTTTTGGTTTATGGATGTGCTCTTCATGTAATAATAAAAGTGTACTATAGCATAATATGCCTTAGTATATGTCAAGCACAATTCAAACCATTTTTTGTAATTAATGTAGCTTTAGTTAATAATGTTTCTCAGTCTCTTACAAATTAACTGATAGTAAGGATTTATGACTAGCCTTCAAATTTAAATACTCCTTCTAGATGAATACTAGTCTATTTCTTCTTATATATATTAGTGTGATGATGAGGCATCAGTCCCCTTAACACATTGGGCCTGATTCATTTAAGGAAAGTAAAGCAAAAATATTGGAGTAACTTTGCACCTTGGCAAAACCATGCTGCATATTTTCAAAGTGCTAGTTGAAACTGAAGATATTTGGGTGTTAGCTACCTAATTAACACTTAATCCAACTCCCTTTCTCCCCAAAGAGAGTGACAAGGAATATAAAGTCTGTGACCTGCACAGACTTTTTTTTTCCTTGTCTATTCACTGGCCTTATAAGCACATAGAGGAATTATTATTAATGTAACTCTAGAAGAAAGAGTGGAGCATTTCCTCTCTTTTCTTTATATTTTCCTCCTCTTGCCCAGAAGTAGAGTCAGCACTGAATGAGTGTGTGTATGCTTGGTCATGAGATTAATCATTACCTTGTGGCATGTCTGATGCTCGTTATAATCCCAAAAACATCAAAATCCTCTATTACTTCTGAAGCCCGAAAATGGAGCAGCGTTACGCTATATGAAATTACTAATCATAGCACATGGGGTCTCACACTCTGCTTCAAAGAAGGAGCACTGCAGTCGTATGTGCAGTAGAATTTGATGGCAGATCGGAAACTCACAGTTTGTCTACTCCGACCATTTTCTTCCTGCAAATCTCAGACCCTATTTAATCCTTATTGTAAAAAAGACACAAATTCTTAAGGCAGTGCTAAAGTATTCAACAGGGACAGCAACAGAGGCTTCTCTAGGGGTACCGCTAGCCCTAAATATCAAACAGATTAAAGAAATAGAAATGTAATGAAATATGTGGTTATCTTTTTTTTAGATTTTGTATCGGACCAGGGTTTCTATTGGATTCATACAGAAGTGGACTTGGTTCCACAATGGTCACCATAGAAACACTAACAAGACTGAAATCCTTTCTAAGAGTAGGGAGAAAGGGGCTGTGAGATTTTATGTTTAGTCAGCACAAATATAACATATCTGCATTTTGGGTTTACATCTCTCTACATTACTGGAACAATTATTGTTTAAAAGAGTTAGAAAACTTTTTTTGGATTATTGCTAAAACACAGCTATATATACACAGTTCCAGCTACTTCAGTGCAATTATGTCTCCAAATGTATGTACTTTGTTCCCAAGGAAGTGAATTATTGATCCCCATGATTTGAATTGAAGTGTGCGGCTGTATTATTATTAATCTGAGCTCTCTGCATTTTGGTTAAACACAACCTGTGTATTTCTATTTGTTTTATATATATTTTTTCAATATTACTATTAATATTAAATGATCACTGTTATATATGATAATATTATAGTTTTTACACAAACTGTTCATGTGTTATTTGGCATTAATACATAGATATGTTATTTATGTGTCAGCAAATGCATCACTTTTTGTGAATTTTACAAATATTTTAATTATATAGATTTGTAATACACTTTGGATCACTGTTTTTGTACATATGTAATAATTTCATACATTTATTTACCTTTTTAATTGGTGCTGCTCACATTTTCTTTTTATATCTATTTTATGGTTTTTCCAGATTTAATCAAACAATTTATATATCCAAAGGTCATGAGTACTTAAATATTTTATATATAATTGTTATGTGATTAAAGTTGTACATTACTCTTGATATATTTGTGCATGTGTTGCTTTTTGCAAACATGTACAAGACTTTTATTGTTTCATTTATTAGTGAGATGGGCAAATATACATAAAGATAAACAAGCAAATGATGTATAAGCAAAACATATGCAAAATAAATGTAAAAAAATGGTTTGGAAGAATAAATTACTGTGTTTAGGTAAATGTGGTCAAGAGGTCAAGGAATGTAACCTACAATAAAATCCATTCAGCCTCAAGAGATGAGCTAAGGGGCAAGAAATCCATCTTCCCTACATTGAGTGGGATCTGTTAATCTAGTCCATCATTGGCTACCAGATATATTTTAGGAGCTTCAGATTCTTGGGACTGATTCATTAAGGATCTTAACTTGAGAAACTTCTTATTTCAGTCTCCTGGACAAAACCATGTTACAATGCAAGGGGTGCAAATTAGTATTCTGTTTTGCACATAAGTTAAATACTGACTGTTTTTTCATGTAGCACACAAATATAAACTTTAAATTTCAGTGTACAAATAAGCTATCAAGTATTGAATCAGGCCTCTTGTTGTGATCTATGGGATACATTACAGACTCATTAACACCCTCAGAGAATGTCCCACCTTCAGTTTAGTGATTTATAGCAAACGATCAGCACCACGGTCAGCGCTGAGGATAAAGGATGTAAGATGCCGACTGTTTTACTTCATCCTCTCACCCAAATTTTGAGCAATAAAACTTCCTGAGTTACTGTACAGCCATCAATGTAAAACACATTCTAACTACTTTAGAGTTTTACAGCCTCAAATCTCTCATATTTCTATGTAAAACACAGCAGAAAAGTCCTGGAAGAGTCTATTTGTGTTCCCTAAGCTAAACAAACCTTAGGCTTAAGATGCAAATCACCTCTGGTGACATCAAATCCTGTTGGTTTTTGTTACATTGTAATAGAGACAAACATATGTGATTTTACTAATGATATTTTGTGCTTCGTAGCCTGTAACAAATGAAAAAAAAAAGAAAATATCCAAAAAACAGAGATGTGAGATAAAGTATCAGTGTACAATTTGATTATATGCAGAGAGATGGTCTCATTAGACAAGATCTGGCCATTTGTACCTATATGCTCAGTATGACATTTTTCTCATATGTAACATTGTGATGTAAAAATGTAGTCTTTACATTTTTCTACAAGTGCAAAAGAAATCCTACAACTGGATGTGATTCTAAAAAAAATAATCTATAACGAAATATATCATAATGATCTAAAAAAAATCACGTTTTTTTTCAATTTTTTTTTAATTGAAGTTTATGTTTAACATAAATAGGGAACAGGCAAGAATTAAAAAAATAATAAAAATAAACAAATAAATAAAAGAATGGGGGATGAGATAAAAAAAAGAAGGGTAGAGGAAGAAGGGAAGGTAGAGAATGGCAACAATAAACTTAAAATTTGACATTGTTATCACTTATTAAGTGGTATTTTTAAATTTGTTTTTTTGTTGCAAAAAAGTTTGATATTTAAAACGTCTTTGTTTGTGTGTTTTATTATTTTAGTACAATTGTACTTATTTTGACACAAATATGTCTTCAATTTACTTGCACATTCATACATCCTGCAATTTAGAAGATTTAGATTATTGTGGACATACAGTTACTTAAAAAAATATTTTCAAAGTATGATGGTGAAGAATCATATGGCAGAGGCTGGTGTCTGGTGTCCTTTAAAACTTTAGTGGGTGGAGTCTTCTAAGCCTCTAAATCTATGAATTAGCAAACAAAAGGTGAATATGATTTGTTCTGTATTCATTTCCTGTGCTATATGTATCAGTTCTTTAACCCTTAGATTGTTACATATTCCCCTATGCTCTCATCAGGAAGATGTCTGTGTGATAAACTGGTTAGCACAATCATATTGGAAATACAAAATGAAATAAAGGATGCAGTCTGATGTACATTTGTAATGTAAAATTTATTGAATTCTGTTCCATCTTATAACTCAAACAATGTATTCGCTCATCAAATAACAGGGGAACAAGATTTGTAGCCTGCATTCAATACATGGCCATTAACCATTAAATTGAGCATTAACAACCATTCCATTGCTGCATATTATTATGTGCCGAATTGTATGAAAAGTGTTTCTCTGAGGTTGTGAGCAATAGAGAAGTGAGGAGCCACGGCTGCATAGTGTAAGCACTGTCTCCTGAAATTAGAATAAGTCAATTTTGAGACAAAGAATCAAGGTAATTCTACATACTTCTCTGTGTTGGAAGTTTGACAGTCTGTTTAATAGGAACCTTTGACCTTCACCATGTTCATGCCCACAAAGTAAAGATGTTGCTTCCTCCTCTTCCTATGATATCCACTTGTATATGATCTCCTCCAGACTACATGATAGAATTTGTCACAGTTTCATAACGTAATAAAGTGCATGTACAGGACATGGTCAGCTGCTGATTAGCGCTGGACAGATTTGTATGTGTTACTCAGTAGAAAACTTATAGAAGGCTTATAAGGAAAGACACAGACACAAAGGTTTTAATGATTAAAATAAATAGCTTCAAATAATGAGGTTAGCATAGAATTGAATAAACCTGGACCTGTGCAGGGAATCCCCAAACCCAAGAACACCATTGCATAGAAGAGGACCGGGGCACTTCTTTATTTAAAGTCCACAGTAGAAAATTTAAAATAAAATTCACACCAAATACCTTCTTATATAGGATATAAATGTCATAAAATTAGTTAGTTAAAAGTTTTTATTATAATTATGCCGTCACATATTAGATAAAATTGTAAATACGTACAGTAAAGTCTTCAGTTACTTATTAAGTACCAATTCTATCACAGCTGTCAAGTTGTCCAGGAGAGAAAATGACCCCCAGCTCACTTCTGTTTATAAAGCTGAAAGCCGGCAGTGAGAGATTATAATGTTTTCCTACATTGTTGTAAATTGTCAGCAGCAAATAGTCATTGTATATAGCATCTATGTGGTTTTGTTGTTTTTAGGTAAATGTTCCTGACTTATATGAATTGTGGAACAGCTGATTTCACAACATGGCTAAAAGAGAAGATTTAGTTGTAACCATGTGTGTTCAGGAGAAGCTGTAGGAGAGGACAGTGATACTGCACAGGATTATTCAGGAACTGTGAGGTGACTGATCCTTAGATAACTGTGGGAATATGTTTGTCTGAAAGATATTCTGCTGATTCAGGGACTTTTCAGAAAAGCAGGAGATAACAAATCATTATCCAGATTAACATTTATAGTAGCACTAGAACGGAGCAGGGAGAAGAGTGACAAGTAAATGACAATACTTTCAGGGACTGCATGTAAATAGAACACAAATGTTATTGTGACTCTTTATGTGTCAATGTGTCTTTTACTCTCACAGGTGTTTGAGGCTGAAGAACTGCTCACTATACTACACTTTGGGTTACAGTCTGACTACAAACCTTAGCTTAGACACCTGGGATTGAAAGATAGACAGCAGGTGAGAGCCATTATTGTTACAATCCTCAAGGGACGATCCCGATAATATATATTACCTCTATATGTGGAATTCTATTTTCTATTTCTAAATTATAATATATTGAACATTCAAAAACAAATGTATAACTTCATTGAATGAATATAAAATGAAACAACAGAACTGTCTTCTGGCCTATTTTTCAAATTAAGTAACGACCTCAGAGGTGGATTCTCCCACTAGGAGATTTCTCTTCAGTTTTGGGTTACCAAAGATTAATACAAAAGCTTGTAATGATGGATATAAGAAGATAATCAGGTAGAAGATCATTTCCGTTACAGGTTCCACATAGTATGACATTACAGATATGTAAATAATGATAATTAGGAAGTTTAAGTCCAACATCACAAGCAGAGTCATTGTCACAGCTGCCCGAACCAGAGCCTGGATCTGAGGGGATGAGCTGACCTGTGATACATTCTGCCTGATCTTCCAGACGTGTTGTATTAGAGACGTCACACTGAGTCCAATACATACCAGAGTCAGGGTAAAAGGCACGATGAAACCAAACAACAGATTAATCACACCATAGTAGACATTCAGCTTTATTGTAATACGTGATGTAACAGTCTTATTTGTATTTTGAATAAATGTCCCTTTTGCTGTATAGAACAAGTGCAAATTAACACAAACTGAACATATTGCTGATCCTATGAGTAGTTTGTTAACGAAATAAGAGAACCTCATTTTCACCCAAAGGAAGATCCGGTGGGAAACATTGACGAGTTTCACACAGTAGCAGACGGAGAGCCAGGTGGTGTTCCAAAAACTCATACTGAATGTGACATTCAGCACATAAAGAGCGAATAATACATAGGTGCCAATATCTCTCTGTGTCTGATAAAAAGCCAAGTAATAGCTAAACAAAGCTGAGCACTGCAGGGGAACATTATCGACTGCCATAGTGAACAGGATTTTATCACTGACACCAGGACTAGTGATCTTTCTCCAGAGTCTGATGTACACAGTGAGGATAGATGAGTTTATGATGATCCCATGTGCCCCGATGATAACTATAATGATGGTTATCACAATCTGCTCAGCCAGCTGCATTCTGTAATACTGGGCAACTTGTCTTGTTTCCTTTGGTAATTATAGCAGCCGATCTGAACAAGTGTCGGTGGTGTAATGACTTTATACTGAGCAGAGTGAGGAACATGCAAATATGTCCTCTGTGTGTTTTGATTAATGACCTCAGTGAAACTTGAAGAGATGGGAGAAGGGGACGCTATTTGTAAATATTATTTTTTTGTATTAAGGTGTAAAAGATAAAAATTATAATGAAATTACATAAATAAGTCATCCAGTCATTGAACCAGTGGAAGGTAACAGAGGGTACCGTGACTACATATGGACTCAGTGAGGCAATTTTCAAGGAACATGGTAACAACTGATAATCTTAGGTTATCATAACAAAAAGGGAACTCATTTTTATACTAGGTATTCCTGAGGCAGTATTACCAAAAGATTGAATATATGGTTTCAACTGTAAATGTTACTTACTGTATAATATAAACTGCCCAAACAAAAATGAACATAATAAAAATGTACCTTTGTCAGATACCTTTAAAATGTGTTATATATTAAAAATTTAAATAATAGAACAACTTAAAGCCAAATAAGCTAGGGAACGAAAGTGTCAGGATCTTCTTTGTTTCCACTGCAGCATTGCATCAGCATGTTGCTTTTCATCAGCAGCTCCTGTCTCTGGGACTATATTGGACTTTAGATTATTGTAATTATCCTGCAGAAACTCTAATCCACCAGAGGTGCTGTTATTGTGCCATGCCTTGTCTCTTCTCACTACCAGGGGTTATAGTGCTGCACTATATATCATCTGCACCTGTTATCTTATTATTTATACCTGCCTCTCCCAGTTACCTTTGCTAATTTAAGTTGCTGTGCCTGACATTGTTGTGCTCACTTGTTTCTCTTGTTCCCTGTGACTACTACAAGCTGCTTGCCAACATCTCTCTACCTGGGTTCTCTCCACTAAGCATATTCCCTGGCACAAATCGTATTTCTCATTATTACCTGCTTTTCAGCCTGTCTCAGGAATCCTTGTTCAGTGTCTGCAATACTCAGTTTGTACCATTGTCTGCAATATCTGGACCACATCTGTTCAATAAATATCATATGCTTTCACCATATTCTGGGCTCCATAGCTGTTACTTTCAGCTTCCAGCATTGAAGTGTTGCAGAAGCACATAGTAATTGTATCAGCTAATTGCTGATTTGTTATTTATTCAGAATACCTTAATGAAACTGATTTTTATGTGCTGTTTAAAGGATTTTTATGAAATCAAATGAGCGCTTATCATAAGAAATAATTGTTTTATTGCAACACTAGCTAAAGTACCCGGCATTGCCCGTGTCGGGTGTTTGAATGTATAGCCGGACAGACAAATAAACCAAATCCATCCAGTGCAAGGCCCAGAACAGGCTCTTCAGGTGAAATTTCTGGCCCGCATACACAAATGGGAGGATCAAATGGGACCTTAACGACCTAAAATGTCTTCTGGGCCTAATGTTAGCAGTCTGTGAAGTTTTCTTCGAAATCCATTGAGTAGAACGCTCGGAACAGGTTCCCTAGGTCAAAGTTCTGCTAAACATACACCAACAGTAGGTCCAGCCTGGACCCTAACCCCTTAAAACTTGGTTAGGATCTAACTGGACCGAATCCCATTGGTTTCATCCCAATGGTTGCAGGGGAGTCCGAATGCGTAATCGGACAGGCAAACAAACCAAATCCATCCAGTAGAAGGCTCAGAACAGGCACCCTTGGTCAAAGTTCTGCCAAGCGTACACTAAGGGGAGATCTGACCGGGATCCTAACTCACTTAAAACCTGACCAGGATCCAACTGGATCGCCTCATGTTGGTTTCAGTGCAGGGCTGTCTGAATTCAAGCAAACCAAATCCATCCAGTGGAGTGCCCAGAACAGAATCCTCAGATCAAAATTCTGGCCAGCGTGCATCAACGGGAGGTCTGACTGGGACTTCAACCCCTGGTATGTCTTCTGGGAAACAATGTTACCAGTCTGTGAAGTTTTTGTCCAAATCCATCCAGTTGACGGCTCAGAACACGCTCCCCAGGTCAAATTTATGCTCAATATACACCAATGGGAAGTCCGACCAGGACCCGAAACCCCATTAAAACCTGCCCAGGATCCAACTAGACCACCTTGCATTGGTTTCATTCCAATCGGTGCAGGGGTGTCTGAATTCATACAAACCAAATCAATCCAATGGAAGGCCCAGAACAAGCTCCCTGGGTCAAAGTTATGGCCCACGTAATTGGATGTCCAAACGGGGCCTTAACCCGCTAATATGTCTTCTGGGATCCAATATTACCAGTCTGTGAATTTTTTGTCCATATCTATCCAGTGGAAGACTCAGAACAGGCTCTGCGAGTCAAAGTTCTTGGCAGTGTACACCATGGTGTACTAATACCATTAAAATCCATCCGAGTCAGTGCAGGGGTGTCGATATTTGCCTACAAACATACAACATTTTCATATATATATATATATAGTCTGATAATGTTGGCATTTACACGACACCTCACTCCAGTATAGCTTAAGTAAATGTCCAATGTTATTGTCAGGGTGGTAAGGACAGCAGTGTGTTGAGCATATAATGACACCTGTAGCCATTTATAGTCCCTGTTACCCACTCTCTGTATAGACATACATCTTTTCCCTAGTCACAGGGCAACTAACTGGTTTCCGCTAACAACAAAATAACTTTTTGTCTTTTTTTCTCCCCCAAGCACTAATTAATCAGCAAAAAAAAATAGACACACAGGTGCACTACATGGATGTAATTAGTTTGCTGTGTGCTGTATGAAAACATGAGGGGGATTTTAACCCTGCTTGCAGTCTGTACATGCAGACTCTTTGGGATTTCACCTGTCCCTATATATATATATATATATATATATATATATATATATATATATATATATGTAGACTCGTATAGAGTGTCTGATGCAAGGGTATATGAAAAAAGTGGTCCTCCAATGTCCCAAAATTATTACTTGGCTGCATCCACACAGTGGATCATTGCATAATATTATAAGGGTATAGTTATGAAATTTGACATGTTAATGGAGAACCGTCTCTAGGTGCTGTATATCAAGTTTAAGAACAAAAGAATAAAATTTAACATAATTTTTTTAACATATTTGGAATAGTTTAAAGTTGAATATCTTGATGTTTTCTTCCATTTCCTAATTTGCACCTATTTAGCGCTTTTTAGAAAGCTTAACTTTGTGGGTTTGCTTTTTGAGAAAATAATTATTTTACAGTTTTGTCTCATTTTAAAGATAGTGGAATTCATAATGTTGTGTATGTAAACTAGAGGACTCTGATGAGTGTACTGTCAGTGGCTTCACAAGTGGGCACAATATGGCTGTCTTTCTTCTGCTTACAGCTTTTATTCTGTGGGTGGGAGGTGAATAAACTACATTTGTGTTCACTGTAACATTATTAACTCTTGGATCACACTTAAAAACCGTGCAGTGCCAGAGGCGGATAGACAGACTGGCAAATTAAATTGATCATGTGACCCAGCAATTTACCCTCTGTATGACAAGAAGACACCAGCACAGGACAAAGTGTGTGAAAGTCTGTTTCTTGGTCAAAATCTACAGGCATCTTTCTATAATTTCCAACTGCTCTGTGACTTCACCAATTTATTCACTGCATCAGGATATGGGAGTGCCAAATTTAAAAAATATGTTTTGTCCTTGTTCATCCACTGACCACAAAAAGTGGGGATCAGTACAGGAAATAGGAGTGGAGTATGTGTAAGCTTAAAATAGTTTGTTGTTTGTTAATATAAGAAGCAGTAAGTTATTTTACAGATAACTGAAACCATTTAGGCTTAAACAATAACCAATAATGTGATGTCAATATATGTACTACCAAATTAAAATGGCATTTATTTTGTCATCCCTTCCTCAAATACACATCCTACAAGAAGTCTTGACAACAGGTCAGATAAAAAGTGGTTAAACAAATATTAAATGAAAATATCAATAAACAAATAAAATAATGTCAATTTTCATCAGTATCCAGCATCAGGAGCGCTGATGGAAAAGCGTGTACACTGGAAGGACAATGATTTACACTCAGTGCAATCATAATATACACAAATGCCCCTCCGCACTTACCTGGAAATGATACTTCCAAATGATCTCTCCAAGGAGGGTGAACACATCCAGATCTGTGCCAGAAATATTCAGAGCCAGGTGAGGGTTTATATTAGCCGAGTTGTGGGCTGTGTGCGCACAGGGTCTGATCACACCGAGTAACACTGGGAACATCTGTCCTATAAAATGTATATTTGGGAAAATTTGAAAAAAAAATATCTCTTTTTGCTTTTATTAGTTGGTGAATGCAAATATACATTTACATATCAACACCTGCATATACATCTATATTCACTGTACAGTTTTGTGTTATTGCCTCATTTGTATACTAGTTATTAACTACCGTATATACTCGAGTATAAGCCGAGTTTTTCAGCACTTTTTTTGTGCTGAAAAAGCCCTCCTCGGCTTATACTCGGGTGATGGAGATGCAGACCTCAATAAATAGTACTGAAGGGAATGGTGGTATATCCGGAGGCTCCAAACTGTATAGGACATAACAATAAGGAACAATGCAGAGCAGTGTTGGAGTGTATAACTCACGATTTCTTGATAGCAGTTCTCAGTCCGTCCGCGGTATTCCTTAAAGACTGCAAGCAAACAGATGGGGTGCTTCATCGCTTCACATCCCATTCATCCTCTGCCGCTGCAGCGCTGGACTGCACTGACAGCCTGTTTAGTGAGACATGAGGAAATCAGTAACAGCCGGGACGTCAGGAACCTCCTGCACAGGCGCGTCTGAAGAATGGAAACATCACTACTTCAACCAGCGCTATTGGAGTGGTAGGACCAAACGGAGCTAGGAACTTTCCTTCAAAAGACTTTGTGTCTGGACGGCTATTATAGTCAGCGCACCCCATCTGTTTGCTTGCAGTCTTTAAGGAATACCGCGGACGGACTGAGAACTGCTATCAAGAAATCGTGAGTTATACACTCCAACACTGATCTGCATTGTTCCTTATTGTTATGTCCTATACAGTTTGGAGCCTCCGGATATACCACCATTCCCTTCAGTACTGTTTATTGAGGTCTGCATCTCCTATATATCCTTTGTGATATATTACATGTTGGTATTGCTACACCAGTCAATCATCCTATTTATTTATCTAGTCTGGGAACAATACATTTGTTTTTATAGATTGTATATATCATTTTTATTTTTGAAATTTACTAGTAGCTGCTGCATTTCCCACCCTAGGCTTATACTCGAATCAATAAGTTTTCCCAGTTTTTTGTGGTAAAATTAGGTACCTCGGCTTATATTCGGGTCGACTTATACTCGAGTATATACGGTATGTTACACTTTTCTGGTTCATGTTTTATCGATTAAATAACAACCAGTTTTATCATGTATAATCAACATAATCCACTGCTATACAGTTATTCTCTAATTACATACTTATTAGAGCTACAATTGTTTTTCATTTTATACATATTTACATCACAGCAATTATTTTATAGGCAAATAAATATATCTGCTGGTATATGACAAGCAATAACCTTTGTTTTTAGTGAATGAGTGATATGATGTATGACATTGTGCTCTAGGTAACTTGTGAGATAGTTCAATAAATCTAATGATTTTCGCATAAATTAAATAACCTCATTTTGAAATACTACATCAGATGTGACCATTCACATTTCTCCATCGCCAATATGTACTCTGTGAAACATGACATGTGTATATGATCTGAACAAACCATTAGATTACACTTCAGATAAATACTTAATGAAAAAGTGCAATAAAATCCATTTCACATTTAACTTGACATTATAGTAGAGATGAGGGGGCTCGGATATCTGAAATCCGAGCCCACCCGAACGTTGCCGATCCGAGCCGGATCCGAGACAGATCCGGGTATTCCCGCCAATTGCAAAACTGAAACCGAGGCTCTGAGTCATAATCCCGATGTCAGATCTCACGATACTCGTTTTCTATAAATTCCCCGCTAGCCGCCGCCATCTTCACTCGGGCATTGATCAGGGTAGAGGGACGTTGTGTTAAGTGGTCCTCTGTCCTGCTATATCTTGTGCTGTGCTGTGCTGTGCTGTGCTTTATTTTTCAAAATAAATCCAAAACCTTAAATCCGAACCAAAACCTTTCGTCAGGTGTTTTGCGAAACAAATCCGAACCCAAAACCTCAAGCAAATCCGAATCCAAAACACAAAACACGAGACACCAAAAGTGGCCGGTGCACATCCCTACATTATAGTGGTTTAATGAATTTTGTTATGGGATGGGATTTAGAGGGGTGAGTGGGAGATGGAGATTGAGTAAGATGTGGGGACTGGGTAGGAATATAGAAAGCTGAATGGAAGTTGAGATGTTGGTAATGACTGAGATCTGTAGAGTAAGAGTTGCAAAGGAGGTGTGGACTGAGCAGTGGAGTGAGTGTGATGGTAGTAGCAATTGAAATTTTTCAGGCTACTAAATGGTTGTAGTGACTGATTTCGATGCTTGTGGCAATTGAATGGGGTGATGCTGTCCACTGAATGGTTCTGGTGATTGAGTGAGATGGCTCTGGCAGCTGAGATGTTTGTGGTGGCTGAATGTGATAAATGCGGAGACTGAGTGCAATGTGGGACTAAGTGAGATGGATTTGAGACTGAGTGAGATGGATGTGGGGCCGGAGTTGGACTCTTTGGGGACAGAGTGGGATGTTGTGGAACCTAAATTGGGTCTCTGTGAAACTGATAAGGGGAGTGGGCACTGAGTGTGATGATTATGAGGACTTGGTGGGATGAATGTGGGGTTTGACTGTGATATAGGTAGTAGAAGGATGAATGTGGGGATTATATTTGTAATACCTGTTTTGCACATAAGTTAAATACTGACTGTTTTTTCATGTAGCACACAAATACTTAATAGCTTATTTGTGCACTGAAATTTAAAGTTGATATTCGCGTGCTACAGGAAAAAACAGTATTTAATTTATGTGCAAAACAGAATACTAATTTGCACCCCTTGCATTGTAACATGGTTTTGTCCAGAAGACTGAAATAAGAAGTTTCTTAAGTTAAGATCCTTAATGAATCAGGCTCTAGGAGATCACGTATTTCTTTGCAACAGTCACTTCCCTCTATGCAATTATACCTTTACAAAATAACATTAGATGTAACTCTTCTTTAGGAGTGATTTCTATTAGATTATAGGATTTCCCTTAAACCTCAGTTTTTTATACAAAATACAGGTTTGGCAATGGGAGCAAAAGTTGCCCACAGTTTAGTAAACCTGTTCATGGGTCATAGGAACAAAATTTGATTAAAATCATTTTTTTTTTAAAAAAATATAAAATTTAATTATATTATGAAACCCAGTCTTGTTGTCTGAATGACAGAAGAGTTTGTGTATGTATCTCTTGAAAATAAGTAACCGTTGACTCTTATTTATAAAGGCAGAAATGATGCCCCTTTTCAACTTATAGCACACACTCAATTACACCTTTTGACATCACAATGAATCTACTATTGGCGCAATTTATAATGGCGCCAATGACAAGTAAAGAAAAATTGTTTTGCACCATTAATTGTTTCCTAACAAATATGCAGACTGAATATCCAGGGGTAAAAATCCATAGCTCGGGTTCCAGGGAACCTCCTCCAATGTTTTTAGTTTGTACATATGATCCCTGATGTGAGATCTGAGAGATGTCACATGACTTTGTAGGACATGAATACCACAAAAAGGATAAATTGGAAGTTGAGGACTCAGTCCCAGAAATAATATGGCAACCTGGTAAAGATTTGTGAATTTTACTTAACATATAAAAAATGGGAGTGACAGTGGGTTTAGAGAATAAAAAGTAGAAACCAATTTTGGATTGGAAAAAAAAAGTAAAAAGACTGGTCCTTCAGCTGTCTAAATGCCTCAAATAAAATACTCTAAATTTTGAATATATATATATAGCTCTTTCATTTCAGAATCTTTAATGGCAATGAAGAGTCATCTTTCAACTTCTTAAGGGTCAATCTTTCAGCTTGTGAAAGATTAGTCTGACAAAGGGATATGTCCTTATTTCTTTGTGCAGTTTTTTTTTTTTTTAAATCATTTAGAGTTTTTTGTAGTATATTTCAGTTGCTGGACTCAATTGGAAAAAATTCTGATTTTACTTTGAATAAGAATCTATCCAGGCATAAATCATTCCATATAACTACATTAATGTAATTCTCCCCCAATTCTTACCTTATTCTCACAATCTTTTCTAGTTTGGTTAAACATGCTATATCATCACCATCTACAACAATAAAGAAACCATCTAATTAACAACTTTAATTCAACAACTTTATTTATTTCTTTTTTTTTATCTGTAAGTGATGAGTAATTGGAACCTGAGTCCAAATAAAATTCCAATATTTTAAAAGGTCAGGATAATCACCCACAGAGCGAGTTTTAAACCTCATAAGACCTTTACATATTTTGTTCGATTCTATATACAATATAAAAAAAACATTCCACCAATGTTTCAGGTAGTTTATCAATAAACTCTCAAACCACATAAAACTTTTTTACATATTATAATCTATTGTATCTGATAAAATTTAACGTTTTGAAGTAAACATTGCAAGATATACTGTCCTAGCATTAAAACACGCAAATTCAGTCACTGTCCACAAGTTCCAATAGCAGCTCAAACAAAAATGACAAATAAAGTGCAAATAAAATGTCAAACATAGTAGAACATATGGTGGTAATTAATATCAGGACACTCTTAGATCACTATAGATAGAGTATGTGACCAACCCTAAAGCAAACTGGATAAACCCATTCAAATAACAGAGAACAGTGCTGCAAAGAGCGTATCTAAAAATCAGATATGTAACACACTAAATAGATACCACTAACTAGCTCATTAAGATGAATATTTAATAAATATACCCCAAGTCAAATCCAATCATAAAACATAAAATAAACAAAAACACGTGAATAAAATCTCACTTTAAAATATGTATTTGTCTCCAACCATCCAGAGAACTGGCAAATATCATGGTCAAATTGTTTCCAAATAAAATTATTTTACATAAATTGCAGCTTAGTTTGAATTGTGTGAAATGGCAGAAATCGCTGCAAACGTCACATATGTATATTCCGCAGGAACTCAATTTATAACAGAACCTCTCCTTACCAATAATGAGTCCCATATCAGCTTAGAACTTAGATCCCGTATTGCAGAGTGCTATTAATCACAATTATCAAGCAGCTTGAAGCATCCAAATCCATGTACGATGTGAGTAGCATGTAATTAGAACAGCCATCTGCAATTACCCTTAGGTAGGGTACATGGGTTATGTTTTTCTTCCTCTGTCTTCACACAAGCACTGATGGTATGAGGCATCAGCTCCTATTGCAAATCTTGGTGTGTTCTTTTTGTACCTTGCTGCCACAGATGGTGACTCAGACTGTGTCATCCTACTTTTCATGTAGGCCCATAATGTCCATCAATGATGAAAGCATATATTTTCTATTTTACAACTTACTTTTTCTAGATCAGTTACGTGCACTCATAACTATATTAGAGTTTGTTGCCATCCTTGGCATACAACATCCTCAATGAAGAGTATTGAATTAAAGGGTAAGCAGTAGAGCTGATGGGTTTTATTTTAACACATTTAGATTTGGGGGGTGAATGTACATGTAGAAATATGACTGCAAAAATTAAGATAAATGTATTTGTAATTTAGGTAATTTAGTTTATAGATACGTCCTTCATATGAAATGCACTCATCATCATCAACATGGAAAATTGTCCATGCCGTTTAAGGCGAATCAGGCGCATCATAAGGGGAGTGGTTTACTTGAATCTCTATGCCCATACTGTAATTAAATTACACGTAGCACCTTAGATATTCTTCTCCAAACACAAAATGCACCAAGTCTAAGAAATGCTAACCTCTGAATAGAGCCGGGTGTAGGTACACATGTGCAGTGTTGAAATGCAATGAACTTAAGTCCAATTCTACACAGA
Source organism: Mixophyes australis (assembly GCA_036250195.1). Lineage (NCBI taxonomy): Eukaryota > Metazoa > Chordata > Amphibia > Anura > Limnodynastidae > Mixophyes > Mixophyes australis. The sequence continues at coordinate 3,301,423 of JAVHZZ010000007.1, forward strand.
CCTAAACACATCATCAACATCATCACCATTTATTTATATAGCGACACTGATTCCGCAGCGCTGTACAGAGAACTCACTCACATCAGTCCTTGCCCCATTGGAGCTTACAGTCTAAATTCCCTAACACACACACACACACACACACAGACTAGGGTCAATTTTGATAGCAGCCAATTGACCTACTAGTATGTTTTTTTGGAGTGTGGGAGGAAACCGGAGCACCCGGAGGAAACCCACGCAAACATATGGAGAACATACAAACCACAGATAAGGCCATGGTCAGGAATTGAACTCATGACCCCAGCACTGTGAGGCAGAAGTGCTAACCACTTAGCCACCATGCTGCAATACAGCAGAATGCTAAATATTTCAGATGTTTCAGATGAAGATAAACCATGTCTGGGTGGGTATATACTTGCGTAAAGATGATAACAACCATGTTTATTATTTAAAACATTATTTCAACTTTTTTAAACAATACTCAACATTAACTTTTGAGGAGATCTATCTGGAAAAGAAAAATCATCATCTACAGAAATATGCACAGCATAAACACAAATGTTGACAATTTGAATTCAGTTTGTTAAAACAATTTAAATAGCTTTGCAGTAAAATACTTATTTATGTTAAGAATGTTATGTAACCGAGCCTAGAAGACTATTTGCATCATTCAAACTCCAAACATAGATCTATCTGTACTGAACATGTACAAACCATTATCTCGAGTTGAAACACACACAGAGAAGCCACAAAATGCTGTCTCCGATGTGGATCATTCTGTTAACCATTGCATACTTGGAAAGTGGAATAGCGATTACTTTGAACACATACATTGTGATTACTAATGTCAAAAGCATTAACCATGGACAGAGACTGAACCAATCTCAACTAATCCATGTTGTGATGGGACTGGTTAATATTATTTTGCAGTGTTTTCTTACTGTACAAGGCTCACTCTATGTTACTTGTGTTACTATGTTTTTTAATAAGGAAATATTCTTATCATTTACCATAATTATACTTACAATGATTTACTGTAGCTTTTGGTCCACCGCCTGGCTCTGTGCCTACTACTGTACCAGCATCACCAACTTCAGATCTGGACTCTGTGTTTGGCTAAAGAGAATTAGCTCAACTTCCCAGATGCTTCTTCTTCTAATTTCAGCTGTTGGGTCATTTCTCATAAGTCTCCTGTGCATGTGGGATACTAAAGTTGAAAATGAAGAGCAATCTTCTGAGAATAGTACACTCGGAACCTCCTTTGTGTCCGGGACACTTCTTTTTAATCAATTGAATGCACTAATAGCCACCTTCCTGGGTTGCATTCTGCCCTTCCTTCTCATACTCTTTTCTATTATACTCACTTTTTCCTCTCTTTTAAGACACGTGTGCAAAATAAAGCAAAATGATTCTGGATTTACTCGTCCTAAACTCCAAGCCCACATCAACGCTATAAGAACAATCATCCTTCTACTTATACTATTTGTGGCTCTGTGCCTAGCCCAGTTTGTAAATTTAAAATTTAAATCCACCTCCTCATTAGATGTCATGCCTATTATCAGCTGGTTCATTATCATGTCCTATCCAACAGCTGAGGCCATCATCGTTATCCAGGCCAACTCCAGGCTCAAGAAGATATTTGTGGAGAAGTTGCGTGCTCTTTTCTGGAGAAACATGAAAACTGAGAATTAGAAAATGATGTTAAAATGTTAACAATTTGCTACGCTATCAGCATGTGAGATGATATATATTTAAATATTGTGAAGTTTCCATAGTAACTTTTTATTCTGTATTTCAATTGATTGTTTAAAAGATAAACTTATAAAGTATTCTGATGAATTGAGATAGAGCGTTAAAGATTTGATTAAACAATTGTTATGGTATGTGCAATAATGATATGCGTAATATATAATATTGACATAAATCCTGCTTAAGATTTTTCTATTCTACTCTTTAAATAATAATTGAGATGAGCAGGTTTATAAAATATACTATTTATATTCTTTATTAAAAGATATTTTGCATAGATACAGCCATACAGGATGAAGCAGACATACGCCCAGGGTCTCAAATGCCAATTGACAAACAATATTTGATTAAGTCATTCTTTTATAGAAAATGTTACTCATCATTGCTTAGAACACACCTTCCCAGCCCACATCACTGCTGGCACTCTAAGGCTCTATCATTAGTCTTCATTAAAGTGACTTGTTCTTGGAGGCGTCTTTTGGAAGGGTCTTCTTGACCTTATTTGGAGCAAATATTTCCTTGGCCTGCTATTGTGAAATGAAGAACATGTGACCCTTATATAACTTGTTGTTTTCTGTATTGTGCAATACGTGTTTTTCAGTTCTCTTTAAAGCACAGACACATAATATTCAAGTTCATTAGTTCATTCTATTAAACTAATTAGTAATATAGGGTTTTTGTTAATTATTACTTCGACAAATCACAGAAACTTGCTTGTAGCAGTTAGATTGTTAGTATTGCTATTGTATTTGTCAAATGTTTGCTCGCATGAAGTTGAAGGTAATTAATGTATATAGATGCTCCTGTCTGGTTGTTTCCACCTTACCCACTCTCCTGCTCATTAACTTATTATACTGTGATAGGGTCACCAGTCAATGATAAGAGTCATGAGTATAGCAATACTGAATTAATTGTACATAGATAATGTTATTGTATCACAGCAATGATTGGCCAGGTTCCTATCTCACCTATATTTGCATTTAACAGCAGCGACAGAGTGAGATATTTTCTGCCCAAGTAACTTTGGGGGTGCTGTGAAGTGGGGAGCAGGATTTTCTGGTCAGAGTGTAATTCACTGTGATCCAACCATTTTGAATTTACATTTTTTGTGTTTCTGTATTCACAAGTGAATGTCTAAAATATGTTTATATTTTAAAATAAATGTATTTATTAGCTCTTATTTATACAATGCCAATATGTAATACAGAACTTTATAGTCCCCCATACTGTGAGGTAGCCTCACATATATGCTGTATGAACCCATATAAACCTTGTACAGATATTATGCTTACAGTGTACATTGTTACTATATAACTTCTTACATCACTTATAGTTATTATATCTCTGTCATCTGGAGCAATTAATGTAGTTATTTTTTTTTGACAAGGAAAGAGAGGAATATCTAGCTCTGAACAGTGTGAATATCAAGAAATATTAGATATGTAAAATAGATCATTTTAATATATATAAATAACACAGAACATGAAAATTATAATGCAGGGTCACATGAGCCCTATAGCATGTAATTATGGTCTTATTAGATATAGACATATCAGAAATGTATGGGGACCAATTATATATAGGTTGCTTATATAACTGTTAATTAGCAGCTAGTAATGGCTATAATAGGTTGGGTACACATTTCCAACGGTGAATATATCAACGGAAATAATACTGACACAAAAATCCTGACACTGTAAATACTGACATGTAGAAAATACCTAGCAGTGTAAATACTGACATGGAAAAAATCCCGACAGACAAGTTAAAATCCTACATATTGAAAATACCGTCACGGATAAAATACAGACAGTGTGATTACGGACAATGAAAATTCTGGCAATAAACAGTAAAATATATAAATATATAAATAAATACATGTTAAAAAGGTACACCCCCGAAATCATATTAACCCTAGTGCTGCCAGCATAGGGCAGACCCAAGGAAAACCAGAGGGACAAACAGCGTGGCGTCCACCTTATTTTCCTCTAGCCAGTCATGGGCTTAGCCAGCCGAGGCTTGTGGCACTATAGCAGGGGTCAGCATGGGGCTGGATTCAATAAGGAGTTGGAGTCCACAAAAAATCATTTGGGACCCCTTCCTAGAGGTACCCAGTCCCGTGTTGATAGCACTAGGAAACTTCCCGTCTGGGTTGCCCTGAACAGTTTTAGCATGCTTGTTCTTGTAGTAGTACAAGCACCAGCATATTCATGACTGCCAGGGTACCACAAGTGGCAGCATGCCCTGACACCCATGGCACGCTGTGTCCTGTAGTGCAACAATGTAAAATGTAAATAAAAACAACCCTCATTGAAACACTTAATTTTATTAAAAAATAATAAAAACCTCAATCTTACTTACCGACTCTGGTTTTCTTTCTTCTTTACGATCCGATATTGTAAACTTTTAATCCAAAGTGAGGGGGGTAAAAAAAAATTAGCCAAAAAAATATTCCAAAAGATGAAAAAAAAAAGCAAATCTTCTTTCTGGCAGCTTTATTCTGAATATAACCCAGCCGGAACATTCTGGACAAAGTAAACAAATGGGATTCCGAGATGTCGCAACAGCTTCTGATTACAGAAGCAACATGGTGCAGACTGAAAATCTATCAGCCGGCAGCTCTATTTATAGACCAGCCGGCTGCATAGGAAAAAGCATCCTGATTAATATCCTTACAACCAGTGATATCTCTGAGAACTTTTGGCTCAGTTGGTTAGGAAGTGATTATGTAATGTCGAGGTTTTGGGTTCAAACCCAATTGGGGTGAAAGGTATTTTATTTTTTAAGTATTTGTTTTAAGAGTTTAATACTGTGTTAGTCTTGTAAAAGGACCTGTAATTAAGCCATAATTGTGAACACTATCTTCTTATTCTATTTCTGGATATGCTCGTTACATTACCATATGCATTTGCACTTTCACTCTTATGACTCACCTACTTCAGTCCTTTAAACCTAATTTACTGTATCACACATATTTCTATATATAATATCTCCTCTATCAATATATTATAAATTCATAACCACAACGCAGATATATATGTGTATGAAATTGAATCTTTACTTGTACAATAATGTAATAATATAATTCCAATAACATAATCTTATACACGGTACATATATAAGATGACATTCTGTGTGTAGGTACAATATCTTATTCATTTCTTGCTAATTATGTATGTGTGAGTACGTGTATGTGACTGTGTGTATGTATCTCAGTCCATAATGAAACTTCTTCTTACAATGCAAATTCTCCATCCAAAATGACTGACTTACAATGCTTAGTTACAAGCACATGTTGAGGCCTAATTTACTAACAATGCAAAGTCAGGAACAGGCCCTTAACTCATTACAACCAGTATTGATCACTAATATTTCTTGTCTAACAGGGGAGGGGATAGCTCAACATTCACTAATTTCAATTCAAACTATGTGCATCCAAAGAAGTCTTTCTATCTTGTCACACATCTGTTTAACTAGTAGCCATTACACACATAGGGGGGAGGGGATGTCAGCTAGCTGAAGCAGATACACAATACAGTGCGTATCTTTATCGAGCAGATATTTACAAGCTATATTATACAGTGTCACACAATGTAGTCAAATACAATGCAACTATATTTCCCAAGTAAGTATTCCCGAACTTATACCTTCCTAAATATCAATATCTCTTACTATTCACTAACAAATGTACACCTCTTAAAAGCTATATCACATGGTCTGTGACTCTATAGCAAAGCTAACAACCATACATGCCAACTTTTAAGCTGGGATATATGTGACTTAGGGTAGGAGGAGGGCATGGTGACATTATTGTGTCACCAGAGCCCCCCGCCCCCACTATAATAAGCTGAATTTCACAGCACTGAATGGAGGGGGCGGAGCTTACTTACACTATAAATCCCCGCCCCCTCCATTCACTGCCGTGAATTTCAGCGAATGCGGGAGCTTTGTCTACTCTTCTGTGAGGACTCCCTGAAATTCGGGAGCCTCCCAGGAATTCCGGGAGAATAGGCAAGTATGGCTAACAACACAGATATTTTCTGCCACAATAACCTCTTCGCTAACTCCCAATAATATCACTTAACAATAATGCAATAATGTACAGACAACTACAGTATTTCAAATCTTTTACCCTTAAACTACTAACAATATACAGTGTATATTTTACTCATATTTAAGTCTATTTCCTCATGTTCAAAACATTACCGGCGCCCCGAGGGGCACATGTAGCAAAATCCTTGTGTCTGTCTGTTTCCAAATTGGGAGAGGAAACCTGTATTTCTGTCTATTTCCAAGTCCAGTTTTCAAGAGACTTTAGTCTTCACAAAGGTTAATTACAAAACTTCTGTGGGATGGGCTGATGTAGTTGATTGGAGGCCAATTGTTTTGATATGTAAATGTACCTGGCCTCACACTTCACTTCAGAAGAAAGTTATGAACCTTGACATAGTGGAGGAGGAGAGACAAAGAGACAATAGTTATTTAAGGAAGGAAGATGATAGATATATATATATATATATATATATATAAAATCAATTACATATATATCTTCTTCAAGTCTGCTGACTTTTAATATTTAACATTTATTGTATGAATTTATTTTAGCCACACTTTTCAACAGCAGCATAGCAGACTTTCCAATGCCATCTACGCGGTTTCTTTACTTTCCCATGAAATACTTTTCCAACACAACCATTCTATCGAACAAAGAAACTATGCACAACCGTTTCCATACACTTACTATAAATTTACATTAAACTGCAAAAAAATAAACTATTTCCATACACTTCTAGTACACAGCATTAGCCTTTTCTAAGAACTGAAATAGCTCACATGTGCTTGTAATGGCCTAATTGACTACCAATGAACAGGGTCCAGTTCTTAAGCCTCTACTTGTAAGTCCACCACAAATATCTATTTTACACAAAATACATCTATTCCAAATAACCTTTGCAACAAACACAAATGCTTCCATGACCAAAACTTCACCAACTTCATTTTATCTGAACTCATACAATTCCCCTCAAATAACCTTACAAAACTCCATTGCAACATTAAACCAACACAAAACTATGTTTCCAGATTTATTCACCTTCCATTCCATTACATTTTCCCTGCTAACCAGAAACTGGGAAGGCCCTCAGGCAACTTACTTCCCTGCATGTCAATCTAGGAGCTTTGTCCGCATGTCTTATCAGGCTGGAAACTGGGCACCAAGAGAAGCCTTTGTGCTCTTTGGTGCATAACAAAATACCATATTTCTGGGCGGAGTTTACCTTTCCACAGGAATTGCTCACAGCATATAACCTGCCTCTAAGCCAAAACCTGTTTTTTTTTCACAAGTTCCATAGTAACAGGTGGGGGGTGGGATTTTATGTGCACAGTCACTGGCCTCGTTCAATTATGGCTGAATTCTGATATAGATAATAAAACGAGATATAAAATAATAGATTCTTGATATACACTTCATCAATATATATTTATTTTTTGCCTTAGAAAAACATGTATTAGGCGGTCTTTAATGCCTACTGTGCATAAAATAAATTCTTACAGTTTTTCCTGATTGCAAAAACATGTTATCACATACATATACTCAGTCATCAGCACTGAGTCATCAACATTAATATTTGGAACTTAAACTAGCCTCCCAGTTGGAGCAAGAGATATGGCAGAAAACCAGTGTACTTCTGTGCTTGACTAGGACGTGACAGCACAGGAACGTCCTTACTGTACATTGCCTGCATACATCCACCCATTTCGCACCCCATTCACTCCTCTAAATCATTGGCGGTAGTAAGTGTCTGTGCACTCGGAGGTGAGTTGGACATGGTTACGTTCTATTGTGCACCATCCAGTTCTGAGCTTGCGCAGTGTATTTTGTGCTGACAATTCCCACACATTAGTGGCGTATGCTTCTTAATGACTCAGATTTTCACACTAAGAAAAGATAAACTGGTATTAAAGGCTGCTCTTACATTATAATGAGTGAGTATAATATGACATACACTGTGCATGGAATAACGAGTCACACAATGTACACTACAGATTTCTTCTTTTATTAGCATTTTACATGGGTCAATATTGAAGAACATTAAGATAACATTTTACCTAAATTTTAAATTCAGGAAGCAAGATCCATACCGGACAGAGGAGTGTGAATTATTCAAAAATACATACCAAAAATAGAGTAATTCTGCCCAGATGCAGAGCCGTACACATCTCCAGATGCGCCAGCTCCACATTGGCAGCATATGTGCCTGGATTATGCCAAGTCATCCTTTTCAGCGCATATTTCCATGTTCCCTATAGCAGATGCAAACTATACGCCCCCTAACAGAGGTATATGCATGTTTCTGCTGGTCTGCAGTAGCCGCACTTTCGTGAACACGCCCTTACTGTACTTGGCCTGCAGCCTCTTTGTTGCCCTATTCCGCTTCTCCAAAACATAAGTGTCAGATACACTCTAACCTGCATTTGCTTGCGTGTGTTCGCTTTCTGAGCTGGCACATGGCAAGATCACGCAAGTTACACCACACTGGCTGGCGTATTACTCTTATCAGGCCATTCTCTTACTTTTTAATTTTTTGTAGTTACTTCTCTGCAAAAGTGCACAATCATTAGGTATATTTTTTCACATATATTGTACGATTATAGGAGTTAAAAATGAATAGATATCAAGTGCAGTGTGTATGTCCCTGTCTAATATCTTTAAAAATTGAAATGTAGTCAGCATTATCCCAGAGAGATGTTTCAGAGACACAATTATAGTTAAATGTGAAACCAAATTCTAGTAAGATGGCTCATGGTACAGTGCATGGTGAGGTTATTCAGTCCCATGAGGAAATAAATTAGACCCGCCTTGACTACTGCAACCTTCTCCTCACTGGCTTCCACCTCTCACATCTCGCCCCCCTCCGCTCTGTACTCAATGCAGCTGCTAGACTCATCTGTCTCTCACACCGCTCCTCCTCTGCCTCCCGTCTCTGCCATGCCTTACACTGGCTCCCTTTCCCCTACAGAATCCTCTTCAAACTCCTTATGACCACTTACAAGGCTCTCTCCCTGTCTACTGCTCCCTATATCTCCAGCCTCCTCACCATTCACACTCCTGCCCGGTCCCTGCGCTCTGCTAATGACCATCGCCTCTCCTCCACTCTAATTACCACTTCCCACTCCAGAATCCAAGACTTCGCCCGAGCTGCCCCCCTGCACTGGAATGACCTCCCTCGTTCCATCCGTCTAGCTCCCAATCTGTGCTCCTTCAAACGAGCACTTAAAACTCACCTGTTCCTCAAAGCTTATCAACCATCCACTTAACCCCTCATCTACTCTGCTCGCTATTCCCTCACTCCCCTGGCCCCTTCTTCTCTCCCCTGGCATCACCAGCTCCCTCTCGTGTCTGATTTGTCCACCCTCCCTTAGGATGTAAGCTCTTATGAGCAGGGCCCCTCTTCCCTTGTGTCTTCATACCTATTCTTCTGCTCTGTCCTTACTCCATATGGCTGTCCCGGAGTTACTGAAGCTTTGGTACTTTGTGTTTATCGTTCTGTACAGTTTAACCCTGTATGGTTTACTGTTTGTACTATGTACGGCGCTGCGGAAACCTTGTGGCGCCTAACAAATAATTGATAATAATAATAATAATAATAGATCAAAGGGGCTGACCTTCATGTATTTTTTATGCCTTTGCCATTAAAAATCACAATACTAATATTCAAAGTAAATGTCACTAAACCGTCCATGAGACTAATAACATTCGCGACAATCCCAATTAGAGATGACATTTTCTGGGTGAGTCTTCTCCTGGCAGCTGCAGGTAAAGGACTTGTACAGTGTATGCTGAACAGAGACAGATTGTTGTCTGATACTAGACTGATGCAAATAGTCATTATCACTTGGTAACCAGACAACAATAGTCATAACAATATGACATGGGCTGTGTACTTGTAACTTATCACAGATTCAGATGTTTTTGAGGTTAATTAAATTGTGCATATTTGTGTGTATTCTAGGAGCCCATCCTGAAGGAACCACTCTAAAGGGCTTATTAAGAGTGTAATGCATTTCACCCCATAAACATACGCGTAAAAATGGTGTTGCAAAGATTGCAGAATTGCCTGCATATGTTGAGTCATACATAACATAAAACACAGCAGTATTTCTGCATCAAGTATACGCCGAGCGCACAATGTGTATTCTCACACATCCAATGATAGCTCAGAGTTGCAGCTTGACAGTGTTAATAGTAAATGGTAAAGTCACATTTCCATATAAAAAATTAAACAAACTCATCCCCAACATTAATCATTGACCATTGGAATTTTCTTTCCTGCAGTAGTCCAAATGGAAATGACAAATAAGTAATCTGAATAGCCATAACTTGAGATAATATAACTGCAATGCATTGGGAGCCCCCACTGTTAAGTTGGCGGCAGCTAATTCTATGAGGCTCGAACCCATATTCTCTGTCCCGGCTGCCTGGCAAAGAGCTTGTTCAGTGTTAGTGCGGTCATGTGACTGTGCGAATAGTAAGCTGGTTGGGAGGCTCATTCCTAGGAACATCTCTGATTTGTAGCTGGTTCTTAATAGAGCAGGTAGAGCAGAACCTCCAGGGGGGTATCACGTTCCCACACACACTGGCTGCTGAGCTCTACAGCCTATTATTTGCTCTTTGGATAGCTGCCTGGTTGTATCTCTGTTTGTTACTGTACTTTGCTAGTTGGATTGCTGCCTTGATAGACCCTTGATTGTGTTCTGAACTCTCCTGTTTGGTTGGGCTCTGCCACTAACCACTATTGTGATTTACACCAGGATTCCTGCATTGGCCTCTGGTTTCCGAGCTTTGTCTCCCTATTCAGCTGTCATCTATCAGGTCAGTTACTACTGAGATAAATGATCACATATTGTTCCAGGTAATGGGGGTTAATAGAGGTAAAGGCCTCATCAAGGTCAGTTTTAATAAGTTATCTAGCACACTAGGGTACATAACACAGCGATAATGAATGATGCACTATTAGCTGTTTGTGTCAATATTCATAGATAACTGAAAAAGGATTTTAATGTTGCACCAATTATTGTGCATAAATGAGGGTCACTTTGCTATATATATATATATATATATATATAGATAGATAGATAGATAGATAGATAATACTCATGTGTTAAATGTGGCGTGCAACTACTAAACTAAACTGAACTATACTGAATATCAGAAGAAAAAGAAACGTGTTTATTTGATGAAGTGCACATGACATCGGTAGAGGTGCTTCAGTGCAAAATCAAGTACTTTTAAAATGTACATCAGCAGTGCTTTGTAATAACCTCAAGTGTGTCTGTGCAGTGGCGGAACTACCATTGGTGCAGCAGATGCAGTGCATGGGGGCCCATGCAGATAATGGGGCCCATTGCACCAGGAACTAGTGAACTGTGGGACCCGGTACCCTTCACTACAGCTCACTAGTCCCACCTTTACATCTGTGGATCAATCTTCCTGCCTGTCGCTAAAGTGAAGCTGTGTGGTCACACCTAAAGCAAGAACCAAGCTTTGATGTAGAAATCTACTCAGACTGTTTTGTCAAGTAAAGCTTCTAGTCTCAAACAAAGTCTGTGGATCTGTTGAGTTAATTTAAATGACAGCTAGAATCTGATTGGTTGCTATAGGCAACATCTCCACTTTTCAAAACCGCAGTTTAGTAAATCTAGCCCATAGACTGTTCAACAAGCAAATTTAAATGCAAATTCCATAGAAAACAGTCATAAGGATTCTTTGTGATTCACTATGAATGTGTCTCAATGACCTGTTCTTTATACTGAGTGAGAAGTCTGTCATCCTCTGAGAAGGGCATGTGGCTGGTCTTCATCATCATCATCATCATCAATATCAATTTATATAGTACCAGCATATTCTGTAGCGCTTCACAACTGGGAACAATACAATAATAAAACAATACTGAGTAATACAGATAGAGAGGTAAGAGAACGCTGCTCACAAGCTTACAATCTATGGGACAATGGGAGCTTGATACATGAAGGTAAGTACTACACATTGCATATTGGTCTAGCCAGATTGCAAAGGTAAAAACTGCTTTGTGGGATATACTGCAATGTTGTCAGGTTCTTGTTGTCTTGTGTGAACTATACAAAGGGTGGTAAAAGGGTGACCTAGGGAAGTTAAGAGGGTGGTTGTGGAATATTATAAGCTTGCCTGAAGAGGTGGGTTTTAAGAGAACGCTTGAAGGTTTGAAGACTAGAGGAAAGTCTTCAATATAAAGGGGGGCCACATGCTGCACTTTTTATATATTACATATTTTTTCACTTAAAACAAATACGGTCCAATAAAATAAGATCCAGTGATGCTGCCTGGAGGCATATTATCTTTTTTCCTTTTGTAAATATTATGAAATGTATAGCAATTCATAAATGTTGAGCATGGTGAACAGAATGTCTAGCTTTTAAATGACATCTATTGTACAAAATTCTGTTCTAACTCCCCGCTTTCACATGTCAGGTAGACATGGTCCCTCTGATATGGTGACCCCTGAATCTGGCGCTATTCTGCTATAGATAGTATGTAACTAAACATGTGTTACAAATTATGAATGAAACATAAGGCTACTGGAAAGTCTAAAGACAAAAATAAGTAAAGTAAAAATTCAGTTAAACCTAATACTCTACCTCCCTGAATAAAAGAAAAATAGATGCTTTTGTGGAATAAATTTAAAGGGGTGGCCCTTTAAATAAATATTTGTTACTATCTAACAGATGAAGTGGCTTAATACTTCCTATTTCTATATTGTTCAAATTAATTATACATTTTCTTGGCTGAAATAATGGTCTTCAACCATATAATCTGAATCTACTACCCACAGTAGCCAGAACACTTATTATTGTTGTCAGTATACAGAGAGTGGATGATCACACTGTAAATACCTTCAAAATCTGTTTAGTGATATCCGTTGGCTATTATCAGATTATTACACTATTCTTTATATGTGTGTAAATGTAGAGAGATACTGGGCCAGTGTCATTAAGGAGAGCAAGGCAAAAAAGGAGTAACTTTGATCCTGGACAGACCATGTTACAATGCAAGGGGTGCAAATAAGTTTATTATTTTGCACGTAATTTAAATAGTGGCTGTTTTTCATGTAGCTTTATTTTTACACTGAAATTTAAAGTGGATCTAGGACATGCCCTACCCCAACTAAAAATATGTCCCCACATTTCAAATGTCTCCAATGCCACATGTTTTTGCCAAGTTGGAAACTTACTCCTTTTCCATCTAATATTTTCTGTTTCCCTTGTACTTAGTAATAATTTTATGTTTCAATGAGATGTCCTCACTATATCTATATGTTGTCATAGTCCTCTCTGTTGTAAGATTTCATCTGTCCAAAGTTTAGTACGAAAGATTATAATGATGGATTCTGTACATTTAGTATGAATTTTATTTTCTTCTTTACCTACTTTGAAAAAGTATAATAAATAAATATAACATCATCTGCTCTCATCTCTTCGAGTTTCATTCATGGCATTAACCAAAACAAAGGGAAAACAGACATAGAACAGATTTGCATCTCTCATCATGTTCCTTCCTCACTCTGCCCAGGTTGAAGTCATTACACGACTGATGGTTGTTCAGATCTGCTGTTATTATTACCAAGGGAAACAAGACAAGTTGTCCAGTATTACAGAATGCAGCTTGTTGAGCAGATTGTGATAACCATCATTATCATTATACTTGGGCTACCTGGGCTCATCATAAACTCATCTATCCTGTCTGTATACTTCAGATTCTGGAGAAAGATCACTAGTCCTGGTGTCAGTGACCAAATCCTGTTCACTATGGCTCTCACTAATCTCCTCCTGCAGTGCTCCATGATGTTTAACACGTACTTGTCTTTTTTTCCGACACAGAGAGAATGTAGCAAACATGTATTATTTGTTGCTCTTTATGTTATGTTTGTTGAGTTCAATATGAGTTTTTGGAACACCACCTGGCTCTCCATTTTCTACTGTGTGAAACTCGTCAATGTTTCCCACTGGATCTTCATTCGGGTGAAAATGTGGTTCTCCTCATCCATTACCAAACTACTCGTAGGATCATCAATATGTTCAGTTTGTTTTAATTTGCCATTTTTCTGGTCAGCTCACATCATGTTTCTTCATGATACAAATATTACTGATGAGCCACTAAGGTTTACAATGCAGGTGAATGTCTATTATGGAGTGTCTAACCTGTTGTTCGGTTACATTGTGCCTTTTATCCTGACTCTCATCTGTATTGGACTCAGTGTGAGGTCTCTCCTGCAACACGTCTGGAAGATCAGGCAGAATGTATCACAGGTCAGCTCATCTCCTTGTATTCAGGCTTTTGTTCGGGCAGCTGTGACAATGACTCTGCACATGGTGTTAGACCTAACCTTATTCATTATTGTTACTTACACATCTGTAATGTCGTTCCATATGGAACCTGTATTAGAGATGTTCTTACTCCTGATTCTCTTGTCATATCCATCATTACAATCCTTCATACTAATCTTTGGAAACCCCAAACTGAAAGAAAGTCTCTTAGGACGAGAATCCACCTTGGAAATCGTTACATAATTTGAAGGACCTATAGTTGGTCAGAATATGTTCTAAAAGCCCTTACTGGTAGCATACAGTAACAGGTAACAAGGCATGTTAAGGTAGCAAATTATGGCCCATTGAGACCGTTTTTAGAGGTTTTCTTTTAATTTTACTCTATTATGTAGTTCATTTGTTTTTTGTATGTGGAATTTGTTAAAGTATAAAATTAGAAAATAGAAATCCATATATAGAAGTAGTATATATATCCATGACAGACCATTTAAGACCTTATTAATAGCTGTCCCCTGCTTCCACTATTCCATACCCAGGAGTAGGAGCTAAAGTTTAGAGGGAGACTGGAATTCATAATCTCCTGAGTTGTGTCTTCACATCAAAGTTGGAGTGTGATGGTAATGAGGACAATAAGAGAAAAGAAACACATTTTTTACTATATATGGATAATATCCATTTGACCTCTTAAACAATTTGACAGCTGTGATGCAATAGGTGTATACATGATGCAAATTGCAACATTGCAGTGTGTGTGTGTGTTTGTGTATCTGTGTACAATTTAAGGTATTACCGATTCATTTTTTCATGTGACATTGGCAACCATAATTTTAATGAAAAAATGTAACAAATATTATCTTATGGTGTCTGCATCCTATATAGCAATGCGTTGGGTATGTACTTATTCAAAAGTTATAAAGTAATCTTCTAAAGAAAGAAGCACCCCGCTCTTCTCGGCATGTTGTAATGTATGTAAAGTACATCTTTTTATGCAAGTGTCTTGGGGTTTCCGGCACAGACATATTTAACACTATGCTAACCTTATTAATCAAAGTCAAATAAACTTATCTTTTTTTATTATGGCCTTTGTTTCTGTTATCATTCCTTCTTTGTATTCATTTTTTTATTACAAAACCTTATCTGGAAAGAATATTGAATAATGAGTGCAAATGTGTCCTGCGCTAACAAACATCTGACCAAGGAACCATGTACACACTACACTAAGCTATGGAGCTCGGCCAAATTCTATTATGCAGGTTGTAGGGACCCGTTTTATGGGGTTTATCTTGGACGTCTGCGTTTTTCTCGTTAATCTTGGTGGTTGTTGCTGCCGTTATGGGTCTCCCGGGCGTCCCAATTCCCGTGGATTTGGTCTTAGGTCTTGTTGGTTCTGCCGTTGTGCAACTTGCGTTGCCTGTGAGTGGAGATTAGAGGGGTTTGGAAGGGGGAGAAAGAGGGAGCGGGGTTGGGGAAAACGGCTAGTAGCGATCCAGACAATATACTTGAGTGCTGATTAATGCAGCAGGGTGATTATAACTTACTTTGCAGATTTTTAAATGTTATAGCTCTTTTGCTTTTTGTCTATAGCTTTGATGCGGTGTATATTGATTGTAATACTGGATGCCACTATGTTTTTATAAACTCTCTAGGTCACCCTTTTACCACCCTTTGTATAGTTCACACAAGACAACAAGAACCTGACAATATTGCAGTATATCCCACAAAGCAGTTTTTACCTTTGCAATCTGGCTAGACCAATATGCAATATGTAGCACTTACCTTCATTTATCAAGCTCCCATTGTCCCATAAATTGTAAGCTTGTGAGCAGCGTTCTCTTACCTCTCTATCTGTATTACTCGGTATTGTTTTATTATTGTATTGTTCCCAGTTGTGAAGCGATACAGAATATGTTGGTGCTATATAAATTGATATTGATGATGATGATGATAATGATGATGATGATGAAGACCAGCCCCATGCCCTTCCCAGAGGATGACAGACTTCTCACTCAGTATAAAGAACAGGTCATCGAGACACATTCATAGTGAATGACAAAGAATCCTTATGACTGTTTTCTATGAATTTGCATTTGAATTTGCTTGTTGAACAGTCTATGGGCTAGATTAGGGAATTATTAGAAGGTGTTTATAGCAATGTTTATAGCTCTTTGTTTATAGCTCCTATTTATAGGTTTGTAACTTTGTTTGAGAGCTTATGTTTATAATTAGTAGTTGATTGTGGTGTAGGTATGGGGGATTATGTGTTATTGTGTGGGATGCCGTGTAGCAGGTGTTTTGTTTTAAATGTGTGCTCGCTTGACTTTGTCAGCGGTGTAGGTGTATAGGTATTGTTAATCTGCGCGTGTGTCTGTGGGTGAATAGAACGGTAGTGTAGGGCGTGCTCTTGTAATGTTGCTCTTGTAAGAGCAGTTGTGTTGATTGCCCGTATATTATTTTCCGTGGGGTTCAGTGGAATACGGGGCTTTTTTGTTGCTTATTGGGTGGTAATGTAGCTGGGCCGAGTGGCTTTCTATCAATGCACTTGGAACGCACTATGCATTCCAAATGCCGAACTTCCTGGTTTCCGGTGGAGAGCACAGACACCTATGCATTCCACTGCATATGTATTTATTTTAAGCTGATATTTTGAATGGAATATAGGGCCCACTCTCTGTGAGGAGCTGTAAAGGGATTTTAGAATGTAGAAAGGGTAGGACATTTTTTGTATTTATTTCATTTATTCTTTTCTTTTTTTTTTTAAAGGCAAGATAGCTCAATCACAATTCAGTTTGAGCTATCTTGATTGAGAGGTCAGGCACTACAATAGGCAGCCCCATAGCCTTGCTGATAGTAGGCGTCTGTGCAACACAGTTAGACCTCAGCAGTGTGGCAAGCAGGAGATGAATTGCAAGATTGTCCTCCAAATTCTGTGAGCCAGGTGTGTCACAGTGCTGTCCTTTAAGGTCCATGAGCCAGGTGTGTCACAGTGCTGTCCTCTAAAGTCCGGGAGCCAGGTGTGTCACAGTGCTGTCCTCCAAGTTCCGTGAGCCAGGTGTGTCACAGTGCTGTCCTCCAAGTTCCGTGAGCCAGGTGTGTCACAGTGCTTTCCTCCAAGGTCCGTGAGCCAGGTGTGTCACAGTGCTGTCCTCCAAGTTCCCTGAGCCAGGTGTGTCACAGTACTGTCCTCCAAGTTCCGTGAGCCAGGTGTGTCACAGTGCTGTCCTCCAAGGTCCGTGAGCCAGGTGTGTCACAGTGCTGTCCTCCAAGTTCTGTGAGCCAGGTGTGTCACAGTACTGTCCTCCAAGGTCCGGGAGCCAGGTGTGTCACAGTGCTGTCCTCCAGGGTCTGGGAGCCAGGTGTGTCACACTGCTGTCCTCCAAGGCCCGGGAGCCAGGTGTGTCACAGTGCTGTCCTCCAGGGTCCGGGAGCCAGGTGTGTCACAGTGCTGTCCTCCAAGGTACGTGAGCCAGGTGTGTCACAGTGCTGTCCTCCAAGGCCCGGGAGCCAGGTGTGTCACAGTGCTGTCCTCCAGGGTCCGGGAGCCAGGTGTGTCACAGTGCTGTCCTCCAAGGTACGTGAGCCAGGTGTGTCACAGTGCTGTCCTCCAAGGCCTGGGAGCCAGGTGTGTCACAGTGCTCTTCTCCATCAAAATGTATTTATTAACATTAACCACACATGACTGTCTAACCGAAGATTATTACAATACCATGTTCCCCTTTAAAATATTATTGCGTTCTTGTCATATAATGAGCTTTTTTACATTTAAGCATGCACACAAATAAATTATTTCAGGATTGGTGCTTTGTGCGCTTGCCCAGTTGTAAAAAAGCAAATTATATGCCAAGAATGCAATTTGCGTTCATTTTAACATAAGTATTTGTAAGTCGTAATGGTCCTCTCCATTATTATCTATTACCAGTTATTTGGATGGACAATTATTTATGTACATTTAGGGCTAGATTTACTAAATTGCAGGTTTGGAAAAGTGGAGATGTTGCCTATAGCAACCAATCAGATCCTAGCTTTCATTTATTTAGTGCATTCTACAACATGACAGCTAGATTCCGATTGGTTGCTATAGGCAACATCTCCACTATTTCAAACCCGCAGATTAGCAAATATACCCTTTAGTCTTTTTCATCTGTTACATGTGTTACCCACTTATAAAACCATTCCTATCATAGCATCCTCTCCTTCCATCTCTTCAAAGTTCACTGATGACATTAACCATTACACACAAAAGGAAACCAGATATAGAACAGATTTGCATCTCTCATCATGTCCTGCTCAATATGAAATCATTACAGCACTGGCACTTGTTCAGATCTGCTGTTATTATTACCAAGACAAGTCGTCCAGTTTTACAGAATGCAGCTGGCTGAGAAGATGAAAGTCATCATTATAGTTATCTTTGGGGCACATGGGATCATCATAAACTCAGCTATCCTCACTGTGTACATCAGACTCTGGAGAAAGATAACTAGTCCTGGTGTCAGTGACCAAATCTTGTTCACTATGGCTCTCACTAATGTTCTCCTGCAGTGCTCAGTGTTATTTAACAGTTACCTGTTTTCTTTTCAGACACAGAGAGAAGTGAACATAAACATTTTCTTATTATCTTTTTATGTCCAATTTGTTATGTACAATATGAACTTTTGGAACACCGCCTGGCTCTCCATCTGCTATTGTGTGAAACTGGTCAACATTTCCCATCGGATTTTCCTTCAGTTGAAAATGTGGTTTTCCTCTTTGATCACTAAACTACTCATAGGATCAGCAATATGTTCAGTTTGGGTTAATTTACCCTTGTTCTGGGCAGCACACATCATGTTTCTTCAAAATACAAATTTTACTGAAGATCGGCTACGTTTTAAAATGGAGGTGAATGTCTACTATGGTGTGTTTATTATTTTCTTCAGTTACACCGTGCCTTTTATCCTGACTCTCATCTGTATTGGACTCAGTGTAATGACTCTGCTGCAACACATCTGGAAGATTAGACAGAATGTATCACAGGTCAGCTCATCTCCTCAGACCAAGGCTCTTGTTTGGGCAGCTGTGACAATGACTCTGCGTCTGATGTTGGACCTAACCTTCCTTACTATCATTACTTACATATTTATATTGTCGTTCCATTTAGAACCTGCAATAGGAATAATCTTCTGGCTATTTATCTTGTCGTATCCATCATTACAATCTTTTATACTAATCTTTGGAAACCCTAAATTGAGGAGATATACGTTGGGGAGAAAATCTATATCATAAGTCAATAGGTAATTTGAAGAATTTGCAGTTGGGCAGAATAATTGGCGAAAAATTCTTTCTTTGTAGAATCAAGCAACAAATAGGTGAAGGGAGCAAAAAAATGTGCAAATTGAGAAAGTTTATAGATGATTTCTATATTTCTTCTATTATGTTGTACATTTGTGTTGTATGTTTAATTTCTGAAATTAATCCGGCGTCAGTGAGGTTGGGTCATAATGCCCCAAGGCGTTTTAGATTACGTGTATCTTTTTACTTAGTTATACGAAGTTGCCAAACCTCTAAGTAGCTGAAGTAAAGACCCCTCCCTACCCGTTTCTTGCTACCACTCAGCCAGCATCAGCGCAGAGAACTAGACGGGCGTGAACTCCAAAATGGTTATTATGACCCAACCTCAATGTCGATGTAACAATTCCGTGCCATTTTAGCATGTGATGTTTTTCTTTTGAGTAGATGTTGCAGACGAGCTTTGTTTGACATATAATGTGAGCCACAATTCGAGAAAATAGCTCCTGACTATTTTTTATGCCATATAAAACATGTCAATTCATCAAAACCTTGGGTCTTGATCTCCTAAAAGGACATTTGAGTATCCACAAAGATGAATTTTCTTTACCAAGAGAAATGATCAAAAGAATTAGAGATTTCACTGGAGACTCTTCAGAGGAGCCACCAGCAAAAGTACCAGGAGTACGCAAAAGATGCCAAGTGTGTCCCAATAAAAAAATTGTAAGTCCACTCCTACATGCCAAGCGTGTTACAAATTTATATGCTCAGAACACCTGATTTCATATTGCAGTGATTGTAGTGATAAGCTGGGTGAAACTGATTCATTTTTGATGAAATTAAAAAATTGTATTCAAGAATGGTGCACTTGTCTGAATAGCATATTTGTAATGTACTATTCACAATAAATGACACTCCATATCATAAGTTAAAATAATATATTTAATTCATTTTAATATATTAAAATTAGTGACCTTGTCAATTGGATATAATTACGTGATTATTTTGAACTGTACATATTGTAATGTACACATAAATGTGCTTATTTTGGAGCAGCGCATTTATCTTCTGTGCTTTAGGTACAAAGGTTCCAAACTCTAAATAATGCCCTAAGTGACAAATGCTTACATTATAAAGTTATGTTATTATATTCTAACCAAAAAAATAAACTATACATAATGTGCAGCCTCTTAACAATAGATGGATACATAAAGAGTTGGATATATTTCTATATGTGTAGACATATGTGTTTAAAGCTTCATTGTAATTCTGCCAGCACATGTAAGGTAAAGCACGGTAAATAAACTAACAAAGCTTAAAAATACTGTGTTAAATTTATAAATGTAACCAGACTTTAATCTCAAATTACTGCAGTGTTTTATTAATTAAATTGCTCCTGTCACACCTGGTACCAGTCCGCTCCCCCCAGCTCCCCATTCCATCACATTGACCATCGTCACAACCCTCTCAGAACCCAGGTAATATCCATATAAGTAACCATAAGTAGTGACTGTACTTCCAAGTCTGATGTACTGAGGTGTAAAAATGTAACATTAAGGTATAAGGGAGGCAGAGCGCTGTGTAAACTATCAGCAAGGACACAATATATGGGACAGTTCTGCCACCAATTCCAAGCTTTTATAGTTAGTGTTAAAATGTGATAAGTGCTAACTGGTCCCAGCACTCACAGAGAATTTCCTAAACAGTATAAAATACGATTTGCTAGAACATTTTTTGAGAGGTAGTTTAATAACAAGTTTACTACCAATGATGAAGTGAATTGTGAAATGTACATGAGCACTGGCACTGAGACGTCCACTTGATGAGGTCCAGCTATACTATAGGGAATAGCAGTAGGAAATACACTTGTATTTTTCCACACAAAGTATTAATCCACTGTCGAAGTAATAATTAACAAAAAACCCTATATTACCAATTAGTTCAATAGAGTGAATCAATGAACTTGAATTTTGGGTTTGTGCTTTTAAGAGAATGGAAAAACACATATTACACAATAACATGTATTGCACAATATGAGAACAACAAAGTTATATAATTGTCACGTGATCTTCATTTCACAATTGCCGAATAAGACCAAAGAAATATTGGCTCCAAATAAGGTCAAGACGACCCTTCCAAAAGAACATGTAACTTTAATATTAGAGACTTAGACTGCCAGCACTGGTGTATGCTGGGAAGGTGTGTTTTAAAGTAATGAGTAGCTTTGTCTATAAAAGAATGACTTAATCAAATATAGAGTGTTAATTGGCATTTGGGACCCTGGGCGTATGTCTGCTTCGTCCAGTATGACTGTATCTATGAATAATATCATTTTAATAATAAATAGAAATATTATATTTTGGAAACCTACTCATCTCATTTATTATTTAAAGAGAAGAAAAGAGAAAATCTTATACACCACTTTGCTCCAACAGCGATCTAGCTGTAAGTCGTGGTGAAGACTGTAACTGTTTGAGTCAGGGAAGGTTGAAAATGTAAAATTTTGCTATTTTTAATTTCCCCCAGTCATATTAAGAGAAGGAGTTATAGCAGTTTTCAGTGATTAAATCTAACCACTTTAGATGGGCATTACAGTGATCAAAGAAATAACCAATGGATGTTTCTGTTCAGTAACTTAGTGTTACGACATGATGACTAATATCCGATTAGCGGCATTGCTGATAAGTACATACATTTGCTTATTTTATACATTTCAGTAGATGAGCACACAAAAAGAGAAGAAGTACCACAAGCAAAAGTCAAGAATGTATGTCATTGTTAGTTATGTACATATATTTCATAACAGATATACCTTTGCTTGTAGTATTTCCTCACTTTACAGGTGCATATGTGTTATGTGTATCAGTTTAATATTGGTTATTATTAAATGTACTTATTTTAGTACCGGATCTCCTACCCATTTTTTATTACTTTTTAGTTACATAGGTTATTAGCTTCATATTTTTTTCATAAAATGTCTTTATATTAAGTGTATTTATTATGTTTTATATAATATTCACATTGATAGGATCTGTTCCTGTACTGTTCATCTGTTTTCTTTGAGGTCCAAGTTCTCATTTGAGGATATCCTACCTTACCTCAGGAGGAGTTGTTTTAAAAGGGGAAATAAGACGAGAGGCCACCTGGAGGCAGAAGGAGTAAAACGGATGAAATACCTGACGAGGAGATATTTAAAAAACTCAGGCTCAGCAAAGAGCATTTTTGTTGGCTAACATCCAACAAAGCACAGAGTTCTCCATCACTAGGATGAGCTATACATTTGATACCAGGGCTCTGGGAATCAAGGTGAGCTTCCTGGCAATAACTTCAGAGTGTCCCATATTGGAGTAATAGAAAAAATAGCAATTGAGGGGCTAAATTTAGATATATATGAGTCACATATTTTCAGCCCGAGTCTTAGGGTTCGTAACATGGGGAGATGATGATTAGTTTGATCAGCTTCCAATTTTGCCAGCACTAAACAATTCAGTGTCAAATCTGAGTCTTATTTCCATTTTGTTTTCGATAAAACATGGGGAACATTACCTACCATGAAGAGGTCCTATCCCGATATTTACTTTTTTCTTTTGTATTGCAGTTAATCGGTCTAGGAGAGACATTAAATTGTACGGTGCTTGGGGAAGAGGGCAACTTCAGTAATAACCTCTGGGCTGAGGGTTCTACCTGGACATATTGTTCTGTGGAACATAGGGTTTTCGTCTAGTGGAAAGTTTCTGGAGCACAGCATTTTGTACCAGGAATAATTGATTAACTTGGAGTATCTGTAAGAGGCCTAGACCAGTGTATACAAGCATTTAAGGGGTGCACAAAACCTTCCTAGTCCTGATTATGGACACACTCTTCCTTCCAATGCACCCACACACCTGGCACAACAAACACATTTTTACAGACACACCCCCATCCTCACACTCAACAGCGCAGCTCATACCTACAGGAACCACCAGACCAGTAAGGTTTCAATGCTTTCAAATCTATTTCCCACACATTTGCACACAAACAAGCATGTTTAACATGGCAGGTGAATCACACAGTTCACGTCTAACCTGGGTGAGATTATTGCATGATTAAGATGTCAATGCGGGACGTATACAAAATTGAAAACATTGCAAATTATGAAACTACTAGGTATAAGCCCGTCAAAATGACAGAAAAAAATAAGATCATGTTGGACCCTTTTGCACCCAATTTCACTTCACCCTTGAGGCAGCATTGATTGAATAGTTTGTCAGATGGTTGTTCAGCTGCAAAATGCTTACCGTGGCAAAATTCACAAATACTGTTAATGGGACCACAGTTATGAGCATTAATATTTGTTTCATTAAAGTTACCAGCATCAAGAATAACTTTGCATCTTGTTCGCTGTCTTTAAATGAGTTAACATGATAATACCTGAACATGAGTTTGATTCCTGACCATGGCTTTATCTGTGTGGAGTTTGTAAAACATACTGGTAGGTTAATTTGCTGCTATCAAATTGCCCATAGTTTCTCTCTCTCTCTCTCTCTCTTTCTCTCTCTCTCTCTCTCCCTCTGTCTGTGTGTGTGTGTATGTCAGGGAATTTAGTCTGTAAGCTCCAATGGGGCAGGGACTGATGTGAATGAGTTCTCTGTACAGCGCTGCAGCATTAGTAGCGCTACATAAATAAATGGTGATGATGATATTACCTCTGTCTTGTTCGCTCTTCGTTTGATTTCTCTGTGATGAACAATTTGCTGAGGAATCATACTTGCATGGCGATAACGATTGCGTTCACACTCTCTTTGGTCATTAGTCATAGTTTGTCGCTGGGCTTTATCCTGTTCCACCCTTCGTCTTTTTGCTGCTTCTTGCTGTACAGCTACTTCCACAACAGACATTTGCCTTTTAGTTGGCATCGCAGTTACACTTTGTTGCTTAAATTAATTAGTATATTCATATTACGTTAACACTCAGGGGGGAAGGATTCAATTGGCCGCATTAATGTCAAAAGTAAATCGGCCTACGCACTTGGGGGGGTTACCTATGCTAAACTATAGGGAGGGGGGCTGCCTATGCTAAACTATAGGGAGGGTCGGCTGCTCTTTCTAAACTATACGGAGGTCTGCCTATGCTAAACTATAAGGGGGCTGCACAGAGAAAACTATAGGGAGGGGGAGCTATAATGTGCGAGGGAATGGGGGGCTATTTTAATAGTACATGGGTGGAAGGTAGGCTATTATTTTAGGCTATTATTATAATGGTGAAGTTTAGGGGGGTACTAATTATTTAATGGATGCTATTTTATTTGTGGGGTAATAGTGGGGCCATTTAATTTATTGGTGGGGCAATTTAACTTATTGGTGGGGCCTATTAAATTAAGATGGGGTGACGGGAGCCTTAATTTAATGCTGGAGTGGTTTGGGTCTATAATTGAATGTGGGGCTGAGTTTGGGGAGGATGACTATTTATTAAATGTGAATATCAATTATTTAATGACAGGTATGGTCATGTGAATTGTTTTTTATTAAATGTAAATACTATTCATTTATTGGTCAGGCTGATTGGAGGGAGGATAATAGGTTTATTTATTAAATGGGAATACTAATAATTTAATGTTTGGATTGGTTGGAGGGAAATAGATCTATTTATCAACTGTGAGTACTATTACTTTAATGTTGGGGCTAGAGAGAGGCCCATTTATTAAATGTGGGTGCTGTTGATTTAATGCCGGGGATGGAGTTTTCTGAATTTCAGGAACACATTTTTTTTTCCAATAGGACCTCCAAGGATCCAGACAAGCAGCAAATGATCTAAAGACTCCAGCAGCCACAGGTGGTGAAAGTGACAAGAACAGGTAGGAGAGAGCAGGAAAATCTGCCAACTGTCCTGAATGACTGTCTCGCTTAGTCAGGATTTGGTCCGACTACAAGAACAGTTGGGAGGTATGTCTTGCTGCACACTGTACTGTTCGTGAAGGCAGAGCTGCGTGTATATAACAGTAATGCACACAGTTTTGCCTGCGTATTTGTCTAAAATTTGTCTAAACTAATAATCCCCTGTCTTAAGTGCACCAGGCCCCCCATCACCCTCTTGGCAGTGCTGCATGGTATTATGTGGGCCCCTGTCATTGGTTTCCTTGGTGGGCCCTTCATGCCACAGTCTGATACTGAGTCACTATGAATAGTCAAGTGCACAAAGGAGTCATTTGCAAACATTTTACCAAATTTGTTTGCGTGTTTACATATAAAGGTGGGCAACAGTGTTAACCTTTTATACATATAGATAGCAACATGTATTTATAGCAAATGCATTTCAGTACAGGTACCTGTTGTGTTATAGCTCTTTACTACCACCTAGTGTTTATAAAGAAAGGTGAGGAGCAGCGTTAGCCTTTTATTATTTATATATATATATTACAGCATACTGCATAGAACTGATGCAAGCAAATGAAGGCTACAGATTTATACAAACAATGGGAAGAATATATTTGCTTAGTAAAATGTTTAATGTACTATTGAAATAAAATGTGTCACTCTACTACCAGTAAGAAGAATATCATATCCTGTCCCATTAAGACCAGACTGCAGTGACATCATGAGATTCTGACTATCTCTGTTGTCTATAAAATATTTAACATGTTAAATAAAAACATTTCAATAAATGAACGTTGTAAAGTCTACCAACAGTACATACAAATCTATACATAGCAACTCCAACCACTACATGTCCTTCCATCAATGTAGAAGTCAAGGATGTTAGTCCTGGAGAGACCATAAAGGTGACAGAAGTCAGAGAGAATAGAGAAGTGTTATGTAATAATATCTGTAACTCCATTATAGTAATGACAGATACATCACACTTGTAAACATTTTGTTAAGTTTGAATATATTTATATTATTTTATGATTAAAAAAAACACATGTCTGCCGTAATATAATGAAAGAATACAGAATTATATCATGATACAGATTAAATATTCAAAATGCGTTGAGTTTTATTCCATATATTTTTTTTTT
Organism: Mixophyes australis; assembly: GCA_036250195.1. Taxonomy (NCBI): domain Eukaryota; kingdom Metazoa; phylum Chordata; class Amphibia; order Anura; family Limnodynastidae; genus Mixophyes; species Mixophyes australis. The sequence goes on from JAVHZZ010000007.1 coordinate 3,327,791, forward strand.
TTAATTGAAGAAATTGTAGCAGATTTTTATCGTAATTTATAGTTGCCAGTCTAAAAGCAATGATTATTCAGTTCATATCTTAATATTTAAAGATCTAGTCTAAGAATTAAGAAAAGCATAGTTTGTATTATAGCTGTAATGATTTTATATTTAGGTGTTGAAATTTTGACCCCATAATCTGCTCTTTATTCTTGGACTTCCATGAATTAAAATAAGAGTTTGAGCAGTGGGATAAAGGAGAATAAATAACCAGAAAGTAAATTTCAAAATGTTATCAATATGGAACAATGTTGATAAAATGACCGGTGCAAGTATGAAATAGAAAATGATGTCCATTATAACACGTACAATCATTGACCTGGCTGCTCGGACATGGGCCTGGAGCTGAGGAGATGTTACATGAGATTCTCTCTGCATCATCCTCCAGATGTGTCTCACTACAGTTGTGACACTGAGCCCGATACAGACACAAGTCATAGAAAATGGAAGACAAAATCCAATTAATGAGGAACTAATTGCGTAAGCATAATTCCAAGTTATTTCAAGACCACACAAAATTGGTTTCTCCGTGTTATTTTTGGGAATATCAATGCTTGCTGTCCAAAATATTGGCATAACAATTATAATAGAACATAACAGTGACACTATTATGAGTTGAGGAACAGAAGATGTGAATCTTCTTTTGACATGAAGGAAAATTTGGTGGGAGAAGTTTACCAAACTCAGAGAGTAGTAGATAGAGATCCAGGTAGTGTTCCAAATATTAAAATCAATCAGGACAGTTTGCATCATAAACATGGATAAAAATATATTTTCGTTCAAAATCAGATATATTCCAAAGATTTCAAAAATATATTCAACAGTCAAGAAGACCTGTAAAAGGACATTTGTTAGTACCGTAACAAACTGGATTTTATCACAAACACCCGAATTTCTGATCTCTTTCCAGTGTCTGAAATAAACAATGAAAAGTGAAGAACATATGATGGTTCCAGATATTCCAGCGATAATTGTAATAATTAATATGGACAGTTCCAGAGATGACCACATTGTATATCAGTTATGATCCTCGTCTGCTTCCTCTTTAGCAGTTATTACTTTATGGATGAGAAGTCTGTAGTGTAATGATTAGATTGAGACAGGAGATTCATATAATACTGAATATTAAATGCAAATATGTTCAGTATCAGTATCACAGGTGAGGGCTGTGTATAATGGACCGTGCATCTATAATCAGGTGTCACAGTGATACTCTGGCTTCATCTGTTACTTGTTTATTTTATATCAGTATCATCCTTATCTGAGGGAACTTTCCACATGAACAGACGACAAATCATGTGATGGAAAACATGAAATCCACAGGAGATACCATGATGGAAAGTTGTATATACATTGAATCATTTTTATCAAAGAGATTAAGTTGATAATAATAACTGAGTATGAAACTTCCAGCTTTACCATCATCTAAAATCTGCTTCCCTAGGAATAATTTACATTGTCACTTACTCTCTAACTAAGATTTCTTACATTAATCACAGCATTAAGAGCAGTATATGACACAGACTTGTACAGACATAATTTAAGATGTGCACCTGTTGAATATGATGTAACAGACACTTTGCATTTGATGTAAACCTGCTGGAACACTAAAATAACTAATAATAACTAATTATTTGTCTGCTGAATGATAAAATCCTAATTAAATCAGAACATTGCTTGCTGAATTTGCCAAACTCTGAGTTGGAATCCATCTCGGTAATGATGTTTCCCCAAGAACTTCAACTTCTATAATTCATTCCTGTTTCTTGCTGTGTAGAACACATACTTTCCACACGTTGGACAAAGCAATAGCTGCCGAAACAGTATTCAGCATCACTAACCCTTCTAAAAGTTTTATTTCTACCAATTGTACATTAAGAGGCATATTACATTTTTTGGCGTTACAGCCAAAAATAATGCGCCCCGCGCACTATTACCGTCATTATGGTAATAGTGCGTGAAAATATCGGCATTACAGTACTTTTCTCGCTGGATTTCAGCTTGCGGTTCAGGGAGCTGCGAGCTGAATTCTGGCTTACTATTACCGTAATACCGGTAATAGTTTTTCAGCGGTGGAAACCGCGGACAATTGGATATGCCCCTAATAATACATTGTGAGAAATATAGAGATGTATAATACAGAGTGCCACTAGGCTTTAAACCTATCTAGTACTAAAGTAGATTGCCACAGGTCTCCACATAATGTATATTAAGACCATATAGTCACTTTCCCTCTCAGACCAGAAACATCAGACTCTCCTAAGATAACCCTCTTGTTGGCAGGTATGAAGATTTTTGAACAAACAATATGAAGAGAAGGATGTCCTGATAATTCAATGAAATTGTACGGTTGAATATTGAGCTTAAATATAATTGATGACTGTATACTAGATTATTAAATGATGTAGGTTTATCTATATATCATCTGTGCCAGCAGATCACATAATATTGGTTCATCAGCTGAGAACATAAACTGCAAACAGTGAAGATAACTATCACCTTATATGTCACAATGCCTCCAACACACCACAATGGTGTAGAGATGCGGCTTCACAGTGTTAACAGTGAATGATAAAGTCACATTACCCTATTTGTATACAATATAATAATACTAAGAAGTGACATATACACAACAGAAAATTTTCTTTTGTTTGTATTAATCACAAATATGAATTACATTTACCATTTACAAATCTAATTAAACACAAACATGGGTACAAAATATAAATACAAATTAAATTACATTTATCTCAGTGGAAGGAAATTAAATACAAACAATGGTTAATTTCCTTTTTAAAATCCTGATGCAGTCCAAATAGAAATGTCCATTAATGTCCATTTATAGCCATGACTTCAACTAATGTAACAGCCACACTAATAAATAAAGTACTGTCAACTAAGAGAGGTCAATCTACATCAGCCAATCAGAAATAGCTAGCTAGTGCTCATCATCATCATCATTTTCATTATCCTGCCTTGAGATTCCTTGAGAAAGATTCATTTGAATGGACACTATTCTGCAGTCTGTGGGGTTTTTCATCAGGCTCTCTCCCACCAGTCAATTTGTCCAGAACTTCACCTTCCACAATGAAACAACATGAGTTTTGTTTGTTCCATCTAATCCTGTATAACTTGAAGTACAATTCTTTCTCCCGAATTTGGTAGTGGCCCAATCTTCATGATGTATGATTAATTTTATTTGATAAAACCTGCTTTCTAAATGACTCATGTGAGTTTATATACAATTAATATTTTTTAAACATAATGCACTAGATCTCCTTCTCTCTCCCTGTTACATGTGAGAGAAAATTATCTTGGAAGGTAACTGACACTGGCTACCTGTCATAAAGAAACAAACCACAAACAGGTGGTAAAATCACTGACATCTGCAGCAGGTATTTCTAAAAGGTCCTTCGTTTCTTCCTTTTCTGGAGACAGAAGCAAGCAGAGGAAACAACGGGGGAAAAGGATGCAATGAATGGGATAGTTTAATATACATAATTGAATGCAAATGTATGTCCACTTGTTTCTTCAGATCTAGGAAGGTGCAGGGTTCATCCAACCTGTATAACTCTCACCTGAAAGCTCACATCAATGTAGCCAAAACCATGTTCCTGCCACTAATAGTGAATGTAGATTATTATTCATCACATCAGCTACTGACATGGACATTACAGTCTTATCCTTTATACTGGATATGTGTAATAATACATTATTGCCCTGGGCCCCTTCAAGCCCTCACTTTAATCATTATAACTAAGAAATTAAAAGTCATTTGTTACAATTGTCTCTATAGAGTCTTATTAATTAATATTAAACTGCTTAATTGCAATGCATTTGCTATTGTTCAAACTACATTCATTCATTTGAAATTGATTAACACTTTACTAACGGTTTAATCCTCTGTAATGTTTAGAATAACTGTATTGGTATAGTGTTATAAGGGCATTCTGGACCCAGTAGTGCAGCCACCCATGACCCCCATTCTTTTGTTTATATATCTTAGCTTTTCTATTGTCCAGACTATAAGTGTAACAAGAGAAGTTGTTACTTCTACAACAATTCTCTAAGGAAGGGTCTGGGAAGTACTTGTCAGCTGCCCATACTGGGTGAGGATAGGATACAAGCATCCCTGGGAAAGATCCAAGAGGTCACTGTCTCATCACATGGCTAGAATTCCTTTGTTATCAGAGGAAAGTGCCCACAGAGAGGAGCGAGTGGGGTCTATAAAACACACAGCAGTTATGACAATCAATGTGAGAATGAGGAGACTGCAATTAATTGGACAAGGGTGCTCATCCTCATCCAGTTTAGAGGACCAGACTTTCCTAAGTCTGTGATACTGTGTACACTGGCTATAAGCGGGGAGATGGGGATCCAGTCAACACGTTGCTGTGATAAGGCATCCAGACTATTGCATTGGAGGAAATTGCTGCATCCATCATTCCCAGAAGATGTACCTGCAACAGAAACTTGCACAAGACCTCTTGCTCTGGTTATGCTCCCTCCATGTTTTCTATCAGAGCAGAGCGAACCTAGATCAGTGTGAATTCAGTAGGGCCATTAAAGCAAACTGTGATCCACTGTAAAGAAAGACATTATAACATAATGAGGCATCTGCACTATAGCAATTCATAAGAAAGAAGTGCTGCCTCAGCCACAGGAGGTAGCGCTCCCCAATACTTGATAGTACAGGTATATGAAATGTGTTTGACATGACTTCACAGGGTATACATTGATAACAATCTTCATAAATTTGTAGTCTAATAGCCTCATGGTTTACTATATAGATCCCTCATGTTGACAACACCCTCCAACTCCAACAGTACCACCCTCAGATGAGGAGGAAGCAGGTGAGTGTCTATAACATCAACATCTGACCAAAAATGATCTTACACCTATGCTTCCATTTACTGAACCATTATGGCAATATGATGGTTAAATAAGACTGTAAGCTCCAATGGGGCAGGGACTGATGTGAGTGAGTTCTCTGTACAGCGCTGCGGAATTAGTGGCGCTATATAAATAAATGATGATGATGATGATGATGACAACAGCGCACTGGCTCCGTAGTCAACAATCAACTGGCACGCTGCTAATAGTGGAGATTCCCAACCTCCTAGATATAACACAAAAACAACAATACTACAGCGCTCAGCCAATTCACGAAAAGTGTGAATGACAAATATGATAAAACTGGTCATACATATATAGAATGTAAACAATAGAATGATCAATGTTCCATGGATGTAATTTTACCATGTATATTAGCATACAATTATGCAAATTGTGGTTAGAAAGAAATGATATACTCAGGGTATACTGATTTTATGTTGTTGTATTCAATCCTAAAGAGTCTCTATATTCCGGCTGTGTCTGAAGCAATCATCCCCATATATATCATGTTCCACATTGGAAGATCCGTATGGATATGCAAATAATGGAAAAGCAGTGGTCAGCATCCAATATGAATACCCCAAGTGAAAATAAATGTGCTACTTAGACATAAGTAAGGAGAGTCGCTCCTGTCCCTGTATAGTCGGAATGAGTCAGCTGTCAGAAATCAAACCGAAGTAAGCGAGATGAGTGCACATGTAAAACGGCACGCTCGTAATCCTGGGGTTTGCAGTAAACACCAAAAAACAACGCTCACCCAAAAATTAAATAGTAATAAACACACAGACAATAAGACAAACAAGAGAAACTAAAGCAACTAAGACAACAAAACACACAAAACTCACATTCCACGCTCCTTAACACAAAATAAACTCTTCTACACCATCACCTGCTCTCTCTAACTTCTGAAACCCTATCAGCTCAAATAAGGAAATAGTCTGCTTTTTATTATGCTAGTGAGGTCAAAATGGCACGAGGTTTCAATGTTAAACTTGCAACCAATCAGAAATGAGTATTGGTTTGAAAATGTCGATTCACAGGTGAACTTAATTTGCCACAAATCCAGAGTGATTAACAGAGATTTGGTATTTCAGACCCAAATCGCTGGTGATCACTCAGAATTTACGGAGATTTGAAAAATTACAGATTGATACATTTACCCTCAAATGTGTGTTTAATGCAAGTGTAGTGGGGGCACACATTCATAATGTCCCATTTGTAGTTTTTGTCCCATTTCATTGATTCTAGTTTTCTAAAAACATCTTTTCAAACAAAATTTCTTGTTTCTTTTTAGAGATATCTAGACAAATAATTTCAGATTGGCCTACCTGGAGGGGTTAGTTGAGGTTTGTGGATCGCCAGAAAGTAATATAATATAGATATTGTATATTCTTGACTAAAATAAATAAAATACATCAGACTCAAGTTCAATAATTATAAATCTGTACATACCTTATGCTTAGGAAAGAGACTAACTAACTGTAGCATAATGATATTTGGGGGAGCCATGGAAACAACCCATTGGATTGCAACTAAAAAAATTGCATTCAACACCCCCTGCACTGCAAATTTACCCCCTTTAGCAGGATTTGCTCCTAGCTCTCAATAAAGCAGTGATATTGAAAAAAAATGTGTCTCTTACCCACTCGCACTTTGCAGAGGATTTTCTTTGTTATTTACCAGGGACATTTTCCTTTTACCAATATGCTTGTATAGCCAATCTGTAATATCCAATTTTCTCCTACTGGTGGGAAGTGGTGCTAAAATATTCATCGATCTTATCTGCGAGCCACTATGGAAAGCTATCATGTCACAGAGAACAATGTACATTCCTTATTGATCTTATCAGCACTGTACAAATATCTGCACAAGAAACCTTCGCAGAGACACCATTACATGGATATTGATAGTTGCATAAATCCACCATTTAGCTTTTCTTTTACTATCAATACTATATGTAATTATGCACAGGTAGAATAAGTATTTCTGGATAAGTTCTAAGAAGACAAATCCTAAAATGAATCTAATAATATTGTAACAAATATATACAGATATGTGATTTGTTTTATACAATGCATGGGATCTAAGCTTTCCTAGGTCAGTGTATATACCCCAAAAATTAATTTTGTCTTAGTTTTCTGGATAAAGGCATTCTGAGTACAGTATACCATACCTGTCCTATGACAACCTCTTTGATTCTGCCACCACAAACTTATCTCACTTAATTCTTCCTTTGGTGTCACTCAGTGGACCTCATTTACCACACACAGTAATGAACACTCGATAGACCTAGACCTCGTTTGTTCCAAGTTCCGTCCCATTTCTAATTTATTCAACTCGGCCATGTCTCTTTCAGAAGACTACTTTATCTCCTACAGCCTTATTATTCCCTCATCACCACCCACCTCACAAATCCATATGCTACCATCATCATTTAGCAACTTTAGACCCTCTGATCATGGACTGAGGAATAACTACATCATAATTCTGCTGAGGACCCCACAATAGCACCAGGGCCCCTCAAACAAAGGCTAACTGGGTACATAAATAATAGCAATTGCCCTCTATTCCCCTGTGTTTTGTGTATATATAAAGGTTCAAATCTAGGCAGGTATACTAGTTACACTAAACACAAACATTAATTTAAGATTAATGTAAATGCATTAAAATAAGAAGAAGTCACCACAACTCATAGCCCTACATTTTTATCCACCAAACCTCATCCAAAACAAGCTGAGTGAACAATTTATTCAGTGGAAGAACATTTATGAAATATGAATTTTAGCATACAAATCAATTCACTCAATTCCACCCAACACACATTGAACAAAGATCAGGTGACTTGGTGATCAGCCCCAACTGATCAGATCTGTAAATGTACATATGGGCAGCTGGAGAGGAGTAAACGGAACATCTTAAACTGACCATTCCTTCAATAATATTGAGAACATTTTAACTTGCTTAAACCAACTGGATACTAGCTATCAAGAACTGTTGGGATCATATTGCACAATATACCAGGTTGGCTTAAAATTTGTTTGCTGGCCTTCCACAGTTTAGAATTACCTGTTATAATGACAAGGGATTGCAGTGTGGAATAGAACAATAAATAATACCAACAAAAGTATAGAGGAATCGGTATTACATTGAATGTTCTGAACAGAAGAGAGATGCAAGATCCATGAAAAAGTGTGTGAATGACGATGAGAAGCACCATGGTTCTGGCTGCTGTGACATGAGCCTGTGTCTGAGGATGACAGGAGTCTGATTTATTCATCTTCATCCTATTTGTGTGTCTCCAGAGTGAGATCAGAGTCAGCCCCATGGGGATCAGAGTTAATATGAGGGGTAATATGCACCCCAGAGATACTGTTATGAGATATGAGAGTTTAACTATGATGGTATCATTAACAACAGTAGAATTATATGTAATGTTTCCTATTATTACATGAATACTTTCAGAGTAAACGTTCCAGATATAAGGAATTGCCAAGAAGAAGCAATACACAGCTGATAGTACATGAAGTTTAGGTAAAAGCCCAGATATCCTAATCTTCAAAACCAAAAAGATTCCTCTTGTAAAGTTGACAATTCTCAGACAATAGTAGGTGGAGAGCCAAGCAGTGAGCCACATATTGTAGGGAACAAATAAAAACAGGAAGAAGAAGAAAAATAGTTGAATGTGATCAAATGATTTTTTACATAGGATTTGACTGAGAAACATGTCAGCACTCAGCAAAGTTTGCATTACTATATTTACCAGACCCATCAAAGTAAGAATTTGATCACATGGACTCAGTCGGTTACCTCTTTTCCAGTCCTTAAAATTCACATTTACAATCCATGAGTTGAAGGAAATTCCAGATAGTCCAGCTCCAAAGCATAATAAAACATTTACCAGTGACAGAGGAAGAGGAAACATAATGTATGAATTCAAACTAGTCTACAAGTGATTTGTGCAGTAAATGATGACTGGGAATCACAGAGGTAGATGCAAATCTTGGTGGTATCTAGTTCCTCGTGTCATTTAGCTGTTCTGCTTTGCATCAACATCTTACACACCATCGCTGAAAGATTCTTAAAGATAACAATTATGTTCTTTCTCATAATAGAGTTTTCCGTACCTTCAATTTAGAATGAAAAATTCCCTGGAGAAGTTTGTCCTGATTGATTGTGGTCTCAGACAGTTGTGTGAGAAATATTAATAGCCTACACTTAGTGGACAAACATAAAGGAATAAGGAAAGTGTAGAATGGTAACACAGCACAGACACTTCTAAAATCATTATTTACTACAACATATAAAATTATCCTACAGTTCTGTATAGTGCAAACGATAAATCTAATATACAAAGATAATGGGAAGGGTTAGCCATAAAAATACAACGGTCCATTGGGCTACCTTTATTAATGTCGTGTGTAGTGACAGTGTAAACCTCTTTGTGATGCACTGACCGTTCTTCTGAGGTCTACTGAACACAGTACAGGATGGCACATTATAGGCTGTTCTACAATCTTCCATAAATACATCAATATACAGACAGGACTGTGAGTCCGGATCTCTGGAATAATTAATCTGATTGTCTGATTATCACATTGTAAATGTGATATTATTATAGATCTCAGGAATTCTCATGCAGCAAATTCCATATTTACAACTTTCCAAACAAGAAGGGGCTAAAAATTCAACACTGGAAGAATCATAATGCTGGTTATCAACTATTATATTGTATTATATTATATTTTATTATATGATATTGTATTATAATATACATGTAGGATATATTGTGTGGAAGTATTAATTAACAAAAACCCTATATTACCAATTAGTTCAATAGAATTAGCTAATGAACTTGAATTTTATGTGTCTGTGCTTTTGAAAGAACGGATTGGACTAACGGATAGATTTGTTCTATAAAGAGACTTAAGCCTGTTTCTGTGAGATTCATCCCATCGGGTTTATAGAGTTGCAGGTGACCGAATTTAATCGAAGGGTGTTGTATTGTCCAGCCTCCCGAGCCCCTCAAAAATTTTGAAACAGAGCGGTTAACTTATCGCCTCATGTTATCCATGACAAGTCCCCTACGGGCGTCACTCCAAGTCAGTCTAAGGAGGATTTCAGCCCAGCACACTTTAATCCCGTATTGCACAATACAGAAAACAACAAGTTATATAAGGGTCACATGCTCTTCATTTCACAACAGCAGGCCAAAAAAATATTTGCTCCAAAAAGGTCAAGAAGACCCTTGAAAAAAGACCTCTCCAAGAACATGTCATTTTAATGAAGATTAATGATAGAGATTTAGAGTGCCAGCAGTGATGTAAGCTGGGAAGGTGTGTTCTAAGCAATCATGAGTAACATTTTCTATAAAAGAATGACTTCATCGAATATAGATTGCCAATTGGCATTTTGAGACACTGGGCGTATGTCTGCTTCGTCCAGTATGGCTGTATCTATGCATAATATATTTTAATAAAGAAATAGAAATATTATATTTTGGAAACCTGCTCATCTCAATTATTATTTAAAGAGTAGAATAGAAAAATATTATAAAAGCTGGGGGCGTTCGTTCTATGGGTATCAAATACCACACCTTACGCTCTTCATGACTGCTTCGACAAGGGGGAGATGTTGATGCCCTACACTCCTCTGCACTGGTGAGTATCAGATGTGTTAAATAGATCTCTGCTCTGAAGTGCATCAAGGTACCGAAGCAGTAAGTGAAGAGAGGGTGGGGTGGATGCTGAGAGGTAAAAGAGGACCTAGGACCTTATTAATAAATACATTGTTATTAATGTGTGTGTTTCTGCAAAAATTTTGAAAACTATTGTTAGTTTTAAATGTTGCTAAAATGTGATTTACTTCAGTATGGACCGGCCACCCATCACTGGAAAAAAACATTTTAGTGTTTTAACACTGTGTATACAAGTTTGCAAACTTAAGAGATGTGACTAAATTACTGTGTTAAATGAAATGCTTTTACAGTATAGGCTGATCACCTATATCTGGCAGAAGGCATTGTGATGTTTTGTGAACTACTCTGTAGACTTATTTGGAAAGTTAATAAGTTAATATGTGAGTAGTAATTCCTGTTCCTCCCGATAGACGTATATCTTGAGACTAATGGAATCTCTAATCATGATATGAGATTTCATTGCCAAGAAGAGGGAAGGTAGCACCCGGGCAAAAGTGTGCCTGTAGAGTTTCAATCCTGATTGCATGAAACTCTGAAAAGTGGTGCAGGGAGAAAATAACAAAGAAGTTATAAAATGTGTTTTCCAGAATCTGGAACTTTTAATGTTGAACCCTAGACATAATGAGGGGTAAAATTCTCTTATAAGACTAAAGTGAAAAATAAGACAGTTAAAATGTTATTTAGTTGTTAGTTGTTAATAAGTAATATGAGCAGTCAAAACTGTATACATTTAAAAAAAAAAGCAGAAAATATGATACCGCCATCGCGCAGTATATAGCATTCTCATGTTTCAGCTCTCACCGAATAACTGAATGTTTGTTTTTTTATATCCTGATGTTTCTCTGCATGTGTTGCCAAATATGTTAAAATGACATGGTGTATCTGACTCGTACTTCTGTCATTCTGGGGCTGTGCTATCCATACTGATACTCAGCTCTACTGCAATAAATGCTGGACATTTACTTTCTTTATCACCTTGGAGACAGAGGTGTAAATAAATCTGTTTGTGAGGACAGTAGACTAAGGATAGTCTGATTATCTGTAGTGCCTGTTAAGACTTGTGCAGTAATCAAATTTGGTTTTAAAGTCTTTATAGATAAACGTCTCATTGCCAGCTAAGTGTTACATTTCTTAGAATTGTTAGAGTTACGCTTCTGATTTTTAAGTTTATCTTGTGAACGTGCATTCCAGAGTTTATTTCTTCTGTGATTTGAGTGAAACAGCTGATTTTATTAATGTGGCCAAATGTCAAACATTAAACAAATGGTGCCTTGACCTTTACATTTCAGAATGGCAGGGAGATGGCTGTGCATATGAGATCACTGTTCAGACCTACCAGAGTCAGCATTAAGACTTCTGTAGAAGTGCGGGATTTAATGTCCTTTATTCTAACTATTCAATCAGTTCTTTGTTTCACTACTGATACTTGGATATACAACAAAAAGAATGTGATTTATGCAGCACCAGGCCTTGGTCTCAGACCAAGTAACCTGTAGTCTTTAGGAGACGTGTATATTCTCTATAATCAGGGAACCATTGTATGTGCTCTGTGTATGGTATTGATTAGTTATTATTTCCATAGAAATATCTGACTGCTGTATAATCACATTCAAGGCTAATATGCCAGATAACGCCATCACCAGTGATTAGCTGTGAGGTCCTGGAACAATGCTTCGGGCTAATTTCATCTACAGTAGGTGAACGCACCTCACCCTAGAGGATGGGGACCAAAATGGTACATAATAGAGAAACCAGAGGAGCTGGGGTTTGCAGTGTTGGGAGAGGCTGGGAGTCTTCAACTCTGCCAGGTCCCATTGTGTTAATCTTTCTCCAGAGTAGAATTTGGACAGCTAAAGGGATCGGAGTGTTATTGTGAACTTGGCTGTTTTCCTGGGCCTGGTGTGTTTGTTAATCAGAGGGAAAGTCACTGCAGACAGATAACCTTAGGAGATTGGCTCTAAATGGCACTGTGGATTGTATTAGATAGGCAGCCAGAATCCTTGAGACAGTCAACTACCCATTTATCAGAAACTGTGAAAATTCACATCTGGCTGGAGTGGGTGATACTATGGTCACAATGACCAAATGTACTCAACATTAGGTAGAACCAATGGCATTCTGTTAATGATATTTGCCCATATATAGGTCTGAATTATTATTATTATTATTATTATTAATTTTTATTTATAGGGCGCCACTAGGTATCCGTAGCGCCGTACAGGGACAAACAAAGTTACAATACAAAGGTGAGACAGCACGATACAGTAAACAAAATTCACAGTAACTCCGAGATCTCAAAGAACAGCTAGAGGGGCGGGGGAGGGGAGAGGGGAAGGTCCCGCATACCGCGGAGCCCAGGAGGGCACGGAAGGCAGGGAAACCCCCAGAGTGGAGAGGAGGGAGCAAGAGGGAACGGGGAGGAGGAGGGCAAGGTAGCTGGAGAGCAGAGTTAAAAGTGTTGAAGACAGGAGGAGAGATGACCCTGCTCAAAGGAGCGTACAATCTAAGGGGTGGGGTATACAGACAGAGAGACACGAGGGAGGGAGAGAAGGAGGATAAGGGAAGGGGAATGAAGGGAAAGAGGCAGAAGATCTGGTAGGGAGTTAAGTGGGAGACTGGAAGGCTTTAAGAAAAAGGTGGGTTTTTAGAGCCCGTTTAAAACTGGACAGATTAGGGCAGGTTCTGATAGAGGGAGGGAGCTTGTTCCAGTGGAGGGGGGCAGCGCGGGCGAAGTCTTGGATACGCGCATGGAAGGAGGTGATCAGGGGAGAAGAGAGGCGACGGTCATTGGCTGATCGGAGAGGGCGGGAAGGAGCATGAATAGAGAGGAGGGTGGAGATGTAGGGTGCAGTGGAGTTGGCGAGGGCCTTGTATGTAAGAGTGAGAAGCTTGAAGAGGATTCTGTAGGGGAAGGGGAGCCAGTGAAGGGATAGGTAGAGGGGGGAGACAGACGCGGAGCGGCGAGAAAGGAAGATAAGCCTAGCGGCTGCGTTAAGAACAGATCGAAGGGGAGCGAGATGAGATTGGGGCAGGCCAGTAAGGAGGAGGTTGCAGTAGTCCAAGCGGGAGATGATCAGAGAGTGAATAAGACACTTGGTGGCATCTTGGGAGAGGAAGGGCCGGATGCGAGCGATGTTACGCAGCTGGAAGCAGCAGGATTTCGCAAGAGAGAGAATGTGGGGGCCGAAGGAGAGAGAGGAGTCGAGGATGACACCGAGGCAGCGGAGTTGGGGGACAGGGGAGATAGAGGTGTTGTCGACAGTGATAGCGAGGTCAGCAGGGGGCGAGGTATGAGAGGGAGGAAAGACTATGAGTTCTGTTTTGGCGAGGTTGAGTTTGAGAAATCGAGAGGACATCCAGGAGGAGATGGCAGAGAGGCAGGCGGACACCCTAGAGAGGAGGGAGGGAGAGAGATCAGGAGAGGAGAGGTAAAGTTGAGTGTCGTCAGCGTAGAGGTGGTAGTTGAGGCCATAGGAGCTGATGAGTTCACCCAGGGAAGAGGTGTATAGAGAGAAGAGTAAGGGTCCCAGGACAGAGCCCTGAGGAACTCCGACTAGAAGGGAGGACGAGGGGGAGAGAGAACCAGATGTGGTGACGGAGAAGGATCGGTCAGCAAGGTACGAGGTGAACCAGGACAAGACAGGGCTGGAGAAGCCAAAGGACTGGAGGGTGTGGAGGAGGAGGGGGTGGTCGACGGTGTCGAAGGCTGCAGACAGATCAAGGAGGATGAGAAGGGAGAAGTGGCCCCTGGCTTTAGCAGAGAGGAGATCGTTGGTGACTTTAGCTAGGGCCGTTTCAGTGGAGTGAAGGGGGCAGAAACCAGACTGGAGGGGATCAAGGAGGGAGTGTTCGGAAAGGTAGGAGGAAAGACGGCTGCAGACGAGGATTTTGGAGGCAAAGGGGAGAAGTGAAATGGGGCGATAGTTAGAGGGAGAAGTAGGGTCAAGATTAGTTTTTTTAAGGATGGGGGATACAAGAGCATGTTTGAAGGAGGAGGGGAAGATGCCGGTGGAGAGGGAAAGATTGAAGAGGTGAGCGAGGTGGGAGCAGGTGGTGGGGGAAAGGGAGCGAAGAAGGTGGGAGGGAATGGGATCCAGGGGACAGGTAGATGGGGGGGGGAGGATGAAATGAGAGAGTGGACTTCCTCGCCGGTGGTGGGGCGGAAGGAGTGGAAGGGAAGGTGGCTAGGGGAGGAAGTACGGAAAAGAGGGGGGGTGGATGAGAGAGTGGAGGAGGAGATATCAAGTCGGATGGCCTCAATTTTGGAGGAGAAAAAGGAGGCGAAGTCGGAGGCAGTCAGGGAGGAGGGGGTGGGAGGAGGGGGTGGGGCCAGGAGAGTGCTGAATGTGGCGAAGAGGCGGCGGGGGTTAGAGGATTGGGAAGAGATGAGGGATTTAAAGAAAGATTGTTTAGCAAGAGAGAGGGCAGAGCTGTATGATGAAAGGATGAATTTAAAGTGGAGGAAGTCCGCTAGGGAGCGGGATTTTCTCCAGTGGCGTTCAGCGGTACGGGAGCATTTTTGGAGGAAGCGGGTAAATTTGGAGTGCCAGGGTTGGGGTTTGGAACAGCGAGGGTGGACGGAATTGGCAGGGGCGACCGCATCCAGAGCAGAGGTAAGGGTGAGATTGTAGAGGGAGACCGCCTGGTTGGGGCAGGCCAGGAATGAAAGGGGAGAAAGGAGGGTATCGAGAGAGGAGGACAGAATTGTTATATAATAAAACATAATTATGTTTTTCACTGGTTGCCTGAGTGATCTGAGAATCTCATGTCCTCACAATCCTTTATGTAGAATTGAGACTCTCCCACACCTGGGTGTTTATACCCATTTATTGTTCATCTAAATCCATTGGCGGACCTTCTCTTTCTTCCAGCTTTCAATCCAACGGGATAAAAAATCATGCATGCCAGAAAACAGAGCCACAATGTAAATATCGAGCAGACTCACTTATTTATTTATAACATTACTTATTTTCCGGAGGCGGTGCACTGTTTTTTTTTACAAATATCTATACATTTTTTTTAAAAAGCCAATCGTCATCTTCACCGCATAATGCGCTTACATTTTCTATCCTCATTTTGATGTTAAATATGCCCAACTATATATCAGACTTTATGTGTTTGCTTTTAACTTATGTATATTTTTTAACAAATTTCTTTAATTGAATTATGTATTTACATTAAACTGATTTATTTTATTACATTTATTTATTCCCTGTGTATTGTAGTTTACATTACCTCAGATTAAGCCAGTGGTTTCCAAACTGTGCAGCGGCGATTTCTCAGGGGTGCAGCTGCCAGGGCCGGTGGCACGGAGCACCGAGGGGTACTGCTTGATAATTATTTTGGCCTAGAGGTGCCTTGAAAAAATTATGGAGACCCTAAGGGTGCCTCGAACTGAGAAAGTTTGGGACCCACTGCATTAAGCCATGATGCCAAGCTCTGATATAACAGTAATGCTCTCCGGGGATAAACTAACACTGTATGAGGAGTAATACTCTGCTGGGATAAACTCACACTGTATGAGGAGTAATACTCTGCTGGGATAAATTCACACTGTATGAGGTGTAATACTCTGCTGGGATAAACTCACACTGTATGAGATGTAATACTCTGCTGGGATAAACTCACTCTGTATGAGGAGTAATGCTCTGCTGATATAAACTCACTCTGTATGAGGAGTAATGCTCTGCTGATATAAACTCACTCTGTATGAGGAGTAATGCTCTGCTGATATAAACTCACACTGTATGAGGAGTAATACTCTGCTGGGATAAACTCACTCTGTATGAGGAGTAATACTCTGCTGATATAAACTCACACTGTATGAGGAGTAATGCTCTGCTGGGATAAACTCACACTGTATGAGATGTAATACTCTGCTGGGATAAACTCACACTGTATGAGGAGTAATACTCTGCTGGGATAAACTCACTCTGTATGAGGAGTAATACTCTGCTGATATAAACTCACACTGTATGAGGAGTAATGCTCTGCTGGGATAATCTCACACTGTATGAGATGTAATACTCTGCTGGGATAATCTCACACTGTATGAGGAGTAATACTCTGCTGGGATAAACTCACTCTGTATGAGGAGTAATACTCTGCTGTGATAATCTCACACTGTATGAGGAGTAATACTCTGCTGTGATAAACTCACACATTATATTTCATTCTACTCTGCAAAATAATTCTGATCAGTTGAATCAGGTATATTATTGTGTGTTGTGTTGTGATTAAATTTAGGTGCAGGAAAATCATCCTATCATTCAGTCTGTGTTATTTCACTAAACAAATGACCAATATGTACACTGCAAATCACCTGTGAAGATATTCAAATGTTCTGGGCTTTGTGTTACATTGTAAGATAAACAATTCTTCGCTGATTTTACTAATAGTATCTTGGTAGATTTGTCTCACTGAAATAATATAGATCTGGACATCTCTATCTCTGTGGAGCAGCATTTACAGACTGGTAACAATTATGTTACTTACAAATGAAAGGCCAGATTTAGATTTGATCACAAAGGTTTGTGCTAAATAATTTGCTTGTTTCTTAGTTGAACTGAGCATGTGCACAACTTGCCCCAGGGATTTGAGCAATATGAGCAAAACTTGTCTTTCAAGGCGTTGCCATTTTAAGTTTAACCTGCAAAGTCTCAGAATATTGACGATTTGCAAAAAGCGCTGCTTATACATTTACCCCCAGATGCTAGAGCCAGAGAGTTTAACAGTCACTGCTGTTGTCATGTCTGATCCCCACTTGGGGATCTCCATGACCCCCTTGGAGACAGCAGCTGCTGACACAACTTCTGTGAACATGCGGAACAAGTGTCTCTGTGACCAATACAGAGCGTGGCGCCAAATACAATTACACAGTTATTCCGAGCTGGTGTGTGACCACAGCAGTGCCCATGCAGAACAAAAGAGTCTTATCAAGAACTAGAAGAGGAAGGAGATTACATTGAGATAAATGGTGAAGGACAGACATGGTTGCCAGTTGACTAACTTGACTTTCCAACTTTCACTGGTTTATATGTTATGTTGCCACCTTCCATGATCTCTCCTCATAACAATCATGCCACGCCAGCCGTAGCTGCACAGAAATGCCAGACGCCAATGGCTGGTTCAATATTGGTAGCTGATAATGCTTGTACCACGCAAACACTATCCCTAGCAGAATGACCTCTACACATTAACAATACAAGTCGGAGCACATTCTTGTGGTCAGAATACAATACAGACTGTGTTAACTACTGTACAATACACAACCTATCCTCTGATTGCTAAAGTACAATACAGACTGTGACCGCATGGGCTTACTTTGCCACTCGAGCTGTGAGGGAAGGAGGAGAAGAGATATTGCAAGGTTTATCTGGGTTGATTTCTCACCTTCAGTAATCGACTGTTACTGACCATTCCAACTGGTGTCACCTGCCACTAGACACTCGCCAACTTGTGAATGCCAACTGCGCAATAGCTGTAGAAGGATTTGGCTGCCACCACCAGGCTCCTTTACCTGCACCTGGATCTGCTTTCTTCTGGATATAGTTGCTGCAACTTCTCTCTGCTGTGGGCTGACTGGTACCTCCTGACTGCTTACTATGGATCAGGACTGCTGGGTAGCAGACAGAACATTGACACAGAGATGCTGGGTTCAACACAGGACAGCCTGGCAACAGATTAGAATGTAAGCTCTTATCTGTTAGTCACAGGATACAGCAGGCAATAAGCACCAGGCAGAATCCCCAAGCACTGATGTTTTTTGTTCAAGGGACGTTTACACACTTGATGGAAGTACTAGTGATCATCCAGAAGTTGAGATGGTGTACTATAGTTAAAATACTAAATATACTTATTCTCTTTCTGACACACATGTTGGCAGGGGGTAACCCGGCCCCCTGATCCTACCTTCCACCACAAGTTCTGAGATATTAAACCCGTTATTTAACATCAGGATGAAATATTTTCTCTAAACTTGGATTACCGCAATTTAAACTTAAATTTTTTTATATCAATCTGTTTTTTTCTCCGAATAAATTGCTGCAACATTATTCAAATAGTCCTCTGTCTTTTTAAGATGACAGAATACCTAGGATAGAAAGGTTACGACCCCCCTGCTATGTACTCATGCTAACAATATGTGTTGGTCACTTATGAAAAGACTTAATTAGCATGGTATTTCCATTCTTTCTTTCTTACAAAAAAAAGTTTCTTCCAACATGACATATTACCACAAAAATCAATACATGAACAATATGAAAACAAATACATTTACACACCCAGCTCCCAGCACTGGGGCTTAACCCTTTCTAGTGCTGCATGCCAGTTACTTACCAGTGCCTCAGAATCCATAAGTGAGATACAATTATTTATTTAATTTAAAAATACATTATTCATTCCAACAGCAGACATTCAAAATACACCCAGTTTCATTGGGCAGCACGGTGGCATAGTGGTAGCACTTCTGCCTCACAGCACTGGGGTCATGAGTTCAATTCCCGACCATGGCCTTATCTGTGTGGAGTTTGTATGTTCTCCCTGTGTTTGCGTGGGTTTCCTCCGGGTGCTCCGGTTTCCTCCCACACTCCAAAAACATACTAGTAGGTTAATTGGCTGCTATCAAAAATTGACCCTAGTCTCTACCTGTCTGTCTGTTTGTATGAGTCTGTTAGTGTGTGTCTATATTAGGGAATTTAAACTGTAAGCTCCAATGGGGCAGGGACAGATGTGAATGAGTTCTCTGTACAGCGCTGCGGAATCAGTGGCGCTATATAAATAGATGATGATGATGATGATGATGATGATGATTGTCTGCTATTTGAAATAAGTATTTTACACAGGCATTGCCTAACAACGGAGAATTAACCCAAGCCAGCACTGGGTATTAACCCTTTCAGCACCAGAGCACATTTAAAAATGACAGTTGTACACGTGTGGCAGACAGAACACTGGACCCGACCACATAGACCTTATTGCCTCGTTGCTTGATAGCTAGTGCACAGAGGCTTGTGTACAACAGAGAGCATATTCACTAAAGAACACTTCACCATACAGTACCATGGGCTTAGTTTACAATATGGAGTAATTTTCCTGATGGATAGTGGATAATCCCCTATTTCCTTGTGTTCCTGTTGAGAGTTGCTACCAGCCTCTACTACTACTCTCTTTTCCAATGAACCCTATCAGTCTGCCATAGTTTGGATCAGAATGGGGAACTGAATGTCACTTAAAGAACAGATGCACAACATTCTGATGCCCTCTGCTGCCAGAGTCAAGTGAATTATACAAATCGAAGCTGCTTTGAATGAAGGCTGTTAGCAGCACATAAACCCAATATGATTGTAAAGAAAAAAGGGGAATAGGTTGCGCTTCCTCCACATATGTTAAGCAGCCAAAAAGGAACCTGGGATTGAATGGGAGACCCCTAAGACTCCCAAAAGATTTTGATATTTCTATATCAACCCAATATCATCATCATCATCATCATCATTTATATAGCGCCACTAATTCCGCAGCGCTGTACAGAGAACTCACTCACATCAGTCCCTGCCCCATTGGAGCTTACAGTCTAAATTCCCTAACATACACACACACAGACAGACAGAGAGAGGCACACACAGACTAGGGTCAATTTTGTTAGCAGCCAATTAACCTACCAGTATGTTTTTGGGAGTGTGGGAGGAAACCGGAGCACCCGGAGGAAACCCACGCAAACACAGGGAGAACATACAAACTCCTCACAGATAACACCATGGTCGGGAATTGAATTCATGACCCCCAGTGCTGTGAGGCAGAAGTGCTAACCACTATGCCACATGCTGCCCCATTGATTGCTTAAGTCAGTGATTCCCAAACTCAGTTCTCAGGGACCCTATCAATGCAGGTTTTCCAGGTCACAAGTGAAATAATTAGTAAAACATGTGGATCTTTCAAAATGTGTCAGTCAGTAATGAATACACCTGTGCTCCAGTAAAGAGATATGGTAAACATGCACTGCCAGGGGTCCATGAGGACTGGGTTTGGGAAGCACTGGCTTAAGTTATCTCTGAACATTTTTGTGAGATCACATTGGGGGCACAAGTGGTTATCCTCTGAGAGATATAAATGGGGTTAATGAAAGCCTCATTTATCCACGCACATAACAGAGGCAATTGTCCCATAGAGAGCTATGATCCGGAGTCTATCCCCCAGGAACACTCTGCCAAGCCTCTGTAAGTGCTGATACCATGGGGTACATGAAAAAGAGATAGATGCATGAAAAGCAAAACATAGTTTTAACATTTAATGAGTAATAACTGAACCCAAAAAAATCAGATATGAATCATAGAAATAAAATATACTGTTCAATGCTACTCTGACACTTTTATAAATAGAAGTATTACATGTACAGTCCATTACAGACAGATAAAACTCTTCACACATCTTTAGGACAGTTTACAGATTTCATTGTGGCCCCAGTCGGCTATGGATCCCAGGTGCTTGGTACATTTAAGAACAGTGACAATACATTAATACAATATAGATAAAGGATATCCCCCTGATGAAGTCCAGTAATAGCAAAGGACGAAAGGTGTTGAGGCCACCCTTGATAACTTTATTTTTTCACTTCAACCACTTCACCAAAGGATGATCCTTTTTATGCCATCTAAGTTTTATATTTGGTTATATTGATCTACACGCAATTTTATTATTTTTGGCTATAATAAATGTTTTTTAAAAATACTATATCATTTGGCCACCAAATATTTTCTGTTTTTATTGAGAAACATGAGTCTGACAAAGAGGAGGCAGACAGAGGAAGAAATACTTTTTAAGTGGAGACAAGTGAGATTATTTTTAATGGTTTGTATGTAGGTATTTTGTCTAGAGTGTCATCAGTGATTGGCTAAAGTTTGGTGAGGATCAATTTTCCACTAGAATTAATCACCAACACAGAAAGTTGTTTCTGGATTAATTAACAAAGACAATTGGCTGAAAGAATTTTGTTTGGTATAGAACCACTTCTTTAATGTGTATTTGTATGGGTGTATATTGTGTTACAATAATATACTATTGTTTTTTTTTATATTCTGTATAGATCATTTTTCCACCACATATGGTGGAATACATGATGCTAAGAGCATCCTAAGGGTTATCCTGGATTCCCGATACACAGGATTTACAGATAAGCTGGTTATTATTTCATGTAAGGTATGTTATTACACTAGGAGATACATTTCTTCTTCTATTTTAGATTATCATTCTTCGTTTATGAATAAGCAGGATTTTGAAGAACAACAGCCAACGGAATGAAAGGGAGTTATTTTTAATGATGAAGGCTTTTTGAATCTCAGTAATACTTTACTCCACCTCCTCAGTTCCCTCTTTCTTGAGGCCTGTTCCTCTTGCCCACCTCCTCAACCAAACCCTCTCTTCTGGAGCCTTAACTTCCTCCTATAAACATGCTCTCATCTCCCACATATGCATTGACCCAGCATCTCTCTAATATTACTGCCCTTTCTCCCTCTTTCCTTTTGCCTCCAAACGTATTCTCTCTTCCCACTCACTCTTTGACCCACTCCAATCCAGTTTTTGCTCCCTCCACTTAACAAAACTGTGCACACTAAGGTCACTAATGATCTTCTCTTTGCTAAATCTAAAGGACACCAGTGGCTAGTGTCTAGGGAGCTGGTCTCTCTTACATTAGTATTAGGATCACAAGAAAGTGTGTGTAACTTTATGTTATGAATTGCTGACAAAATTCTGACAAAAAAGGCAAAGTAAAAAGCAAGAAGGAGTTTGTGTGTGCATCACCTGAAGGGTGGCTGTCTCACAAGAGGTGTAAGGAGTGGGATGCTTAGGGAAGCAAGTTTCCGCTACCCAACCCTAGATATTAACATGGGGAAGTTTTGAGAGCCTTCATGAGTGTGGACACTCCACAGCAAGCTCAGGTGGTACAAGTTGAGGAAGTTGCAGATGCTCAAGAGGAAATCACCATGCTCTTAAGGGAAGAGTTAGACCAGGTGAGGTGTGACCGTAAATTACCACCTGGTCCGGCTCTGCAGAAAATGTTGCCAGTTGATGCCATAGAAGCCTATCTAGAGTCCTTTGAGAGAGCTGCAAAAGAGGAAAATTTGTCTCCCGAAATTTGCTGTGAAGCTAGCACCATATCTAACTTGGGAAGCTCAGCAAGCTTATATGGATCTGGATGAGGACCAGGCCTCTGATTGTCCTTGCTTAATGTTTGAGATATTGGCTCACATTGGGTTTCAGGGCCAGACTGAGCCAAGCACTATCACGAGAGGCACTATAACAAAAAGACACAGCGGTCAGATGAAAATTAGCTGAGCTTTCCAAAATTCAAAAAAAAATTCCACAGCCAAAGGAAAATTTGCCTACTCAGAATATTGAAGTTTTGGTGGTAGATCACTGCATCTGGGGGCTGGACATGGTCTGCAAAGTTGGGTGCTGCAATCTGACCCACAGACTTATGAAGAGCTTGCCACAGTGGTAGAGAGGTTTTTGTGCTTCACAACAAATCACCAAAGCACTTGCATTCGTGCTGAAGCCAACGCCACTTCTAAAGCCAGTTTTGATATCCTATCTACAGGGCCCAATTGTAAAACTGCTACTAACAGAGGGCCGGTTGCAAAGCTGCATGATCCAAAGTGCTTCAAATGTGGCGAGCCAGGCCACTTCAGGGTCATGTGTCGTAAACTACCATAACCTATGGACTGTTCTATTGTGCATGTTGGACCTGCTTATCTAAGCTGTTATACTATGAGACCCACATCAGGAAGTCCTTGTGTGTTCTGGGTGACTGTGTTTATCACCCAAAATCTTGTCCTAGCTTTAGTTAACTCTGGGAGTGAGCGTACTTTGATTTTCAGCCCTGCCCTGCCCAAAACCATAACTACTCAGTTGCCAAAGATGAAGGTCCTGTGCATACATGAGACAACTGATAAATAAGATACTTCCCACTATTCAAAGAGGTCATCAGTGAGCAAGTGCAGTCCGACATATCGGCGACTGATACAAGGTATAACATATTTTATTGTTGAAAATCATTTTCTGTATAGAACTGGTATTGTATAGGGAGAAAAGGTAGAACAAAGTTAATGGTTCCTCAGGTTCATGTACTCCTAGTGTTAAAGGCATCACATACACTTATCTGTGGGGGACACTTGGAGGAAGATAAAGCACAGAAACAAGTTCTGCTCAGTTTAACTAGCCCGGTGTGCGCATGGCAGTGAAAAGATATTACCAGTCATGTCCCATTTGTCAGAGAACCTGTCCCAAACCCATGTACAAGGCACCTTTAGTACTAATACCGATAGTACAAGTCCTCTTTGAATGTATAGTTATGGACCTTGTAGTGCTACTGAAGAAATCTGCTTGTGGACAGTGGTGCTTGACTATGCTACCAGATATTTAGAGGCAGTTCCCCTACGGAACATGAAGTCCAGCACGATAGCTAAGGAACTTGTATTGATTTTGACACGCTTGGGAATTCCCAAGGAAAATTCTCACAGACCAGGGCACCCCATTCATGTCAAAGATGATGAAGGACTTGTGCCTATTGTTATGGTAATGGATCTTCACACCTCCATGAACAACCACAAGCGGACGGCTTGGTTGAGCAATTTATCAAAATGGTATTAACAAGTTCCCATGACTTCCTTAGTCAAGACAAAGACAGCATTTTCCACCCACTGATGATGTCTTCCAATATAAAGTCCTACCCTTTGGTTTGCGTGAACCAACTAAGTTCAGAGCCTGAGTTAAATATTTGGATTGGTATCGGATCCTGATGTGATGTAGAAGACATGAAGAATAAGTACTTGGGTATTTGGACCTGTAAGTATTCTTTCCATAAAGGGAAATAACACTAATACATGTTAAATGCTTGTTGTATGAATACATTTTATGAGATCCTCTTGTTCCAGTCAATAAATCATTTACCTGTTGATACCTTTTGTTGAGCAACGTGAAGACGTATGATAGTGTTTGGGAATAGAGGCATATTATAAATGCGGTGTTTGGCAAACTGTACAAGGCTCACGCTTTCAGGAGTACACCTGCAGCTTCGCCAAAAAAATATTTTGCTAACTTGAGATTGCATTGTATAATTAAGCTATTATTTTATCTCTTTGTTACTGTGGATCAAGCCATAGCTTACGCCTCAGTGTGAGAGAATCACAACATATTTCTGTCCTTACAATGTATTTTCTCTGGACAATAACATCCTGCTCCTTATGGAACTCCAATGCTTTCATTAATACATTTTATCAATGATAGATAAATCATTGTGGTCTAACTGCTACTAACCAACCAGACGCTTTCAGACACCCAATCAAAGTGAAACTGCTCTGTATTGCTTAATTCCCAACAGGCCTGCATTGGATAGAATTGCATCTAATACACATCCTTTTTGGTCTGCTCTGATTTGTGTTCTGCGCCTCATGGAGGTTATTGCCATGCGTTCCACTATGTTTCTATATAATGACATCAAGAAGAGTAAAATATTGATATACTCAAGCTTGCATCCAAATTACTGGTAGTAAATTAAAATTCGACCATAATAGAATAAAATAAGTTACACACAATCGACTCCTTTCTCAATATTTTAATATTTAAAAATTTTAATATTGTCGATTAAAAAAATAATAAATATAGAAAACAGTCACAAACTGCTAAAGGTGCATTGCAATTGTAAACACAGTCATTAAAGGTAAAGATGATCACATATAAACTCCTATGATAATATAAAAATAGTACATAAACAGCAAAGAGACAAAATTAATCTTGAATGTTAAAATTAAAATTCCTAGTTCTGAATACATAAAATTTATGTGACATATATTGACATTGCTAATATAATTGTAGCAAAAAAACTTTAAATATTTTTCACTATAGTATAGTCCATAACCTTCTTTCCTTTTGAATAGACGTTTTTTGGGGAATCTAAAACGATTAAAAAAATTATAATCAATATACGCTGTAACTGTCATAGGTCAATACTTTATGAACTCAGAAAATACTAAAGCTACAATCAAGTTAGAAAATATTTGATCTCAAAATCTTTAATGAGACCATAAGGAGTTAAACAGCTAAGTTTATATATCCATGACATTTCAGTTCCGTCTATTTACATATGATATTTTTTTATGCATTTGTGGTAATCAAATATTTTGTGATGAATGAAAAAGCAAATCTATTAGTATTATCAAATACTTTTGCAATTTGAAACAATAAATCCTGTCTGTCAATTTTATGGACCTTTGATCTTGCAGGGATTAAGTGGTTCTCTTGGTCACCTTTTTTCCTAAAATTCTATTTAATTTCATTACTTAGAACCTTTTGCCCTGTGCTATATCTTCTCAATCTTATAAACTGGCTATTTGGTATCTTATTTAGCCAGTTTTCCTGATATTCACTATTTTTCAAAATATAGATGTTTACATTGGTTGGTTTTTTTATAACACTGAATTGTATTTGATCTTTGTCAACATACATTTCCAAATCCAGAAAATTGACTGCTGATTGTTAGTCAGATAGCAGTCAAGTGAAATTAATATTCCAATCATTGTTGCTTAGGTATGCACAGAATCGATCAAGTAGATCTTTCTCTCACTTTCAAATAAAAATTGACATTATTGATGTACCTATAACAGGACACCAGGTTCGCCCAAGTTTAACGCTTCCCGATATGCCATGAATAAATTGTTGTAGCTTAGGGCAAACCTGGCTCCCATTGCCATGCAAGTTTTCTGAATATAATACTCACCATTAAAGTAAAAATAGTTATTAGATAGGATGAAATTAATACTTTACCTAAGAAATTCTTGATGATATATATATATTCATATTTTTCAAAGAGGAATCAATTGCTTTCAGACCTATTTTATGTTCTTTAATAGCATATGAATGCCATAGCATCTGCTGTCACCAAATGACAATCTTCCTGGCATACGATAGTTTTTATTTTTTTAAGAATATCATTGGTGTCTTTCAGAAAGAAGGGAGTATTGGTATCTAAAGGCTATATATAGTGATCAATATATGATGACAGTTTTATGGCAATACTATTTATTCCAGAAATTATTAGTATATCAGGTGGGTTAGATATACTTTTATGAATTTCAGGCAAAATGTAGATAAAGGGTGCGGTGGATCTATTTATTTTTAAATACGACATTTTTTTCTTTATTTAAGCTATTGTTATCCTCATATCTAGTTATAAGTTTGGCAAATTTCTTCCTGATGTTCCAGGTTGGATAATTTTCCAGCATGTTATAGGTGAAATTATCTTTGAATTACCTTTCAATCTCAATGACGTATTTGTTCCAGTTCATAATGACCCCCATTCCACTCTTCTCTGCTGGCTTAATTGCAATTAATGAGTCTTTTAAGTGAGATGGATTTTTTTTCTTAAATTTATTTGATAATATTTCTTATTTATTTATCTTCTCCTCAATAATATCTAGCAGATGGCCCTCATTCTGTGTTTCACTATCCTTAACTGTTCCTTCTCCTTTAGATGGAAGCATTTCTTTATGGTGAGTTTTCTAATATACTTCTGGATATCTATAAAGATTTCAAAAGGATCTGGAATACTGGTTTGAGAAAATTTTAAGCTTTTGTAAAGAAGTGATATTTCATTTTAAGTCAGAGGTCTAGAGGTAAGGTTTGAAACTCTTTCATTTTCTACTTTATGGACCAATGAATTATCTTTTTTCTCTTAAGCTAATTTAACTTTGCTCTTAGTTTTTCTATTCAATTTTTTTCCACTCTTTTTTTACATTTTTGTTATTATGTCAGATTTTGTTTTTATTATTTCTGGGTCTATTATTATATATTATAGTTAGTATCATCTGTTTCTTCACCATTCTGTACTCTGGGGTCTTCCTATTGGATATAGTCGTATCCCAAAAATGAAAGATTTTGATCATACAATAGTTTATAATGATTATAGATAAAGGGAGATGTAATTTAACCATTTTCTCAGAATTTGCTGGAATTCAATCTATTATTTTTATATTTAGGTTTGGAAACCACTTTTGCTAGGTATTTTTTATGCCAGTAATTTCTCTTTTCAAACCTTGGTTTATTGGCACCTGTATATGGAAAATTAATTTTATATCTCCATGTTTTAGATAGACATTTTTTCTTAATTATCTCTTTATTTAAATTCTTACTTTTGTTTTCTCAATTGCGTGAGAACATTTTATACTTTTTTTTCTGAAGTTTCAACATAAATTGCTGTTTTATGACTGTTTTTTAGAAGATCCTTATCTCTTTTACTTTTTTTTCTGTTTCTTTAATTTCAATTCCCTTATATTTTTCTTGATTTTATTTTCATAATGTCAAATATTTTCCTGAATGCATTCTAGGGGTAAATGTATCATAGTGCGGGTTGTACAAGTCGCCGGAAATTGGCAAGATGACAGCTTAAATTTAAAGCGGCGCTGCCTTGTAAAGGGAAACTTCCCTTTACAAGGCAGCACCGCTTTAAATTTAAGCTGTCATCTCGCCGATTTCCGGCGACTTGTACAACCCGCACTATGATACATTTACCCCTAGATCTTCAAATAGATCAATTAAATCTTGAGTGAATGCCAAAAACCTCCAATCAATCCAAGTGAGGCTTAGAATGCAAATCAGTGTGGACCGGAGGTAACATTAATATGAGTTCCAGTCTCATGAAGTCCATGTTACTATGGCTATATTTAAACATTACTACATGCAGCCGTAACGCTTTAGAACTGCCTCTGATACCCAGCTGTTGTAAAGTGCTGTGAGAAACAGCGGCCGGTATAACAACCATTTCATGAATTTTCATAAGAATAAGAGTTTTTATACACTATAGGATTCATTTTGGATTTAAGCATCCAGTACAATATTAATTGATATTTAATGTTTAAATTTGATTGTATTAGAAAAGTGTATCTGATTGTGGGAAGTAATAATCTCATTGGACAATGTGACTATAAAGTAGTTCCACATAATTGTATCTTATCTACCTCTTATATGATCAAAACACGTTGGTGAATATCCTACCAGCATTAACATTTTTATTTGGATGGAATATCCAGTGTTTTCAATACCCTGGGGAAACAAAAGATCTTAACACATTGTGATTATTATCAAATTATTTTGGTAAGAGAACTCATACACATATTTCTATTTGGAGTTGTTTTATTATTTTGAAATGATGAGAGTGCATCATTATTGTATCAAAAATTAAAGTTTTAAACAATATCATGCTATATCTCTTCTTTTTATTTATATTTACCATTTTATGAAGGATTGAATTAAGAAAAGAAGAGCACTCTGTAAGATAGACCTTACACTAAAGATCCCTTGATAAAGGCTTGTGAAAAAGAATACCTCTAGTAAGTTTTTTTTTACCACTAGGCGGCAGCACATGTGGCATTTTTATTATAAAGCACAGAGTGGACACATGAAGTTTTAAAGATTAGCCACAAATGTATTTTATTTGTTTTACACAGTGGTGTATCACAATAATGATATGATTGTTTAACTGAATTACACTATAATCAATTATGTATGTGTTTATGGTGCTATTTGATCAATCAGTGTAAGACAATAGAAGACAAAAATACACAAATGATCACAAAATTTAAGTATTTCCATTTACTACGTTTTACTGTTCAATTGGTCACTTTTCTATTAAAGTTTTTTTTGCTATTATTACAGATCACAAAAGCGCTTAGACGTTTCTTAACTATTTTTATCTTGATTGCTTATTTGAAAAACAGTTTATGGCTTTATAAAGATTATTTGAGCTGCATTTATTTGTGGCGCGCTGATAAAATGTATTTCTTCCTATTTTTGTAATAATTTATAATGATTGAGTGTGACGGTTTAAAGTAATGTATTTTTGCCATAATTGAAGTATTTTACTAGCTTATATATATCTGAATTCAACACTGTTCTTGCTTCTGGGAAATTCATCAAAGTGCAGTTTATGTGGCAGTTTTGAAACCTGTGCACATCAAATGTGATTTTGCGCTTTAAGGTCCCGATTCATTACCTTTCACTAACTTCTCTGCCGTTTTTTGAGGAAAATACAAAAACCATCTCTGCGCATGCTCACAAAAGGGAGATAAGAAGGAAAATTTGTTGTGTAAGTTAAGAATTTATTAAGTTAAGATGAAAATCCTTCTTAACCCCTCTTAAGAAGCTTTCTGACCACTTAAGAAAAAAGGGTTGGGAAATGGAGGGGAATGGGCGGAGATCGTACTGACTTAAGAAGAGTAGGCTTTTACCTCTGGATCCGTCTGATAGATAAGAAGAAATGCGTTTTTTTTAAATGTTGCCTAACACTTAAAGAAGCTTGATGCCATGTTTAAGTCCAAAAAAGCTATAGCAGCAGTGCTGAATAACAACACTAAACTGTTGAAAAGCATTGTTCTTTTAAAATACCCCTACTCACAAATAAAAATGCACAAAACACATCTTATTAGACTTCACTCAGAATTTTAATTTTATATTAATGTCAAACAGTAAACAATGTACTATTTTTTTTAAAGCAACCATGTGGATGCACAGTTGTAATAAGTTGCAATGTGAAGTGCTTGATGTGTAATATCTAATAACAAGGTATAGACTAACTAACCTATACCTTGTTTGATAATTTTATTAAACAGCTAATGATGCTCTAGTATAAATAAAAGGCATTACAGCTTAATTTGTTTAAACTATGTAAATAATAGGAAACCCACACAAGGGGAGGATATTTAAACTTCACAGAGATAAGGCAGTGACTCAGGATTCAAAGTCATGACCCCACTGTTGAAAGGTGGATTGTCTAACCACTAAGGTAACGTGCAGATGGAAACAATATGTGCATGATATAGAGTAGAACGAAAAGCTCAGCAATACACCATTGCCTACAAGTTAAGTGCCACCGGCAAGCTAAAGTGTTACAATTGCACACACTAGCAGCGCAAAATAAGCCACAACACTAAACTGTTGTAAAAACAATGTCTGCTTTAAAAACCCATAATCACAAATAACTATACACAACATACACCTGCATACACTTATCTCATAACAAAGTTTTTTCTTTTTTAATTTATAATAATGTCAATAATTATACAATTAACTATTTTACCCCTGAGAGTAAAAATATTGTTAGCCTCTGGGAGAGGGATGCTATTTTATACCCTGAATCTCATAGAGCTACTAGCCCTGTGCTGACCAGCCTTGGGTGAGTCTTCATTATAGAGGATAGACAATATGCTGCCCTTTTTAAATATTATATATTTTCTTCACTTTATTTTAAACAAATATGAACTTATAAAACCAGAACCAGTGCTGAGATCAGAGGGATATTTTCCATTGTCTTTGAAAATATTGTGATTTACAGGTATTTCAAATTATTAGCCTGGTAAACTAGGTTTTCATTTACTTCTAATGTACAATATTCAGCATCTATTCTACCTCTCTGTGAACTCTTTCATTATTATTATTATTATTATTTTTTTTTATTTATAAGGCGCCACTAGGTGTCCGTAGCGCCGTACAGGGACAAACAAAATTACAATACGAGGAGAGACAGCACAGTACAGTAAACAATAAGCACAGTGACTCTGTGAGCTCAAAGCACAGCAAGGGCGGGGGAGGGGAGAGGGGAAGGTCAGCATACGATGGAGCCCAAGAGGGAGGGCACGGATGATAGTGAGACCCCAAGGGGGGGAGAGGAGGGAGCGGGAGGGGATGGGGGGAAGAGGGTCCGAGAGGAGGAGGGCAAGGTTGCTGGAGAGCAGAGTTAACAGTGGTGAAGACAGGAGGAGAGGTGACCCTGCTCAAAGGAGCATACAATCTAAGGATTGATGTTTTCACACATCATGTAGACATGGTCCCTCTGGTATCATTAACCCTGAATCTGGTTCTTTCCTGCTACTAAAAGCCACATTTTTACAATTTACAAGAGCTGGAAAACTACATCTGAATCTGCATATTAATTGTATCTATGCCTAAATGTCTGTAATATATTATTAGTGTGTAACACAAGTAAGAAGTAATTGTACCGAGGAGACAGCTTATAACATGGTATTAATTGTTTCTGAGCAAAATACTGTTTTCTACTGGAAAATACCAATCTATCCAAACCAGAACACTTATTCCTGTTGTAGTAAAGTAAGAGAGGAGGATGACATTGTATATACCTTTAAAATGTGTTTGCTAACATTATACATATAAACCTGGCTAAACTAATGTTATTACATTATGAATAAATAATTGGCAAACTAAGAGGGTTACCGTGTTTCCCCTTTAATACATTCAGCTTCATATATCCTGAGTAGGTATTTCAGACTTCCATGAGATCTGTATCTATATGTGGACATGGTCCTCTGTATTGTTACACTTCACCTGTTTAATAGATGGACAATTATTACTGCATCCTCTCCTCCCATCTCTTCTAGTTTTACTGATGTCATTAACAAAACACACAGAGGAAAAAGCAGATATAGAACAGATTTGCATTCATCATCACTTTCCTTCCTCACTCTGCCCATATGAAATCATTACACCACTGACACTTGTTCAGATCTGCTGTTATTATTACCAAAGGAAACAACACAAGTCATCCAGTTTTACAGAATGGAGCTGGCTGAGCAGATTGTGGAAACCATCATTCTAGTTATCATCGGGGCACATGGGCTCATCATAAACTCAGCTATCATCACTGTGTACATCAGACTCTGGAGAAAGATCACTAGTCCTGGTGTCAGTGATCAAATTCTGTTCACTATGGCAGTCACTAATATTGTCCTGCAGTGCTCAATGTTGTTTAATAGTTACTTGGTTGTTTTTCAGATACAGAAAGAAATTAACACAAATGTCTTATTCATTGCTCTTTATGTCTTGTTTGTTGTGTTCAATATGAGTTTTTGGAACACCGCCTGGCTCTCCATCTTCTACTGTGTGAAACTTGTCGATGTTTCCCACTGGATCTTCCTTCGGGTGAAAATATGGTTTTCCTCATCCATTACCAAACTACTCATAGGATCAGCAATATGTTCAGTTTGGGTTAATTTGCCCTTTTTCTGGGCAGCACACATCGTATCTCTTCATAATACAAATATTACTGATGAGCCATTATTTTATAAAGTAGAGATGAATGTTTATTATGCAGTCTTTAAAATGTTGATCAGTTACACCGTGCCTTTTATCCTGACTCTCGTCTGTATTGGACTCAGTGTAAGGTCTCTCCTACAACACGTCTGGAAGATCAGGCAGAATGTATCACAGGTCAGCTCATCTCCTCAGATCCAGGCTCTGGTTTGGGCGGCTGTGACAATGACTCTGCGTCTGATGTTGGACCTAACCTTCCTAATTATGGTTACTTATACGTCTGTAGTGTCATTCTCTCTGGAATATGTAATAGAAATGGTCTTCTGCCTGTTTCTCTTGTTATATCCATCAGTGCAATCTTTTGTACTAATCTTTGGAAACCCCAAACTGAAGAGCGGTCTCTTAGGGCGAGAATCCACCTCTAAAGTCATTACATAGTTTGACTGTAATGCCATCAATTAACTTAATAAACTTAAATTAGCTTATATTTGAGCGCATAAAGAGTCACACACACACTAATAACTTATATCTCTGAAATTAATGTCCTGTTTAAACACTGCCCCTGAAAGTATTATAATTTGCTTCCCATTGCTCTCTGGTTCTGGTATAGTGCTACCATATATGTAATCTATATGATAATTTGATATGTTCTGGTTCTGTGGAAAAAGCCCGGAGTAGCATCTTCATTCAGTCATCAGTCATCTGAAGAATAGTCATCCCACAGCTTCCCAATGCTACTCTGCACTATCACTGTCCTGTCCAACAGCCACCCCTGCACATATCTACAAATACTGAATGTCTAGTACTTACCCAGGATAATACTAGTCCCTAAAATTGTTTGACACTGAAATAGCTATAGGTGGAAGGCCATGAGTGCAAACAGATATACACTGTCTACATATGGAAAGTATGTTGAACCTAGTTTCTCTCTGTCTGTGTGGAATTTAGACTGTAATCTCCAATGGGGCAGGGACTGATGTGAGCGAGTTCTCTGCACAGCGCTGCGGAATTAGTGGCGCTATATAAATAGCTGATGATGATGATATACACAATGACATTTTGTTTCTCAGTTGACAATATACAGCAATCAGGAAAGCTGTGATGATCTAGTTTTGTCTGATAGATGCAGGCAAATTATAATGAGTATTCATCAATGCATGTATCTGTTTGGATCCTAA
This sequence comes from Mixophyes australis, assembly GCA_036250195.1. NCBI lineage: Eukaryota > Metazoa > Chordata > Amphibia > Anura > Limnodynastidae > Mixophyes > Mixophyes australis. The sequence goes on from JAVHZZ010000007.1 coordinate 3,361,688, forward strand.
ATTTACTTGAAATTTCTACAATGGACATTGAATAAAGAAATATCATTCTTCTATGAAATGGTGTCTTGGATGAGTATCCGTTCTGTTTTTATCTAATAGATGCAAGCATAATTATAATTAATGTTTTTAACAAATGAATATTATGGTGTCTCTCGATCCTATATAACAAGGTGTTTGGTGTGGATTTATTTGACATTTGTTCAGTTTACTTTAAATAAAGATGTGCCCTACTCTTCTATGGTATGGTGTCTTTTTTGGCCTATGGTTTTGGAATTCCCCGAACAGATCCTGACTTATTTAACTAATTAATCCAAGTTAAGTAAATGTATCTCTATTTTTCATTATAATATTTAACCTTTGTTTCTGTTGTCATTCCTTCTGTGTGCCAATATTTCATTATTGTATGTTCTCCCCATGTTTGCGTGGGTTTCCTCCGAGTGCTCCGGTTTCCTCCCACATTCCCAAAAAAAACATATTGATAGGTTAATTGGCTGCTAACAAATTGACCCTAGTCTGTCCGTGTCTGTCTGTCTGTGTGTTAGAGAATTTAGACTGTAAGCCACAATGGGGAAGGGACTGATGTGAGTGAGTTCTCTGTACAGCGCTGCGGAATTAGTGGCGCTATATAAATACATGGTGATGATGTTGATGATGATGATGATGATTATTGCAAAGCCTTAAATTGTCGCAAGATCCTTCTATTGAGGAGCACTTGCAAATGTGTCCTACACTAAACAACTGATCACACAACCATGCACACACTACACTAGTGTATAAAGCTCAGCTAAATTCTATGATGCAGACTGGAGGCAGATCACCAATGATCATGCTCAGTTACAAGGTGCCCGTCACCATCTGAGGAGGAAATAAACATCTTTACCCCATGGGCACAAGTCTGGAGGACTCCAACCCAGGTCAATGCAGAGCAAGGCTCCCATATTATCTGAGCTCTTAATTGACAGAAATATATGTATATATATATATTTACAGTGACAGAGAAGGATTTTATTTACCACACCTCACCTGCATATGGACAGGTAAAATCTCAAGCAGTATACATTGTTTTATTTTTTGTTTTAAGCAGTTATAAAAAATATGGTAAAAAAAATTGGTTTTAAGCCAAAACGACATAAGAATAAATACAGGACATAATACTAAATATAGGGTCCTGACACCAGCTGAGACAAAGTCAAATGTTCCTCCATTTAAAAAGAGAAATAACGATTTACCTTTATTAGTATGTCACTCTCTGCAAAGGACAAAGTGTGCTAATCTTACTCCTCATTAGCCACTTTACATGATATTATTGCAGGCTTTTTACACCTATCCCATTGCACATAGCAAGGATAGCAGAGCATGTTTGCTACTTAAAATGAAGTGGGGAGAAGAAGTGCCGGGATATCGTACCAGCACATAACGCATCACTTCTAGCACTGCGCCTACCTGTACTCTTTATTAGTAACTACTGGCTAACTATTAATAATATGAAAATGAAAGAGAAATCTAGTTAAGATAGAAAGTTAAAGTGTTGAAAATTAAGAGCAATATAAATTAAAATAAACAGAATTAGCGTGAGAAAGGAACAATGGCGAATAGAGATAATTTCAGTTAAGTTATTATATTGCTTATTTTGAACAGTATCATACAATATATGTGAGATATGCAAGATTTTATGTAACTATGGAACAAAGAACTCTGTGAGAGTTCTTTGTTATTTATGTGGTAAGAAGGACTGAAGTAAGCATGGTTTTATAACTGTGAAAAATGTGTAAGTAAGTAAGTAACAAGATTCTCTAGGAAGAGTTCGTTGAAATAGCTAAAACATAATAGCATATTTAGTACACCCTATTCCTCTTTTACAATTAGATAAGCTTGGTGTATCAGCTTATCAAGACTACAATCATGAAATACTAGCACTTTGAAAGGAGAACTGACAGGAAGTATGTAATATGAAAATTATGTTTACTTAGCTTTAGCAAATAAGGTCAGCATACAAATAACAGTGAATCAGCATAAGAATCACAGTTCCAATCCTAACCAAGATATGTAATATATATAATTTTTAAGACAATCTTCACATTGACATTGTGGAGACTGGGGCACAATGATTTTTTTTTATCACTAGTGAGATTCCAATAAACTCTCCACCCTCCAACCTACAATCTACCATTTATAATCCATTATGTTTAGTCTTCTAGAATCCACTAACAAATATACAGTAGATTGCAGTAGTACTCTAAGTTTAAAATGTGAACAGTATGTGACAGACAAATGCTTACTTTATAAAGATTTATTGCTTATAAAGTCTAGAAAAACAAGGGAGAAAAATGTAGTAGATTTCTAAATGGTTTTATATATCATTTGAATCTAAGTTAAATCTACAACATAGACTACAACATTCTGTAGGAATGTGCAAACACTCACTAGACTCTATACTGTCTGAGGTACAGAATCTTAACAATACATGAATTCCTAGATAAAATGTTTATTAAGTGTTCAATAAATGTGTTTATGTACAGATAGGTGTACTTTGATGCTTTCAATATAATTATATCTGTATGTGTTATGTAAAGCATAATACATTAACAAGTCTTGTATTACACAAACTATTACTTTCCCTTTTTTTCTTGCTATATGATGGTAGCATGAAACAAAATCCCATTTGTGGTCTGGAGACATCACTGGGATACAAACCTTATCATTCATCAAGCAGCAAATTGTGGTTGTGACAGACAAGATAACTTCTTTGAGATATCTCGCCTACCAGAAAGGCTTAAAAATCTATTTAGCCTGTGCTGTTTTCCTTTACAGCAGGGGACCAAAAAGTTTTAGGGACCCCCTCTGTGTGAAAAGTGGCCCTAGACTACACTGGCTGTGCTGTTTTAGTGCAATTTACAGGAACACCATGAGAGTTTGTTGCCCTGTCATAGCATAAGACACTCCAGCCTACGCAGTAGGGGGCTCGGTCTTCTAGATCAGTGTTTCTTAAACCTGGTCCTCAGGACCCTTAACAGTGCATGTTTTCCTTATTTCTTTGCTTTAGCGCAGGTGTATTAATTACTGGCTGACACATTGTAACAGGTCCACAGGTGGTATAATTATTTCCCTTGTCACCTGGAAAACATGCACTGTTAGGGGTCCTGAGGACTGGTTTTGAGAAACACAGTACTAGAATGGGGCCCAGAAAAATTAATGAGTCACCTCAGCTAGAGAGTATCAGCCCAATTCTGTATAGTACTGGTGCCCTACTCTAACCCAGGCCATTGGGTATTCATTTTTCACTACATAAAATGATTATCTTTTAGTGAGTTTAGTGAATTTTAAAGAACACGTCATTCATTCAATTTAAATGCCGATTTTATGTACTAAGACACAATTATATTTCTTTATCATTTTGGTATAAATCATTAATGTTTTAGTGATCCAGTTCTCATCTATGCCTATATGGAATGCCTGCATGTTGTAGTATTAAATGAGATGGCATTCACTCAGTTTAAATGCTGATGTTAGAATGCAATAGAGTTTTATTGTACACTTTTATCTACTAGGGAGTCGGCTGATAAATAATTTAGAGATTGTAGATGCAGATCACAGACAATAATCATTTAGCTGCCACTAATAAGTGTCTCATGACACCATTATACAGAACTTTATATTGCAATGTTGGATTTATTATAGCTTTTGTCACATTAAAATAATGACACATTCATCACACTAGAGGAAGGAGAAAACGTATTTATAACATTTTAAGGAGACAAGTAAAACAGGACTATATTATCCTAATAGATATACACACAATTATAAAATAGTCCTTAGTCTAAGTAAAATGCAACAAAAATATAAACTGAATTGTAACAGACTTAACATATTATAAATTAATTAATAATCTACCAGCATGTAACTAATGGTTCAGCCCTGTTAAACTTTATGCATCTAGTAATAAGAAACAAGGCAAAAATGTATCTTTGTAAGAAAAGATTTTATATTCAGGTGGTGACACTGTGACCACATAATCTGCTCTTGAACCTGGGATTTCCATAGATTATAATCAGGGTTTGAGTCATGGGATAAAGCTGAATAAATAAAAAGAGAGTCGTTAGCAAAATGTTATTAAAACTAAATGATAGCGAATCAAATACAGTTGCTAGGAAATAGAAAACAATGTCCGTCATAACTCGTGCAAACATTGCTCTGACGGCTCGGACATGGCCCTGGAGCTGAGGAGATGCTACATGAGATTCTCTCTTCATCCTCCAGATGTGTCTTAGTACAGTTGTGACACTGAGCCCGATACAGAGACAAGTCGTAGGAAATGGAAGACAGAATCTAATCAATGAGCTGGTGATGGCATAAACATTATCCCAAGTAATGACATGATCATGCTGAGTTGGATTGTTGGTATTATTTTTGTAAATGTCAACGCTTGTTGTCCATAACATTGGTATATTAATGACAATGGAACATAACAGCGATCCAGTTATGAGCTGAGGAACAGAAGACGTGAACCTTGATTTGAAATGAAGGAAAAATTTGTGAGAAATGTTCACCAATCTAAGAGAGTAGAAGATGGAGAGCCAGGTGGTGTTCCAGAAGCAAACATCGATCAGGAAACCTTCCAGCATAAATATGAACAGTAATAGATTTTTGCCCACAATCCGATAAATTCCAAAGATGAAAAAAATAGTATTAACAATCATGATGCTTTGTAAGAAGGCATTTGTAAGCACTGTAACAAACTGGATTTTATCACAAACACCTGGATTATTGGTCTCTTTCCAGTGTCTGAAATACACAATGAAAACTGAAGAGTAAGTAATGGTGCCAGATATACCAGTGATAATTGTAATTATTAATATGGACAAGTTCAGAGCTGACCACATTGTCTATCAGGTACGATCTTTGCTCTATAACAATGAATATTTATGGATGAGAAATCTGCAGTGTAATGATTAGACTGAGACAGGAGATTCATATAAATCTGAGCATTGAATGCAAATATGTTCAGTATCAGTATCACAGGTGAGGGCTGTGTATAATGGACAGTGCATCTATAATCAGGTGTCAGAGTGATATTCAGGCTTCATCTGATACTTGTTTATTTAATCTCAGTATCATCCGTATCTGATGGAACTTTCCACATGAACAGAAGACAAATCACGTGATGGAAAACATGAAAGTCACAGGAGAGACCATGATGGAAAATTGTAAATCATTTTTTTTAGACAGATTAAGTTTATTACAATACCTGAAGAATTACCACTCATCTCTTTTCCTAAGAAATAATGTACAGTATTTTTTGTTCTCTACTGGAGTATATTGCATAAATCCCTTACGATTTACAAATGGGTAGGATGTACAGATGGAACAGGGATCTTCTGAAGAATCAGTGCTCTCCAACAATTGTGCAATTGATGTGATTGTTTTGGAGCACTAAAATAACACAATATTCCATGTGTATCTAAACTGACAAACACGCAGGGGTAAATGTATCAAGTTGAGAGTTTTCCAGCAAGTTTGAAAAATGGAGATGTTGCCTATAGCAACCAATCAGGATCTAGTTGTCATTTTATAGAATGTACTAAATAAATGATAAACTCTCAGCTTGATACATTTAGACCCTGATGTTATCTTAACTGAAATGTGAAATTTATGTTAATATTATCCTGAATGGCAAAATCCTAATAAAATCAGAACATTTTTGGAGATATTGGGCCTGAGTCATTAAGGCAAGCAAAGGAGTAAATGTTCTCTGGGACAGACCATGTTACAATGCAAGGGGTGCAAATCAGTTTGTTATTTTGTACATAAGTTAAATACTGGCTGTTTTTTAATCTAGCACACAAATACTTGCTAGCTTTATTATAACATTGAAATATAAAGTTGATCTAGGACATGCCCTACCCAAACTATAAATCTGCCTCACATTTTAAATTTACCTCCCCCTCCAATACAACATGGTTTTGCCCAGGTGCAAATGTTACTCCTTTTTTATACTTTACTCTCCTTAATGACTCAGGCCCATTGACTCAACTCTGAATCAGAATCCATCCAGTAATTATTTTCCACCAAGATCTTTTATTTTCTTACATTCCTTCCTGTTTCTTCATGTGTAGAACACGCATCTCCCACACGTAGGAAAAGCAGCAGCTACAGGAACAGTATTCAGGGTCACAATCACTTTTTAATGTTTTGTTGCTGCCAACTGTATATCAATAAACACTATTGTTACCTCAAACATTGAGAGCGTTATGGAAATATACAAAAATATATACAGAGAGAACACAGGATTACCGTCTATAGGAAAAGGATGTAATTGGATAAAAACCAGTACGGGATTCCCAGAAAGTCACTTGTGTGGTGAAAAATGTTGTGGAGAGCTTTGTAGACTCAGCAAGGAGACAAATGAAATATAAAAAAATACATAGAAAAACATATATTTTAATTGCTATTATTAAATAATGACATTTTGATTTGCAATGTACTAAATAAATTAGGGATGACATTAGGGGGGTATTCAATTGTCCGGGAGTTTATTTTTTTGCCCCGCAGCGTAAAAAAGAAAAAAAATCTCCCGCGGGTTTTTAACTGCATTAGTGACTGTTTTTAGTTAGCGCAGTACGAAAACTCCTGTAATTCAATACACAATATACTAAATAAATTAGGGCTGACATTAAGAAACTGACAGACATTGAACACGTAGAAGTGATTCCAGCCAGACACATCCCTCATATCCTCTGTCACCTCATCTTGCTTCCTTGGTTTTTGTATACATTACTTAGGCAGGTGGGGAAACAATAATAATATTTATGTAGTAGTGCCTGAACAAAAACAGTATACCAAAATAAAACTTAATTTATTAATTAATTACACTGATACTTATTTTGTGGAGATCCATGTGAAACATTGACTTGTCAAGAAAGAATAAAGATCTCTTCTCTCCACATCTTTCCTGACACATGAAGTATAAAGAATTCATTATTTTAAATTATTTTAAAGAGTAGCAAATTGTAATGAACAAACCAGCAATTATCCAGCACAAGATTACATCTATGACATGTTACCATTGCCCTGGCTGCCCAGATAGGGTCCCTGAACTGAGGACATGTGAAAGGAGATTGATTGTTTTCTATCCTCAGGACATGTCTCGGAAGTGAGTTAACAATGAGAACATACAGTGTAAGAGTTAGGGCAGTGACCTAATGTAATGTTAAAGATTAGCTAATAATGTCTCACTGAATAGAAACACTTCAAGCAAAGATTACATGTATGTATAAATAGCACATTTTTTATGAGTGAATGTTGTTGACTCCAAAAGTAGCGGGAGAATAAAAGTAAGCAAACTGCGTTCTTCTGAAGGATGAACTACTGGGAAAAGTTGACCAGTTTAAGACAGTTTTAGTTATAGAGATCCAGTTCTATTGGTATTAAGAGAGCAGAGAAGTCTAATAAATACACTTCTTTTACCAAGATCCCAAGAGCATATAGAATCCCATCAACAGTTATTGAGCATTATAGGAGGCCACTGGTGACCTCTGTGGAGAAGAGAATCTTATCACAGATACCAGTTTGTAAATTTAGTTTCCAGTCTCTGAAATACACAGTGCTAATGAATGAGTTTAGGATGATTCCAGGGTGTCAATGTATCGAGCTGTGATATGGAAAATCCAGCGATCAAGCAGTGGTTGCGTTGTTTGTATATCGTTTTTTTTTATTCAAGCATGTTCTGGATTTGGATGTACAATTATGAGGTCCTTGTGGCCTGAAAAAGAAGAATGCAAGCAACTAGGGGGTCTTGATGACCAGAAGAACCAAAGATTTTTACAAGCATGGATATTTGGATCTACAATTATTTAAGGACATGGCTTTCTAGCATATTTGGATTAAAAGCTGCTGACAAAAGAATAAATCAGATTGGTGAGTATTTTGGGTTTTATTATTTTTAATACATTTATGTGGTAAAAAAGAGGATGTGTTATGGTTTTTTTTATTATTATTATTTTTAACATTTGTGTGGTTTTAATGAGGTTGTGGTGTTTTTTATAAAAAAATTTGTGTGGAACTACAGGTCACAGTCATCCATGTTTGTCAGGCCAAGTTGGCACCTGAGGTTCTCCAATTGCCAGCATGCCTTACCTGCCATGGGTATGCTGGTACTTGTAGTTATACAGGCATCAGCATGGTCAGACTGTTTATGGCACCGTGGCATGACTGGAAATTGTAGTTCCACAAAATAAAATGGCGTCTGACGGCTCAGATATGGCCCTGGAGTTGAGGAGATGTTACATGAGATTGTCTCTTCATCCTCCAGATGTGTCTCAGTACAGTTGTGACACTGAGCCCGATACAGAGACAAGTCATAGGAAATAGAAGACAAAATCTAATCACTGAGCTGGTGATGGCGTAAAAGTAATCCCAAGAAATGACATAATCATGCTGAGTTGGATTGTTGGTATTATTTTTGTAAATATCAATGCTTGTTGTCCATAACATTGGTATATTAATGACAATGGAACATAACAGTGATCCAGTTATGAGCTGAGGAACAGAAGACGTGAACCTTGATTTGAACTGAAGAAAAAAATTGTTACAAATGTCCACCAATCTAAGAGAGTAGAAGATGGAGAGCCAGGTGGTGTTCCAGAAACAAACATCGATCAGGAAACCTTCCAGCAGAAATATGAACAGTAATAGATTTTTGCCCAGAATCAGATAAATTCCAAAGATGAAAAAAATAGTCTTAACAATCATGATGCCCTGTAAGAAGGCATTTGTAAGCACTGTAATAAACTGGATTTTATCACAAACACCTGGATTATTGGTCTATTTCCAGTGTCTGAAATACACAATGAAAACTGAAGAGTAAGGTATGGTGCCAGATATACCAGTGATAATTGTGATCATTAATATGGACAAGTTCAGAGCTGACCAAATTGTCTATCAGGTACGATCTTTGCTCTATAACAATGATTATTTATGGATGAGAAGTCTGCAGTGAAATGATTAGACTGAGACAGAAGATTCATATAAAACTGGGCACTGAATGCAAATATGTTCAGTATCAGTATCACAGGTGAGGGCTGTGTTTAATGGACAGTGCATCTATAATCAGGTGTCAGAGTAATATTTACCCTTCATCTGATACTTGTTTAATTTATATCAGTATCATCTGTATCTGATGGAACTTTCCACATGAACAGACGGCAAATCACGTGATGGAAAACATGAAAGTCACAGGAGAGACCATGATGGAAAATTGTAAATCTTTTTTTTTTAGACAGATTAAGTTTATTATAATAATTGAAGAATTACCACTCATCTCTTTTCCTAAGAAATAATGTACAATGTTATTTGTTCTCTACTGTAGTATATTGCATAAATCCCTTACGATTTACACATGATGGGTAGGATGTACAGATGGAACAGGGATCTTCTGAAGAAACAGTGCTCTCCAACAATTGTGTAATTCATGTGATTGTTTTGGAGCACTAAAATAACACAATATTCCATGTGTAACAACCACCTGGGAGTAAATGTATCAAGCTGAGAGTTTTCCAGCGGGTTTGAAAAATGGAGATGTTGCCTATAGCAACCAATAAGATTCTAGCTGTCATTTTGTAGAATGTACTAAATAACTGATAGCTATAATCTGATTGGTTGTTCAAACATGTCGGAAAACTCTCAGCTTGATACATTTACCCCCTGATGTTATCTTTACTGAAATGTGATAGTTAATATTTTCCTGAATGGCAAAATCCTAATAAAATCAAAACATTTTTGGAGAAATTGACTAAACTCTGAATCAGATGCCATCCAGTAATTATTTTCCACCAAGAGCTTCTACTTTCTTACATTCCTTCCCATTTCTTCATGTGTAGAACACGCATCTCCCACACGTAGTAAAAGCAGCAGCTACAGGAACAGTATTCAGGGTCACAATCACTGCTAAATCTTTTATTGCTGCCAACTGTATATCAATAAACACTATTATTACCTTGAACATTGAGAGCGTTATGGAAATATATAAATATATACAGAGAGAACACAAGATTACCGTCTATAGGAAAAGGATGTAATTGGATAAAAACCAGTATGGGGGAAAGTAACTTGTGTGGTGAATAATGTTGTGTGGTAGTGCCTGAACAAAAACAGTATACCAAAATAAAACTTAGTTTGTTAATTGATTATTGAACTGATACTTATTTTGTGGAGAATCGTGTGAAATATTGACTTGTCAAGAAAGAATAAATATCTCTTCCCTGCACATCTTTCCTGACGCCAAAAGTATAAAGAACTACTTTTTTATTTTATTTTAAAGAGTAGCAAATTGTAATGAACAAACCAGCAATTATCCAGCAGAAGATTACGTCTATGACATGTTACCATTGCCCTGGCTGCCCAGATAGGGTCCCTGAACTGAGGACATGTGATGGGAGATTTATTGTTTTGTATCCTCAGGACATGTCTCGGAAGTGAGGTAACATTGAGTACATACAGTGTAAGAGTTAGGGCAGTGACCTAATGTAATGTTAAAGATTAGCTAATAACATCTAGCTGAATAGAAACACTTCAGTCAAAGATTATATATATGTATAACTAGAACATTTATTATGAGTGAATGTTGTTGACTCCAAAAGCAGCAGGTGAACAAAAGTAAGGAAACTGCATTCTTCTGAAGGAAAGTTGATCAGTTTAAGACAGTTTTAGTTATAGAGATCCAGTTATATTGGTAAAACGAGAGTAGTCAGTAGTGTAATGGATGCAGTAGTAGTAGTCAGTAGTGTAATGGATGTAGTAGTAGTCAGTAGTGTAATAAATGTAGTAGTAGTAGTCAGTAGTGTAATGGATGTAGTAGTAGTCAGTAGTGTAATGGATGTAGTAGTAGTCAGTAGTGTAATGGATGTAGTAGTAGTCAGTAGTGTAATAAATGTAGTAGTAGTAGTTAGTAGTGTAATGTATACAGTAGTAGTAGTCAGTAGTGTAATGGATGTAGTAGTAGTAGTCAGTAGTGTAATGGATGTAGTAGTAGTAGTCAGTAGTGTAATGGATGTAGTAGTAGTAGTCAGTAGTGTAATGGATGTAGTAGTAGTAGTCAGTAGTGTAATGGATGCAGTAATAGTAGTCAGTAGTATAATGGATGCAGTAGTAGTAGTCAGTAGTGTAATGAATGCAGTAGTAGTAGTCAGTAGTGTAATGGATGCAGTAGTAGTAGTCAGTAGTGTAATGGATGTAGTAGTAGTAGTAGTCCTTAGTGTAATGGATGGATGTAGTGGTAGTAGTCAGTAGTGTAATGGATACAGTAGTTGTAGTCAGTAGTGTAATGGATGTAGTAGTAGTCAGTAGTGTAATGGATGCAGTAGTAGTGGTAAGTAGTGCAATGGATGCAGTAGTAGTAGTCAGTAGTGTAATGGATGCAGTAATAGAAGTCAGTAGTGTAATGGATGCAGTAGTAGTGGTAAGTAGTGTAATGGATGCAGTAGTAGTATTTAGTAGTGTAATGGATGCAGTAGTAGTAGTCAGTAGTGTAATGGATACAGTAGTAGTAGTCAGTAGTGTAATGGATGCAGTAATAGAAGTCAGTAGTGTAATGGATGCAGTAGTAGTGGTAAGTAGTGTAATGGATGCAGTAGTAGTATTCAGTAGTGTAATGGATGCAGTAGTAGTAGTCAGTAGTGTAATGGATACAGTAGTAGTAGTCAGTAGTGTAATGGATGTAGTAGTAGTAGTCAGTAGTGTAATGGATGAAGTAGTAGTAGTCAGTAGTGTAATGGATGCAGTAGTAGTAGTCAGTAGTGTAATGGATACAGTAGTAGTAGTCAGTAGTGTAATGGATGCAGTAGTAGTAGTCAGTAGTGTAATGGAAGTAGTAGTAGTCAATAGTGTAATGGATGCAGTAGTAGTAGTAGTCAGTAGTGTAATGGATGCAGTAATAGAAGTCAGTAGTGTAATGGATGCAGTAGTAGTAGTCAGTAGTGTAATGGATGCAGTAGTAGTAGTCAGTAGTGAAATGGATACAGTAGTTGTAGTCAGTAGTGTAATAGATGCAGTAGTAGTAGTCAGTAGTGTAATCAATGTAGTAGTAGTAGTCATTAGTGTAATATATGTAGTATTAGTAGTCAGTAGTATAATGGATGCAGTAGTAGTAGTCAGTAGTGTAATGGATGTATTAGAAGTAGTCAGTAGTGTAATGGATGTAGTATTAGTAGTGTAATGGATGTAGTAGTAGTAGTAGTAGTCAGTAGTGTAATTAATGCAGTAGTAGTAGTTAGTAGTGTAATGGATGCAGTAGTAGTAGTCAGTAGTGTAATGGATGTAGTAGTAGTCAGTAGTGTAATGGATAAAGTAGTAGTAGTCAGTAGTGTAGTTGATGCAGTAGTAGTAGTCAGTAGTGTAGTTGATGTAGTAGTAGTAGTCAGTAGTGTAATGGATGCAGTAGTAGTAGTCAGTAGTGTAATGGATGCAGTAGTAGTAGTCAGTAGTGTAATGGATTCAGTAGTAGTAGTCAGTAGTGTAGTTGATGCAGTAGTAGTAGTCAGTAGTGTAATGGATGCAGTAGTAGTAGTCAGTAGTATAGTTGATGTAGTAGTAGTAGTCAGTATTGTAATGGATGCAGTAGTAGTAGTCAGTAGTGTAATGGATGCATTGCCGGATTAAGGGAATGGAGGCCCCTGGGCTAAGGGCGCCTCCATTCCCCCGTGAAGCCCCCATTGTGAGCCGCCCACCGCCCCCATCCCCCGTGAGGGTCCCCCCAAAGCGCTTACCTGTCAGTCCAGTCCTCCGTCCCGGCGCGCTGTATGCTCCTTACTGAGGAGATCTCGCGAGAGTTCACTCGCGAGATCTCCTTAGTAAGCAGATTACTGAGCGCCGGGGACGGAGGACTGGACTGACAGTGCTCAGCAGCATTGATCGGGCTGGGGGCGCACTTTGAAGGGCCCCCTGGATGCCCTAGGCCCCTGGGCTATAGCCCAGTTAGACCTCAGGTTAATCCGGCCCTGAATGGATACAGTAGTAGTAGTAGTCAATAGTGTAGTTGATACAGTAGTAGTAGTCAGTAGTGTCGTGGATGCAGTAGTAGTAGTCAATAGTGTAGTTGATACAGTAGTAGTAGTCAGTAGTGTCGTGGATGCAGTAGTAGTAGTCAGTAGTGTAATGGATGAAGTAGTAGTAGTCAGTAGTGTAATGGATGTAGTAGTAGTAGTCAGTAGAGTAATGGATACAGTAGTAGTAGTCAGTAGTGTAATGGATGTAGTAGTAGTCAGTAGTGTAATGGATGCAGTAGTAGTAGTCAGTAGTGTAATGGATACAGTAGTAGTAGTCAGTAGTGTAATGTATACAGTAGCAGTAGTAGTCAGTAGTGTAATGGATACAGTAGTAGTAGTAGTAGTCAGTAGTGTAATGGATGTAATAGTCAATAGTGTAATGGATACAGTAGTTGTAGTTAGTAGTGTAATGAATGCAGTAGTAGTAGTCAGTAGTGTAATGGATGTAGTAGTAGTCAGTAGTGTAATGGATACAGTAGTTGTAGTCAGTAGTGTAATGGATACAGTAGTAGTAGTTAGTAGTGTAATAGATGCAGTAGTAGTAGTCAGTAGTGTAATGGATGTAGTAGTAGTCAGTAGTGTAATGGATGCAGTAGTAGTAGTCAGTAGTGTAATGGATGCAGTAGTAGTAGTCAGTAGTATAATGGATGTAGTAGTAGTAGTCAGTAGTGTAATATATGTAGTATTAGTAGTCAGTAGAATAATGAATGCAGTAGTAGTAGTAGTCAGTAGTGTAATGGATGTATTAGAAGTAGTCAGTAGAATAATGGATGTAGTAGTAGTAGTCAGTAGTGTAATGGATGTAGTAGTAGTAGTCACTAGTGTAATGGATGTAGTAGTAGTCAGTAGTGTAATGGATGCAGTAGTAGTAGTTAGTAGTGTAATGGATGCAGTAGTAGTAGTCAGTAGTGTAATGGATGTAGTAGTAGTAGTCAGTAGTGTAATGGATGCAGTAGTAGTAGTCAATAGTATAATGGATGTATTAGAAGTAGTCAGTAGTGTAATGGATGCAGTAGTAGTAGTCAGTAGTGTAGTTGATACAGTAGTAGTAGTCAGTAGTGTCGTGGATGCAGTAGTAGTAGTCAGTAGTGTAATGGATGCAGTAGTAGTAGTCAGTAGTTTAATGGATGTAGTAGTAGTCAGTAGTGTAATGGATGTAGTAGTAGTAGTCAGTAGTGTAATGGATGTAGTAGTAGTCATTAGTGTAATGGATGCAGTAGTAGTAGTCAGTAGTGTAGTTGATACAGAAGTAGTAGTCAGTAGTGTCGTGGATGCAGTAGTAGTAGTCAGTAGTGTAATGGATGCAGTAGTAGTAGTCAGTAGTGTAATGGATGGAGTAGTAGTCAGTAGTGTAGTTGATGCAGTAGTAGTAGTCAGTAGTGTAATGGATACAGTAGTAGTAGTCAGTAGTGTAATGGATGTAGTAGTAGTCAGTAGTGTAGTTGATGCAGTAGTAGTAGTCAATAGTGTAATGGATACAGTAGTAGTAGTCAGTAGTGTAATGGATGTAGTAGTAGTCAGTAGTGTAGTTGATGCAGTAGTAGTAGTCAGTAGTGTAATGGATGCAGTAGTAGTAGTCAGTAGTGTAGTTGATGTAGTAGTAGTCAGTAGTGTAATGGATGTAGTAGTAGTCAGTAGTGTAATGGATGCAGTAGTAGTAGTCAGTAGTGTAATGGATGTAGTAGTAGTCAGTAGTGTAGTTGATGCAGTAGTAGTAGTCAGTAGTGTAATGGATACAGTAGTAGTAGTCAGTAGTGTAATGGATGTAGTAGTAGTCAGTAGTGTAGTTGATGCAGTAGTAGTAGTAGTCAGTAGTGTAATGGATGTAGTACTAGTCAGTAGTGTAATGGATGTAGTAGTAGTCAGTAGTGTAATGGATGTAGTACTAGTCAGTAGTGTAATGGATGTAGTAGTAGTAGTCAGTAGTGTAATGGATACAGTAGTAGTAGTCAGTAGTGTAATGTATACAGTAGTAGTAGTCAGTAGTGTAATGGATACAGTAGTAGTAGTCAGTAGTGTAATGGATGTAGTAGTAGTAGTCAGTAGTGTAATGGATGCAGTAGTAGTAGTCAGTAGTGTAATGTATACAGTAGTAGTAGTCAGTAGTGTAATGAATGCAGTAGTAGTAGTCAGTAGTGTAATGGATGTAGTAGTATTAATTAGTTATATATAGAGAAATGTATTGTGCCTAAATGTCACAAACTAATAACAGAAATCTTCCCAGCTATAAACCTTTTTTTAGGCTCAAAAAAGGTTGCAAAGTAGGATTGATAATGTATAATTTTTAAATGTATTAAATATGTTGATCTGACATACCTTTCTCAATGTTTAGACACATTTTTAAAGAAAATGTACTAGGTATACAGAGCACAATGTAATAATTAAAAAAAAACATTGTTGACCGTTTCTTGACCTCAGTCTCACATCTTCTAATTGTAGCCACGGCATTGACCTACAGTGTGATAGCCTCCCAAATTCACTGTTTAGGTGAGGCGGAGAGCTGCCAGCTTGTAGAATGCAGTATCTCCCTCACCACCTATATGAGATCTTCAACCTCTCGATGCAAGAGATTAGGCTGCCTCCACATAGATGCAATAGATCCTGAGGCTTGGCTTGGGCCAGGTTCCTCTTCACAGGGGTTGACTGGCAGACTTTAGCCCAAGGGCAAGCACATAGCACTATCCCATAAGTAGCGGCCCATCCTTAAAGGGTGGTTTTCGGTACAATATATATTTATCAATACAAAAAAATCACTATTTAAGTGTTGCTTAATCCAGCGATACTTTATCAGTATAAATAATAAATGTTAAATAATAAAAATAAATAATGCAGCAAAAAAACAGACCTCATTTTATATTGCATTTTATTTTATATGTTCCTTCTCCCTACACCGTTTTTTTTTTTTTTTTTAAACATACCTGGCTGGTTATAATGGGATTTATCAAAATGCAAAAATCTTGTTTGCTTTAAAAACCTGATGTTTTTACTTCACCCTATACACTAATAGGGTTATTTGTTTTAGGGTTAACCTAAACCAAATAAAATTAGGGGTGGTACTGGGAGGAGGAGTAGAGCACTAGGTGCCAATCTGACACCCTAGCCCAGAGCTGGATTAATGCTCTGGGGGACCCGGGGCACTTTAGACAGGGGGCCCCTATGATGTAAGATGGTCATCATTTTAGACAAATACACAGGCAATACTGTGTTAGGTGTATGCATTTCAGCCTTCACAAGCACTACAGTGTGAAGCAGGAAATACCTCTCAACTGTCCTAAGCGAGACAGTCACCCAAATTCTGGACTGTCTCACCAGATACAGAACAGTTATCAGACTGTCCTGTTCTCTCCTACCTGTTCTTGTCATTTTCACCACTTGTGAGTGCTGGTTCCGTAAATCATTTGCTGCTTGTCTGGATCCTGGCATGTTGAATGCCCTATTTGGTAATAAAATGGGTGACATAAAATTTAGAAAACTGCAAACAGTCCCGGTGATAAATTAATAGTACCCACATTTTATAATTAGGTCCCCCTTGAGCCCCAACATTAAAATAGTAATATTCTCATTTGCCAAATAGATCTAATCTCTCCAACCAACCCTAACATTAAATAGCAAACACATTTAATATATAAACCTATTTCTCTCCCTTCAAACAGCCCCACCAATAAATTAAATTGTCCCATTACCACCCCATAAATAAAATAGCACCCATTAAATAACTAGCCCCCTCCTGCACTCCACCATTAAATAGCCTACCTCCCACACTAAATTAAGGTCCCCTTCCCTCACACATTATATTGAAATGTTCCACACACACATACACACTTTATTGACATCTCATACACACACTGTATGGACAGCACACACACACACACACACACACACACACACACACACACACACACACACACTGTATGGACAGCACACACACACTGTATGAACATCAATCACACACTGTATGAACATCAATCACACACTATATTGACAGCACACACACCACTTACCTTGTACCATCTGCGCGCGTGCTGATCTACATGGGATGGCACCTGTCACGTGGTGCGCGTCACATGTGACACCGGGAAGGGGGAAGGGAGGAGAGAGGGGGAGGGGATGCGGATCTGCGGCCAATGATGGAAGGTGGCTGGTCCCACAGGAGGGACCATCCACAAAGTAATAGACTTGGGCCAATTTCTGTACCGGCCCAAAGTACCCTTTTTTTTTTAATCTGCCCCCTGCCCCCTGGGCCCAGCCCGCTCCTGGCTCTTTATCAAGTATCCCCAAGCAATCCTAAACAGGGAGAGAATATAGTTATTGCTAAAAAAATAAAGTATTTCATTGTAAAATCACTATAGTATATGTCCAACATATGTCCTTGTACTCACCACTATGGAAATGCATCATACAAAGGGTTAATAAGCAGGCTGAGGATGATAGCTATGTACAAAAAAGTAACAAAGTTCATGCCTGTGTAATCCACAATACAAATGTCGTACACAAACGTACAGGTGCTGGTGAAATAGATAGAGAGGTAAATAAGAACGGACTGCTACGTTTGTCAGATTTCACATCATGTAAGTGAGTTCCTCCTGTATTTATCAAGGAACGTATTGGCTTCATATGCTCGACCTTCAACATGGACGTGAATATGCCCTATGTACGTGCATTTTTTTTAAATAAAAAAATGTATGTTTTGTGTTCCTTGATAAATTAGCCATCTGTGTCTATTGTCTAAAAAATGTTTTACATGTTAAATATAACCATTGCACTAAATGTATATTTCTAAAGTGTTCCCATCGACAGAATATACAAATATATTTTTAGCAACTCCAACCCTCACCCTTCCCAGTATCAATGCAGAAGTGAAGGATATTATTCCAGGAAATTCATTAGGGAGGGAGACATGATAGAATAGAATGTGGCTGTTGTTATTTAACAATACAAATCCTGTTATTTGGAATCTTGACAGCATTATAAAGGACTTTATATCACAGTACAGGATTCCTAATGTGGAATATAATAGAACTACAATAAAATAATGAGACAGACATCACATTAGTGAGGATAGTTATAATAATTATTTATTACACTTTAAGCTGACAAGTAAAACATGACTACATTATCATAATAGAAACACACAGAATTATACTATATAAAATGTACATTCATTTAAAATCTAATGGTTTGTTTAATTTTTGTTTTTTTCCCTATAATAAATTTTAACATGTTTGATTGAAAATTACAAGTCCTAAACCATTGATCCTTCAGTTATTTTATTATTACAGATATAATATGTTTTGCCTCACTAAGAATGAGACAAAACATAGATAACATTATGCTGTACAGATTCTATATTCAGCTGGTGACTCTTTGTCCACATAATCTGCTCTTTAACCTGGGATTTCCAAAGATTAAAATCAGAGTCTGAGCAGTGGGATAAAGCTGGATAAATAACCAGAGACAAAAATACAAATTATTATCAAGATGTAACAATGTTGATAAAGCTAAAATTGTTGTTATTAAATACAAAGCAATATCCAGTAAAACACGTACAACCATTGACCTGACGGCTCGGACATGGACCTGGAGCTGAGGAGATGTTACATGAGATTCTCTCTTCATCCTCCAGATGTGTCTCAGTACAGTTGTGACACTGAGCCCGATACAGAGACAAGTCGTAGATATTGGGAGACAAAATCGAATCATTGATCTGAAGATGATATAAACATAATTCCCAGTGACTAGAAAACCAGACATGGTTGGTTTGTCAGTGTTATTTTTGGAAATGGAAAAACTTGTTGTCCAAAAGAATGGTAAATTAATAGCAATGGAAAATAATATTGATCCCATTATGAGTTGGGGAACAGAAGACGTGAACCTTGTTTTTATACGAAGGAAAAAATGGTGGGAAATGTTCACCAGTCTGATAAAGTAGAATATAGAGAGCCAGGTGGTGTTCCAGAAACCAACATCCATCAGGAAACTTCTCAGCAGAATCATGAATGAAAGTACATGTTTGTCCAGCATCAGATATATACCAAAGAAGTCTAAAATACCATGAACAGTCAGGAAGCCCTGGAAGAGGACATTTGTAAGCACAATAACAAACTGGATTTTTTCGCAAACACCCAGATTACTGATCTTATTCCAGTGTTTAAAATACACATTGAAAAGTGAAGGACATATGATGATCCCAGAGATTCCAGTGATCATGATAATAATTAATTTGCACAGCCTCAGAGCTGACCACATTCCTCTTTAACAATGATTACTTTATAGATGAGAAGTCTGCAGTGTAATGATTAGACAGAGAAAGGAGATTCAGATAAAATTAAACACTGAATGCAAATATGTTCAGTATCAGTATCACAGGTGAGGGCTGTGTATAATGGACAGTGCATCTATAATCAGGTGTCAGAGTGATACTCTGGCTTCATCTGATAAATGTTTTTTTATATCAGTATCATCCTTATCTGATGGAACTTTCCACACAAACAGAAAACAAATCACATGATGGAAAGCATGAAAGTCACAGGATAGAACATGAGTGTAAGATGCATTTACAGTGGATCTTAAATTTTAGAGATTAAGTTGATTAATTAGTAAATAAGGATAAACTGTCAGTTTTGCTATTCTAAAATCAATATTCCTAGGAAATAGATTATAGTATTCGTAACTATCAAACTTGGATTTATTACATTATTCACAGTATTAGGAGTGGTGTAGGTTACAGAGTTAACTAATAAAGTTATAGGCATCAATTTTACATTTTTGATTTACAGAGGATTGGTAGGATTTACATATGAAGCACAGATACTAGTAAACTAGAAATATTCTCTGTTAATTGTGCAATTTATTAAAATGTGGTGAAAAACATAAAGAATGTAATGCAATGTTTATCTAATATTATTAATACTAAAATTATCATTTGATTATGTTGCATAAAATTCTGCAGAACTGTACTGTGAATAAATACAAGCAATATAAAATGCAAAATACTAGAAAAGAAAAGGCAATATACAGGATTGTCCCAAATCATTACTTGCTAAGTTATCAGAACTCATCTTTCACCTATATCAACCGCCGTTCCAATGAAACTTGACATGTGCACTGGTACTTTGTTGTCCCCAAATTTGATTCAAAATAGTGATAATTTATCTGGTGAAGCTTGGCACAATAGGATACAAGGCAAATATAATAAACTGATATGAGAGTACCATGACTGCTGGGAAAAACGGGGGGATTTAGACATTTATATTAAGGGTGGAGCGGTTTAGCGAATAGTCTTGACTCCTCCACCTCTCCAGTCCTAACTCCCATAAACCCTGTGCCCTACAACACTGTGTGTCACACAAATAAATGTATTTAAGAAAACAAAGCAGACAGGTTTGTTCTTTGCTTTATTTTAAGGAGAACACTATGATGAAAGTTTTGTTCTTGTCAAGCGTGAGAAAAGTTATATCCTGGTGATGATTTGAAAGTGGGAGCGACGGGTATGACAAAGTGCTGGGATTTAGAGAGTGATACTGAGGGAAGCATCCAGAGATAGGTAATGAGAAATAGAGGAGAGTGTAGTGTCTGGTAAGGGGGTCAGAGACTCTAGAAAGAGTGAAGATTATTAGTTCATTTTTAGACATGTTGAGTTTTAAGTAGCAATTGGACATTCATTAGGATATAGCAAAGTTAAATTTTGGCACACAAGAAAGGAGATTAGGCAATAGGTCAGGGAGAGAAGTAGAAGATTTTGATGGTATCAGTGTAGAGGTTGTTCTGGAGATGGAAGGAATTTATTAGATCTTCATTAGAGTGGGCATACAGTGAGAAGAACAGATGGACCAGAAATGGTAGAGGGAGAGGAAGAAAAGAGTAGCTGGAGAGGTTGGAAGTGAAGCAGAAGCAAGTCATGAAGGCCAATGTAGTGGAGGATGTGAAGTAGCAGAAGGTTGTCAGTGGTGTGGATGACACAGTGAATTCAAGGAGATTGAGCACGGAGAACTGACTCTTAGAATTAGCAGACAGAAGATTGAGGGTGAGTTTGGTGAGGACAGCCTCAGTGGAGTGTAGGGGAGAGAAACCAAATCAGAAAAGGCCATGCAGGAGAAGAAACTTGTGAGGCACTTACAGACAAGCCTATTAAGTAGTATGGAGGTGAAGGGGAGGTGAGAAATTGGACGGTAGTTCTTGAGAGAAGCAGCATCAAGAGAAGATATTTTGAGGGTATGTGAAACAAGAATGTGTTTAAACAATGAGCGGAAGTTGGAGGTGGAGAGAGAAAAGTTGTAGAGTTGGTCTTGCTGCAAGATACTTGATGTTATCTGATACTGAACCATGATAGTTATTATTCTGTTGAATGCTAAAATCCAAACAAATATTAGAGCACATGTTTTTCATTAAAGTTCATTTTTGACTTGCAATTACTGAATAGGGATCAAAGAAATATGACTGACAATGGGAAACTTACAGACATTGAACATGTAGATTTGGATCCAACAATTCTCAGTTCTCAGTTCTACTTCATATACTCACATTCTCCACAGTTTCTTTTTCTTTTTTTGAATAATTAACTGAGACAGTTTGGGTATAGTGATATGTATGTGGAAGTGATTTACCTGAATTATTATCACTTTGTAAATACATTTACATGAAAATTGAATTAGTAAGCAATCTGCCAATGTAGAAAATTATTTTGAGACCCGATAAACATATCATCCAATGAAGTCCAAAAATTATTGAATTGTTTAACTTATCTTATTTTACTTCTCTTGTGAGGCATGTGAGATATTGACTTGACAGTAAAGAATCACAATCTCTTCTCTCTCTCTGTATCTGACACATAAATTGCTCAGAATGATTTAGGACTTTTAGAACAATGATTGACAAAATATGGATGTATGCTACCGTCATCTTTGCATGTACTAAATGTGTGGAATCCTTCAGAGCGATTCCTTCTGTTGCAAATATATATGTATCAGGGAGTAAATCGAGCACTACCTATATGGACAAATTGTGCAGTAGTATTATTATAAACAATTATTATAATTAAAATTATGTGAGAATAAAACTGGCTAAAACTGTACACTGACAGACTAAGTAACAGTACAGTTGTCAGTGTACAAATGAATAACCAAAGAGCAATTGTCAAGGCAGGCAGTGTGCAGGGATAACTAGACAAGATAAGGTCAGGATGGGCGGCAGACAGGAAAATCCAAAGACAATGCAAAAGTCAGGCAACAGGAGATAAGAAAAAGAATGGTACACCAGAAACAGCAGGATACATGAATACACACATCAAACACTCTGCACTCCTTACTATTTAATTTAATGCACTCTATTATGAGCACGTCCCCTGCAGCATATTGCTGCAATACGATCATGTTACCACCAACGATAGAGAAAGAAGATTCCTGACATATCAGTTATATGAAGTAGAATAGCACAATATGAACCAACAACCTACTTGTTCACAAATATAAATAGTCTAAATCGAAACCCTTTAAATTGCACCAATTAATGATGATATTAGCCTTTAATGATGTACATAATAAATTATATATTCTTTATATTGGTTTGAATATTAGTGAATGTGAAAAATTAAATAAAAACAATAAACTTCACTTGCCTTTTCCAAACTTATATTGTTATATAATATTTGTAATCATCTCTGTCTTCCCACCCTCCTCCTCCCTCCGCCACTTCAACCTCTATCCATCTATTTCATTACATGAAAATTAGACAGTATTTAACTTATGTGTAAAATAGAAAACTAATTTTCACCCCTTTTATTTTAACATGGTTTTTGTCCAGGAGACTTAAGTAAGAAATTACTTGCCTACGTTCCTTAGTGAATCAGACACAGACATCACACTTGTAAGGATAGGTAGAATATTTATTTATTACACTTTAAGCTGACAAGTAAAACATGACAACATTATACTAATAGAAACACACAGCTTTATGATATAGTTCCAGGAATAAATAATATATAATACATGTATAAATTATGTTCATTTAAAATCTAATGATTTCTTTATTTTGGATTTGTTTCCCTTTAATACATGTTAACATACTTGAAATACCCAATCTGAAAACAATGATCCTTCAGTTATTTATTATTTACAGATATAATATGTTTTGTCTCATTAAGAAATGAGACATAACATAGTTCACATTATTCTGCAAAGATTTTATATTCAGGGGGTGACGCTGCGACCACATAATCTGCTCTTTAACCTGGGATTTGCAAAGAATAAAATCAGGGTCTGGACAGATGGATAAAGCTGGATAAGTAGCCAGAGGGTGAACTGTAAAAATTGATCAATATGTAACAATGACGATAAAACTGCAGTTGTTGTTATTAAATACAAAGCAATGTCCCATATAACACGTACAACCATTGACCTGACGGCTCGGACATGGGCCTGGAGCTGAGGAGATGTTACATGAGATTCTCTCTTCATCCTCCAGATGTGTCTCAGTACAGTTGTGACACTGAGTCCGATACAGAGAAAAGTAGTAGATAACGGAAAACACAATCTAAACAATAATCTGAAGACTACAGAAGTATAATTCCCAGTGACAAAATAATTATACATGATTGGTTTGTCAGTGTTATTTTTGGAAATGGAAATGCTCGTTGTCCAAAAGAATGGTATATTAATAGCTAAAGAAACTAATGTTGATCCCATTATGAGTTGAGGAACAGAAGACGTGAACTTTGTTTTTACACAAAGGAAAAAATGGTTGGAATTGTTCACCAGTCTGATAAAGTAGAATATAGAGAGCCAGGTGGTGTTCCAGAAACTTACATCAATCAGGAAACTTCTTAGCACAATCATGAATAAATACAGGGTTTTGTCCAGAATCCGATATATCCCAAAGAAGTCTAATATACCATGAACAGTCAGGAAGCCCTGGAAGAGGACATTTGTAAGCACAATAACAAACTGGATTTTTTCGCAAACACCCAGATTACTGATCTTATTCCAGTGTTTGAAATACACATTGAAAAGTGAAGGACATATGATGGTCCCAGAGATCCCAGTGATCATGATAATAATTATATTGCACAGCCTCAGAGCTGACCACATTGTCTATCAGTTATGATCCACGTGTGATATCTCTTTAACAATCATTACTTTATAGATGAGAAGTCTGCAGTGTAATGATTAGACAGAGAAAGGAGATTCATATAAAACTGAGCACTGAATGCAAATATGTTCAGTATCAGTATCACAGGTGAGGGCTGTGTATAATGGACAGTGCATCTATAATCAGGTGTCAGAGTGATACTCTGGCTTCATCTGATACTTGTTTATTTTATATCAGTATCATCCGTATCTGATGGAACTTTCCACATGAACAGAAGACAAATCATGTGACGGAAAACATAAAATCCACAGGAGAGACCATGAGCCTGATTCATTAGTGCACGTCTGCTGATTTTGAGCGTATGATGAGCAAAATCACCCTGCAAATGTTAAGAACCGACCGACACGACAGCGCATGGAAAAGGCTCTCACTGTAGCCTGCGAGAAAGGGGATTGATCAGGGCAAGAAAGGGGCATTTTGCTGCAGACAATGTATAGTGTGGGTTTGTCAAACTCGAGCACTGTGGAAGTAGCCTTCCACTTCTGCCATATCTCTTGCTGCAGCTATGGGGCTAAGTTGAGCCTTCGGGTTGGCCGGCATTACAGTTTGCCGACCCGCCTGCTCTATACAGTGTAAAAAATATAATTTTATTTAAAAAAATAAAAAAAAAGCAGGTTCCCCCTTTTCTAATGGCATTAACTATAGTGCTGGTTGCCGCAAATTGGGGGGTAGAAATTGTGGGTTCCCCCAAATTCACAAAAAACAGCCAGGGGTAGGTGCCATTATAGCAGGTGTCCCTTCGCCATGACGGCAAACTGGCATTGGGTTGGATTCCCTAGAGAGTGGGGTCTGCAAAAAATATTGTGCAGCCCCCCCTCTAGAAATATTCAGCCCCCCCTCTAGAAATATGCAGCCCTATGCTTAAAACACTATTCCTACGTCCCTGATGTGGCGGTGTAGGGTAATAAAGTGGAAAAAATAGAAAACAAAACACCATTTTACTTCTGGAGCTATAATTCTCAGCCAGCAAGGGCTGCCATTAACAGTCTGGGCATGCTGACATTTGGAGAACCACAAATGCCACCATACCCTGAAGCCCAGGGCCACTGAGCCGTGTAGTTCCACATAGTAAAATTTAAATAAACCACAAAAACCTCTTTTAAACCACATTAATTTAATAAAAATAATAAAAAACCTAAAATAAACTACACACCTTGTTAAAGCCACATATATTTATTAAAAATAATAAATCCAAACACCTCTATATCTACACTCCTGCCCGTTTCCTGCATTCAGCCAATGACCGACACCTCTCCTCCGCACTGATAACTTCATCCCACGCAAGAATTCAAGACTTCTCCCGTGCTGCCCCTCTCCACAGGAACAACCTACCTCCCTCCATCTCCTAATCTTAGACCCTTCAGATGTGCTCTCAATACCCATCTGTTCATCAAGGCCTTTCAGCCATCCACCTAAACTTCTCATACTTGTTCTCATAACCTCCCACTTCCCTGTCTCCTCTTGTGCTTGATCCCCTCTACTGACACCTCTTACACCTGCTGTCTGTTTCCCCTCCCCTTAGTATGTAAGCTCTTATGAGCAGGGCCCTCTTCTCCTTTGCCTCAATACCATTTCTTCTTCTCCTACGTCACTGTACTTGCTATGCTTGGAGCTATTGAAGTCTTGGCTATACTCGCTTTATTCTGTACTGTTGTACCCTGATTGGTCTACGGTTTGTACTGTATTTTGTATTCTGTACGGAGCTGCGGAAACCTTGTGGCACAATATAAATAAATAATAATAATAATAATTTATTTCCCCTGATCTCGCAGAAACCAGCAGTAGGCTTAAAGCACTAGGGTAAATATCACTAGAAGGGAGGACCACAATCATTTTAAATTTTTTTAATCTCTTTTTTTACACTTAGAGCTGACGGGTCAGGCGGCTGTAATGCCATCCGATCCGTCGCCTCAGCAGACGTGACAGATACGTACGTACGTCCAATCCGTCGGCTCAGTATGCGCTGACAGGTAAATACGTACGTACGTGTGATGTCCTGTGTAGTTGAGCAGCACTGTGTCCGAATTTAAAAGGGCACAGATCTTGTGATCTGTGCTTTAACGAATTCGGGTGCAAGCAAAGCCTAAATACGGGCATGTAAATGC
This sequence comes from Mixophyes australis, assembly GCA_036250195.1. NCBI lineage: Eukaryota > Metazoa > Chordata > Amphibia > Anura > Limnodynastidae > Mixophyes > Mixophyes australis. The sequence goes on from JAVHZZ010000007.1 coordinate 3,387,972, forward strand.
AGAATGCGTGCCCTAACGAAACAAGCACCGTGAGTGTAAGTTGCATTTAAAATAAATTTTACATTTTAGAGATTAAATTGATCAAGTAGTAAATTAGGATAAACTGATAGTTTCACTTCTCATGTGAAATCAATATTCCTAGGAAATAGATTGCAGTATTAGTATTTTTTTCAACAAAAGCTTTTATAGAAAAGAACTTTCAAACTTTTGGGATACAGAAAAGAAGAAGGGAAAGGGAGGGGGAAAACTGGGGGAAATAAGAGGTGGAGACAAACAATACATTTTAAACGCATATTAACAGTAAAACTAGTAACATAGAAAAACAGTGACAGTAAAACTTTGTACATTGTCAAAACAAACACTGAACTAAGAGAACCAAACATAATTAGTTGTGTGGACGTTGTTCAGACTAAAGAGTAAAGGATCAGATATGGTGTCGAGATCAGATGCTGGTAGAACCTCTCCAGCAGTCAGGAAATTATGGCAAGGGGACCATTTAATGAAAGGGAGAGTGGAGTTTAGGCCATACCCATAGTCTCCATTTGAAAGCTGAACTTAATTTTATATATTATCTTGTGAAGAGCAGGAGGTAAAGGGTTCCTCCAGTTTTGGGCTATAGCCTTTCTAGCTGCAATGAAGATATTTGGAGCAAGAAAATATTTCTAGCACATCGGGTGGTGATTTCAGATATGTGGGATGACTGACAGTCTAAATCAGTCTGTGTAATAATAGAAAGGTATTTTATCATGGAAATTAACATTTCAACCTAACTAATGTTAGATTATCCTCCTCAGTCATGGAGGAGGCTGAGGTGGAGGGCTAGGAGGAGGCCATGGAGGAGGCCCTGGAGGAGTCTGAGGAGGAGGGCTAGGAGGAGGCCATGGAGGAGGCACTGGAGGAGGCACTGGAGGAGGCTGAGGAGGAGGCCATGGAGGAGGCCCTGGAGGAGGCTGAGGAGGAGGGCTAGGAGGAGGCCATGGAGGACGCCCTGGAGGAGTCTGAGGAGGAGGGCTAGGAGGAGGCCATGGAGGAGGCCCTGGAGGAGTCTGAGGTGGAGGGCTAGGAGGAGGCCATGGAGGAGGCCCTGGAGGAGGCTGAGGTGGAGGGCTAAGAGGAGGCCATGGAGGAGGCCCTGGAGGAGGCTAAGGAGGAGGGCTAGGAGGAGGCCATGGAGGAGGCCCTGGAGGAGTCTGAGGAGGAGGGCTAGGAGGAGGCCATGGAGGAGGCCCTGGAGGAGTCTGAGGAGGAGGGCTAGGAGAAGGCCATGGAGGAGGCCCTGGAGGAGGCTGAGGAGGAGGGCTAGGAGGAGGCCATGGAGGAGGCCCTGGAGGAGTCTGAGGAGGAGGGCTAGGAGGAGGCCATGGAGGAGGCCCTGGAGGAGGCTGAGGTGGAGGGCTAGGAGGAGGCCATGGAGGAGGCCCTGGAGGAGGCTGAGGAGGAGGGCTAGGAGGAGGCCATGGAGGAGGCCCTGGAGGAGTCTGAGGAGGAGGGCTAGGAGGAGGCCATGGAGGAGGCCCTGGAGGAGTCTGAGGAGGAGGGCTAGGAGAAGGCCATGGAGGAGGCCCTGGAGGAGGCTGAGGAGGAGGGCTAGGAGGAGGCCATGGAGGAGGCCCTGGAGGAGGCTGAGGAGGAGGGCTAGGAGGAGGCCATGGAGGAGGCCCTGGAGGAGTCTGAGGAGGAGGGCTAGGAGGAGGCCATGGAGGAGGCACTGGAGGAGGCTGAGGAGGAGGCCATGGAGGAGGCCCTGGAGGAGGCTGAGGAGGAGGGCTAGGAGGAGGCCATGGAGGAGGCCCTGGAGGAGTCTGAGGAGGAGGGCTAGGAGGAGGCCATGGAGGAGGCCCTGGAGGAGTCTGAGGTGGAGGGCTAGGAGGAGGCCATGGAGGAGGCCCTGGAGGAGGCTGAGGTGGAGGGCTAAGAGGAGGCCATGGAGGAGGCCCTGGAGGAGGCTAAGGAGGAGGGCTAGGAGGAGGCCATGGAGGAGGCCCTGGAGGAGTCTGAGGAGGAGGGCTAGGAGGAGGCCATGGAGGAGGCCCTGGAGGAGTCTGAGGAGGAGGGCTAGGAGAAGGCCATGGAGGAGGCCCTGGAGGAGGCTGAGGAGGAGGGCTAGGAGGAGGCCATGGAGGAGGCCCTGGAGGAGTCTGAGGAGGAGGGCTAGGAGGAGGCCATGGAGGAGGCCCTGGAGGAGGCTGAGGTGGAGGGCTAGGAGGAGGCCATGGAGGAGGCCCTGGAGGAGGCTGAGGAGGAGGGCTAGGAGGAGGCCATGGAGGAGGCCCGGGAGGAGTCTGAGGAGGAGGGCTAGGAGGAGACCATGGAGGAGGCCCTGGAGGAGTCTGAGGAGGAGGGCTAGGAGAAGGCCATGGAGGAGGCCCTGGAGGAGGCTGAGGAGGAGGGCTAGGAGGAGGCCATGGAGGAGGCCCTGGAGGAGTCTGAGGAGGAGGGCTAGGAGGAGGCCATGGAGGAGGCCCTGGAGGAGGCTGAGGTGGAGGGCTAGGAGGAGGCCATGGAGGAGGCCCTGGAGGAGGCTGAGGAGGAGGGCTACAAACAATCACTTTTCCAAGGAACCCTTCTGTCTATTTTCCCAACCCACAAAGATTCTCTTTCCCCACCAAACCATCAATCCCATTCCCAGACCCTGGAAAAGCTCCAAATAAAGGAAGCCCAGGAACCCCAAATGGAGGAGGACCAGAAGTCCAAAGTAGAGATGGCATGGAGCCAAACCTAGCTTCCTGCAGAAGAATACAAGTTTCTCGATTGAAAATTGATTTAAAAACATTGCAAAATATATTTATAAAATGACAAATGTTGGTAATACAAAAAGTTTTTCTGTTAAAGAAAAATTGTGTGTTTTATTTTTTTTTAAAGCAAATGTGATGAGTGCAAAGAACGAATTGCACAGATGTATATTCCTCTGTCAGTAGGCAATACATATATGCATGTCGTACAGAAAAGAATGTGTGCTGGTGAATTATATTGAGAAGCAAATCAAATCGTGCATGCGCCAGTTTATATGACACGTAAGTGAGTTAGTACCAAATTAATAAAGGAATGATTTGGCTGCAAACACTCGACCTTGAATATGGACCTGTGTATGCCCTATGTACATGTATTTTTAAAAAGTGCACATTATAATTATTTTGCGTTCCTTGATGAATCAGGACCTCTATGTCCATTGTCTATTAAATCTTTTACATCTGAAAAAAAATCATTGTACTAAATTTATATTTCTAAAGCGTTCCTACCAACAGTAAAAACAAATTTGTATTTAGCAACTTCAACCCTTCCCCATCCCTGTATCAATGTAGAAGGGAAGAATATGATGACATATTATACCATAAGGGAGAGAGAAGTGAGAGGACAGAATGTGGCTGTTGGGATTTAACAATGAGAATCCTGTGATTATGAATATTGACACCATTATCCAGGACGTTATATCACAGTGCAGGATTTATAATATATATCACTACAATAAAATAATGACACTGGGTCTGATTCATTAAGGAACTTAGGCATGAAATCTCTTACTTTAGTTTCCTGGACAAAACCATGTTAAAATGAAAGGGGTGAAAATTAGTTTTATATTTTGCACATAAGTTAAATACTGGCTGTTTTTTCATGTAGTACACAAATACTTGATAGCTTATTTGTTCACTGAAATGTAAAGTTGATATTTGTGTGCTACATGATAATACAGCCAGTGTTTAACTTATGTGCAAAATAGAAAACTAATTTTCACCCCTTTCATTTTAACATGGTTTTGTCCAGGAGACTTAAGTAAGAGATTTCTTGCCTAAGTTCCTTAGTGAATCAGACACAGACATCACATTTGTAAGGATAGGTAGAATATTTATTTATTACACTTTAAGCTGACAAGTAAAACATGACTATATCATCCTAGTAGAAACACACAGCTTTATGATCTAGTCCCAGGAATAAATAATATATAATAAATGTATAAATTGTGTTCATTTAAACTCTAATGATTTCTATATTTTTTTACCTAAAATACATGATAACATACTTGAAATACCCCATCTGATAACAATGATCCTTCAGTTATTTATTATTTACAGATATAATATGTTGTCTCATTAAGAAATGAGACATAACATAGTTCACGTTATTCTGTAAAGATTTTATGTTCAGGGGGTGACGCTGCGACCACATAATCTGCTCTTTAACCTGGGATTTGCAAAGAATAAAATCAGAGTCTGGACAGATGGATAAAGCTGGATAAATAGCCAGAGGGTGAACTGCAAACATTGATCAAGATCTAACAATGATGTTAAAACTATAGTTGCTGTAGTCAAATACAAAGCAATGTCCATTATACAACGTACAACCATTGACCTGACGGCTCGGACATGGCCCTGGAGCTGAGGAGATGTTACATGAGATTCTCTCTTCATCCTCCAGATGTGTCTCAGTACAGTTGTGACACTGAGCCCGATACAGAGACAAGTAGTAGATAACGGCAGACAAAATCTAATCAATGACTTGAAGATCAGACAAGTATAATTCCTAGTGACTCGAAAACCAGACATGGTTGGTGTGTCAGTGTTATTTTTGGAAATGGAAATGTTTGTTGTCCAAAAGACTGGCATATTAACAACAATGGAAAATAACGTTGATCCCATTAAGAGTTGAGGAACAGAAGATGTGAACCTTGTTTTTATGCGAAGGAAAAAATGGTTGGAAATGTTCACCAGTCTGATAAAGTAGAATATAGAGAGCCAGGTGGTGTTCCAGAAACTAAAGTCAATCAGGAAACTTCTTAGCATAATCATGAATAAATACAGGGTTTTGTTCAGAATCAGATATATCCCAAAGAAGTCTAATATACCATGAACAGTCAAGTAGCCCTGGAAGAGGACATTGGTAAGCACAATAACAAACTGGATATTTTCGCTAAATCCCAGATTACTGATCTTATTCCAGTGTTTGAAATACACATTGAAAAGTGAAGGACATATGATGATGCCAGAGATCCCAGAGATCAGGATAATAATTAATTTGCACAGCCTCAGAGCTGACCACATTTTCTATCAGTTATGATCCACGTGTGATTCCTCTTTAACAATGATTACTTTATAGATGAGAAGTCTGCAGTGTAATGATTAGACAGAGACAGGAGATTCAGATAAATTTGAACATCGAATGCAAATATGTTCCGTATCCAACTCACAGGTGAGGGCTGTGTATAATGGACAGTGCATCTATAATCAGGTGTCAGAGTGATACTCTGGTGTTATCTGATACTTGTTTATTTTATATCAGTATCATCCTTATCTGATGGAACTTTCCACATGAACAGTAGACAAATCACATGATGGAAAACATAAAAGCCACAGAACAGACCATGGACCTGACTCATTAGGGCACATATCTGCTGATTTTGAGCATATGATGCACAAAATCACTCTGTGAATGCTCAGAAGTGGCAGATACGACAGCGCACAATTATTATCATTTGTTTATGCTGCACAAAATTCTGCAGCGCTGTGTAGTGGGAGAATAGTATGTAGTAGAAAAGCGTTGATCATGAATTTTCCGACACTGGAATTATCAACGACATAAAATGACGACACACACAGTACTGTGACAGCTATATGGTAGACGCAATGAAAAACAGACGCAAAATAAGCCTACACACAATATGCTGATATGCAGACATCATCTACAAAACTAATATTACGACACAAATGCCAACAATCAATAATTCCGACATTACAGAAATATCTACACATAAATTTCAGACTTAAATATATTTCCGACAAAACCAAAATCACTACATAATAAATGCCTACAATCAATATTACTGACACTGTAAAAATTCTGACACACAAAATGACTACTTAGTTACATAACCTACAAAATAAAAATGTTGCTATAGAAACTTTAAAATCTAACAATAAATTAAACTCCCAAGAAGATTTATTTGGTTAAAGTTAAAAAACGCCAATGTACTCACCATCAAAATCTGTTAATGAAAATGGCAATAGTAGAATTAATCACTGTAATTGTTATGTAATTCCATATGTACCCGATTTCTTCAATCAATAATTTGCTATATTACACATTACGGTCTTTTTAACTGTTAAATTGTTTTTTTTCTTTGAATATTATTAAAATAATATGTCCTTCGTGGCCTCATTTTTATAAGTTAAATTTTAATTTATAATAACTCCCACTTCCCTGTCTTCTCTTGCGCTTTATCTCGACCATGTTTTTCATTAGTGTATGTTGTAATTTATTCTCTACCCGTGTTTGTTACTAAAATTTTATGCCATACTCCAAAAAAATTCCTGCAGTTGTTATGTCTGTAATTTTAATTCTACCTAGGCTGTCTTGGAGTGTGTATGAGTGTTATTGTGTTAAACTTTAATCTATGGTCTGGGAGGAAGTAATATTAATAACCAATATTTTATGTACACTGCAGCGGTGTACAATGTAAAATTGTTAATGTTTTTTGTGATCCTGATGGTAATAATTAAAATTGTATCAATACCTTTGAATACCATTGTTTTCAACATTAAAAGTATGTAATTTGTTTGGTTTGTTTTGTCTACTATTATTTAAAAAATGTTCTCTTTTACCTTATTGTTCATTACTGTTATATACTTGTTATTATAAGATATTTGTTTAATTTTATGCAATAAGTGTTTCACTGTATACACCTACGCAAAGTATGATATAATAATAATAAATATATATATATATATATGTAAAATGTAAGCACTTCACAGACGCATTTTGTAGTATATGTATGAATTTATTAATAATACATATTTTCATTATGTAAAATGCTTGATTTAATTCACTAAATGTAAAATTCTTGCATGGCAACATTGAATCAATTAATTGAGAAGTTAAATCTCTTCTTGTCCATTCTTTTTTATACCTTGTTGAGAATTAAAAAAAGGATATTGTTACTATATGTAACTATATTCCAGATATTAACAATATTCAAAGCATCATTAGTAATTTAATTAGCATGTTCACTGAAATAACTTAAATTAGAATGTTCAAACACAAAGCTTAATTATACATAATTTTAAATTGAAACATGAACCTTTTATCACATTTTATTACCATAGATTTTAATAGAGAAACAATTAATTTTTTTTCATAGAAGGTCCTATACCATCACTCCACGATATACCAGTTATATTCATGGATAGTAGTGATGCAGCCAGTGTTATATATATAGATGGAAGGCCCTATGTCATCACTACATGATATGCCAGTTATATTCATGGATAGTAGTGATGCAGCCAGTGTTATATATATAGATGGAGGGTCCTATGTCATCACACCACGATATGCCAGTTATATTCATGGATAGTAGTGATGCAGCCAGTGTTATATATATAGATGGAAGGTCCTATGTCATCACACCACGATATGGCAGTTATATTCATGGAGAGCAGTGATGGACCCCGTGTTATATATATAGATGGAAGGCCCTATGTCATCACACCACGATATGCCAGTTATATACATGGATAGTAGTGATGCAGCCAGTGTTGTATATATAGATAGAAGGCCCTATGTCATCACACCACGATATGCCAGTTATATACATGGATAGTAGTGATGCAGCCAGTGTTATATATATAGATGGAAGGCCCTATGTCATCACACCACGATATGCCAGTTATATACATGGATAGTAGTGATGCAGCCAGTGTTATATATATAGATGGAAGGTCCTATATCATCACACCACGATATGCCAGTTATATTCATGGATAGTAGTGATGCAGCCAGTGTTATATATATAGATGGAAGGTCCTATGTCATCACACCACGATATACCAGTTATATACATGGATAGTAGTGATGCAGCCAGTGTTATATATATAGATAGAAGGCCCTATGTCATCACACCACGATATGCCAGTTATATTCATGGATAGTAGTGATGCAGCCAGTGTTATATATATAGATGGAAGGTCCTATGTCATCACACCACGATATGCCAGTTATATTCATGGATAGCAGTGATGGACTCTGTGTTATATATATAGATGGAAGGCCCTATGTCATCACTCCACAATATACCAGTTATATTCATGAATAATAGTGATGGACCCTGTGTTATATATATAGATGGAAGGCCCTATGTCATCACTCCACGATATGCCAGTTATATTCATGGATAGTAGTGATGGACCCTGTGTTATATATATATAGATGGAAGGCCCTATGTCATCACTCCACAATATACCAGTTATATTCATGAATAATAGTGATGGACCCTGTGTTATATATATAGATGGAAGGCCCTATGTCATCACACCACGATATGCCAGTTATATTCATGGATAGCAGTGATGGACCCTGTGTTATATATATAGATGGAAGGCCCCATGTCATCACTTCACAATATAACAGTTATATTCATGGATAGCAATGATGGACCCTGTGTTATATATATATAGATGGAAGGCCCTATGTCATCACTCCATGATATGCCAGTTATATTCATGGATAGTAATGATGGACCCCGTGTTAAATATATATATGGAAGGCCCTATGTCATCACACCACGATATGCCAGTTTTATTCATGGATAGTAGTGATGGACCCTGTGTTATATATATATATATATATAGATGGAAGGCCCTATTCCATCACTCCACGATATGCCAGTTTTATTCATGGATAGTAGTGATGGACTCTGTGTTATATATATATATATATATATATATATATAGATGGAAGGCCCTATGCAATCACACCACGATATACCAGTTATATTCTTTGATAGTAGCAATGGACCCCATGCTATATATATATATATATATATATAGATGGAAGGCCCTATGTCATCACTCCACGATATGCCAGTTATATACATGGATAGTAGTGATGGATCCCGTGTTATATATATAGATGGAAGGCCCTATGTCATCACTCCAAGATAAGCCAGTTATATTCATGGATAGCAGTGATGGACTCTGTGTTATATATATATATATATATATATATATATATAGATGGAAGGCTCTATTCCATCACTCCACGATATGCCAGTTTTATTCATGGATAGTAGTGATGGACCCTGTGTAATATATATAGATGGAAGGCCCTATGTCATCACTCTACCATATGCTAGTAATATTTATTTATATTAGTGATGGACCCCATGTTGTCTTTGCATTAGTTGTCTATATGGAATACAAATTATAACAAGTTTGTTATTTGTCTTATTTAGACATTGGATCCTATAATATAAATGCCCATTCTTCAGCAACCGAAATTTCTGTCATAATAATTTTAATGTTTAAAAAGTTACATACAGTGTTAGTTTACCCAAGAATAATAATAAATGATTAATTGCAAATCTAAAACATATATTCACTGTGGTCCTAATTAATTTAATGTAAATATTCTTATCCATGTGTGTGAAGGAGCTCCTGTATCACCACTGGTGACGAAGTCGCGGTGGGCATGCTTGAGCCATGCATAATGGCTCCTAGCATTCCACTGCTGATTATATGTTCCGAACTTAGGTGCAGATTAAGATATGAACTGGCTGAAAGCCAGAGCATTTCAAACAAAGAAATTGTCTTACATGTGGCATTTGGCAAAGAGCATTGTAAGGAAAAACATGTGCTCACCAAGAAACACAGAGCATTGAGTCATCATTGCAGGCTGTGTCCGGCTGCGTGGGTGTGGCAGAGGTCAACCACTCCCACCTGAAGCAATGCATTATGGGTAAAGGTTTATAAGCCAGTGAGGCAGACAAATCACCCTCTTTCCATCACACCCCATACACACTTGGAAGCTGGGGACTTCTCTTACACCTGGAGCCCACAGGACATAACCACTCCACAGTAAGCATATACATTATCTGTCTGTAACTTTTATCTTCTTATATCTGTCTGTATAACTTTCTTTTGAAACTTTTACCTTATATGTATTGTGCCTGCAACTTATAATTACTTTGTTTGCACATATATGTAAAGTTTTCCATTTAACTCTCTGAATCTTAAAGTACCCTTTTCATATATACTTTGCAAAGAATAGCTTCTCAGGAATGTTTGCTAATTACACTACAATGAATTCTAACTTCCATCCCCCTCATCTCTTTCTCACCCTGTATACTCTGACCACGTTACCCACACAGGCACTATGCGATCTTCCTGTATCACTCTCTCATTTATATTATATCTTTCTCTCTCTTTCATTTAATCTTTTTTTTCTACCACTTAAACCTATATCTGTTTATTTACCTTATATGTATTCTGCCTTCAATTTATAATTTCATCCCCCATATTTCAGGACCACATGCTATACACACATGCATTTTGTACTCTCTGATTTTGTACACATTTAAACATACATTCTTTAAACACATTCTTTCTCTCTCTTGTAACATCTATACACACAGTACACGAAAGAGCAATACTGACCATATACTCCTATACATTTCTGTCTTACAGCATATACACTAGTAAATATAAATATACACACACACACACACACACAACATAATAGGATATTATAAACTTACTTCTGAAGTTTTAGCATTGTCTGTTTAATCTATAATTTATTATCTGTATTGTATGTATGCATTTATGTACTGTATGTTTGATTATCTTTGCAAAGTAAAAGACTTGTATCTTTATGCCTGTTTTGTATGTTTATATAACTGGAATGAATAGGATGAATGGATGTTTATATAGATAATGCAGTATGGTGAGGTAAATGATAGATTGGTATTTATTTAGCTACTAACACATAATGGTGGGCTATTTGACAGTGGATGTCAATAGATGTATGTAATATTTAGGCGATATATATATAAATACAGCCTTGTCGAACACAGGGATTGCGTAAGTCGCTCTTATGGTTTTCTAGTTTGGGATGCGCATGCATAGCAACTAGGATGCCTTGTTTATGGTTGGCATGGTATTAGGGGGAAGCTCTAAAGGTTGAATGAAATAATGCCTCTAAAGTACAGATCTGAGATGTCATGAATTTGTATTAGTCGACGTGACTAAAATAGCGAAAAAGACGCAAGTTGCTTTATATCCCAATTATTAATGAGATTGGTTATTAATAAGATTAAAGGCATTGTGTCATTATTATGGTGGATCCCAGGATCCTATTACAATGTGTATTCAGTAATCCTTCTCTGAAATTCCAAAACAACTTGATCCTTTCATCTTATTTTCTGACCTGTTTTCCTACAAAAACAGAACAAAGAATTTAGTATAGAAATAGCCTCAGGGAATCGGTCATTATATACCTGCCATACACAGTATTTTATAGATCCATTCAATTAATCAAATAATCATCTTATTCATCCTCTTCTTAGCAAACAACATGCCCTTATTTTCCTTATTTTCCTTATAAAGGTCACACAGTTAATGTTAAACTTTAATAAAAAAAGTAGTAATGACCTTACGGTAGCGCAGCGGTCAGACATTGCTCTATGGACAGACTTACCGACAATTCGAGGGAAGCAAGCTTCACGCACCCATCCAGACTTGTTTGAAGATCACCTCAGGCACTCGCTTTCCAACAGGCATAACACAATTTTAAACAAAAAACGCATCACTTCGTTGTTTCATTTTCATAGCGTAGTGGTCAACATTGCACATGGTCACATATTGCTCAAAGGGCAGACTTACCCGTAGTTCGAGGGAAGCAAGCTTCACACTCCCATTTACAGTCAGACATCAAAACATTACTTTGTTTAAGGGAAGACAGGACCTGTAAAAAATTAAATATTTTTACATGGTTGAACTATACATAGCACTGGCAAAGCGCAGACAGTTTTTATAAGTACACACCCTGAATTTTGTGGTCGCGTAAATTTATGTTGTCAATGACTATCAGGTACAACAAATTTATACGTTGTACGTTAACACTCTTAAATAGGTCATCAGTGCCCATCCTCTCTTTGGCTGATGCAGGTTTGCAAAGCAGTTTCTGCTCCCTTCTTGGTGGTGTCCTTCTAGTGTTAGCAGTCACCTTCTCTATTTAGGCTTTTGTCGTGTTCTGTTTTTTGATAAAGGAGAAGATCAGGTTGTAGTCCCCTAACTTCTTCTCGCCAATATACCTTCCAATTGATTACTTGTTCCTGGAATGCCCAAACTGTTATTTTCATGCACTAACCAATTACTTGGGGCAAACAATGGTGATATTCTTTTAGATTGGCTCCAGGTTCTTGTGCGACGTCTTCCCAGTACATAGTTTTCCTAAAAATATTTCACCATTGCTTCTGCATTGTCTGGCAAATGTCTTTTTAATTCTTCAAAACTAACCGGGATCTCGTTTGCTGGCAGAACTGCTAGGGTTTGCAAATGCCTCATCAGGAGTAAAAAACCGGTGTCCATTGTGTATAGCTGAGATAATCCTGCTGTCTGGATGGCTCTGTAAATGCTCTGCCTCAAAAGAAACAAGCAACATTTATGAGTGCATGTTTAGAAATTAGGCTGAGTGACATTGATAGCAGCAATCTCAAAATCAGTTAGGATATATTGCGGTGCAAGCTCTATGTCAATTTCATTGGCATACTCCCTGAGGTTTTACAAATACCTTCCATAACACTCCTTTCTTTTATTTAAAAGTAATCCATACACCAGGAGCACAATCCGTCGGGTGTCTTCATCTGTACCCTCCATAACATGTGTGGTGTAGATCTGATGAAATAATGTTGGGCAGTTCTTGAAGGTGTCATCCATGACCCAATATGAAGTTTTTGCAAATTTTCATAAGTAGCAAACAGCAAAATGCATTCAATTCCAAAAGTGCTGTCCTTTCCCAGAAATTGCTCCCCATCAAATTCTTTTAAAGTGTCTTTAACATTTATCTGGTTGATGGACGTGGGCTGTGCCAGCATATAAGCAAGTCTCACCCTCTTCACCGATTGCCTAAGAGCAGCTAAATTTGGCAGATAAACTGTGCTGGTTGATGACATTTCAGCTGTGACATGTTAAATGATCTGTGCCGGGATCTTCATCGTATTCTGCGTCTGTTCCCTGCTGTTCTCTCTTGCTCTGGCTACATTAGTTCTTTCTGTCCTCATTGAGTGGTTATGTTCATTATGTGAAATTACTTACCAGCTATTGGCAACTTCAATAGTGATGGCCCATGATCGACAACTGCCAGTTTTCAGATAGTAGTGAATGTAAAATAAAAGATTTGATGATGCTTTTTTATTATTGTAGGTTTGTGACAACATGTAATGTTCCTGATATTCATGAATAACGCGTGTTATGAAGAAGAGGTGAAATCATTTTGGTAAAGTTGTAAAGACCCAGGGGACTGGGGGAGGAGGTTCTTAAATCTTCATATTATTAAACGTTTAGATTTTTTCTAATTTTATATTTTCAAAGAACTGATGAAACTTATGTCTTCACTTCACATCTGCAGAACAAGATCACTTGTGTCAGGTAATATTAATGCAGAGATGTCCTGCCATAGCTTTGAGTTATTGGAGTTCCCCAGTTCAATAAATGTAACAGTAAAGATCAAATATCTTAGAAATTTTTTTTTCAATGACTGTGTAAGCGATAAGCTGTATCCAGCGTTATTAAGGGCACCGGCGGCACAGCAATGTATACAAATCTGAACATAGTGACACAATAGAAATATGAGGTATTGGTTCATATTCTGATCAAAACATTTAAGCACATAATCCAAGGTCAAGGGTCATAATTGTTTATGACTCCGTACACTCACATCTCTACTTTAGACATCACAGGAATATAGTTATAATCACTTGCACTCACCTCACTGCTCAGGAAGCTAAAATGTGACAAGAAAGCTGCGTTTTGAACAACACCAAATTAATTATTTATATTATATAACTCTCATATGCTAAAGTTATGAGTTTTGCTGAGGAACTAAGTCAGTGGCGAGAGGGTATCAGTAAGTGGATTATAGTTATAAAGAAAATTCTATGACGAGTTTTAATAGTTGAAGAGAGGACACTTTTATCACACAGACCTGAGTTTATTTTATTATTAGAGCATTTCATGCTATAAGATGTTAAAATTACCAAACAGATTGAGTACAGGTAAAAGTTAGAGAAAATGGCAGATGACAACCATACATTAAGTTACAGATAATATAACAAGTATTAATACTCAATATATATCTTTCTTACTTGAATTTCAGTGACATTTCTACAATTCCAACCAGGGTTTCACACAGGTTCATTGGTTGCCATCAGCAGTCCAAAAATATAGTGGCGAAGATGCAAACAATCAATAAGAAATTAATTTAAAAAAAATAAAAAAGTTAAACAATGTTCCTTAAAAATACAGACAAACAAATGTATCATTAAATCCCAAAAGTACCAATGTGTCAAGTTTAAAAATTATTTTGTTTGACATTAACAGGACATTTTAACAACAATTACAACCCATAATCCAAAATTATCTCTTTCCAAACCACATCTTCATAGCCAGGGTATAACCTCATATAATGAAGAAAGGACTTTAAGAATGACAAATACATTTGAAAAAGTCTTTGAGTTTAAAGCTGTTCGTTTATACAAATGTATGGATTTAAAGGTTGTATTTCCTCATTTGGGTAAAGAAATTGAAAAATAAACCAAATATTGTTGAGACTTAACAGAGCAACTCAAAGTTATTCAGCCTTTCTTAATAAGTTTTATATGTTCATAAATTTCCCTCTTGAGAGATCTAGAAGTACACCCTACATACTGAAATATAAACCACAGAATGAGATCCCTGAATATTAAATTACTCTTTAGTGCTAATTAATCATCATCATCATCACCATTTATCTATATAGCGCCACTGATTCCGCAGCGCAGTACAGAGAGCTCACTCACATCAGTCCCTGCCCCGTTGGGGCTTACAGACTAATTTCCCTAACACACAAATACACAGATAGACTCACAGACTAGGGTCAATTTGTTAGTAGCCAATTAAACTAATAGTAAGCTTTTATAGTGTGGTAGGAAACCCGAGCACCAGGAGGAAACCCACGCAAATACGGGGAGAACATAGAAACTCCTCACAGATAACGCCATGGTCTGGAATTGAACTCATGACCTCAGTGCTGTAAGGCAGAAGTGCTAACCACCTAACTTCTATTAGGTCAACACTATATATACCCATGTTATAGCTTTTACATGTAACCCATTTATTTGTGACATAGTTGTCACTAATAAGTTTTACTGATAAACAATTCTGATTTTCAATGCTAATATTCTACCTATAAATACATTTAAGGGTAGGGCCACGAATATATCCTAAAATGAGGTCTATAATAGGAATTTGTCAATGCTTTTTAAAAATGTAATCTACTTTTGTATAGTATTCTCTATGTTTTTCTTTGGTAATGTAAGTGCTCCTGTTGGACAACAGATGAATACCTAGAACCAATAAGTGTGCAAGAGGTCTTCACCGATAGCAAGCCGCCTTTCCTATAGAGAGCTATATACTCACAGGTACTCGGATACCCCAGGACTTGTGCTCTCAGCAGTAGAGCTTTATTTGGAGTGACAGGTGAGGAATGGGTATAGAGAATGGAAGTACACTGACAGACTAAGGAGCACTACAGTTGAAAGCGCACAAGAATATAACCCGAAAGGAGGCAAATGTCAAGGCAGGCAGCAAGCAGGAGTAACCAAAGAAACCAAAGATCAGGAAAGGCACAAGCGAGGAGGTCCAGTAGCAAAACCAAAGGTTGAGATGGGCAGCAGACAAGACAATCCAACGACAATGCAAAAGTCAGGCAACAGTATATCAGAAAAATAATAGTACACCAAAGAAGCAGGGTACACAAATGACCATAGCAAATGCCATTGAAATATCAGAGCACTCCATTAGGAGTGAGCCCCTGCATCCTATTGATACAATTGCAATCATGTTACTACCGACGATAGAGAAAGAAGCTTCCTGACACATCAGTTATATGAATTAGTTATATGCATAATATAAACCAACACCCTATTTTTTCACAAACATAAGAAATCTGGATCTTAACCCTTTAACTGCACCAATTAATGATGATATTAGCGTTTTGTGATGTACGTAAAAAATTATATATTTTTTATAACTGTTTGAATATTAATGAAAGTGAAAAATTAAATAAAAAACCCCTAAATATCTAAGTTAAAGGAATTTTCAAACTGGGTGCTGGTTGCATTTCTGTACGCATTTCACCACTGTTATGTGGCTTCTTCCGCAGGTTCTCTTACAAGAACCACATATAGTTTCATACCACTATCAGGCTGCTCATTTGTTTACACCAATTCACTTTATTTCCATTTTCCCCACTTATATTCTTAAATTATATTTGTAATCATCTCTGTTTTCACATCGTCCCCCTCCCTCCCCATTTCAACTGGTAATCCCTCTACCATCTAATAGGCCTAGTTTTCCATCAATATCAAACATCTAGAACCCCTAGTACTCTTCTACCTTACTACACTCTATGTGTCCTGTTCCTCTATCAATAATCTCATTTACAACTTCCAGTTAAGTTCACTCAACTTCTCACCACACTTTACACCTGCTCTCCTTCCACCTTCATCGTTCTCGTTCACAGTAGCTGCCACATTGACTCTACCCACCTTCTACCACTATACCCACCTTCCTTAAAGTACATGTATTCCTCTTCACACTAGCTTTTATATTCTTGTACCCCCTGAACCTCACCATCAACAAAGACACTGCATATCTCCAAATCAATACCACCCAGATATTGATCTACATGATAAAAGGGGCACTGAGCAGCATTAGACTACTAAAAATGGTTCAAAAGAATGTGCAGGTATCCTATCTATTTGGAGAGACAGACCAATGCCTTTTTATGATGTTTACTTGACTCCATGACTTTATTATATGTATAATCTCCTTTTTATTTATGAAGCTTTAACCTTTTTCTTTCAATAATTTAGTTTTTTTTAATAATGTCTAGATGTGGATACAAACCTTTAGTTCATTAGAGAACAGTATCTGCAAATGGAGGACTGAGAATATGATTAAACAGTTAATAATTCAAGTCTATTTAAATGATCTTTTTGCTGTTACTCCAGAATCTTTAATAATTCCAAAGAATTTATCGAAAGAAAAATTATCTAAAACTCCATACCCTTTTTTCATATTCTCAACAAACATATATATTTATTTTCAACAAAAACTGGGGGAAATAACAGGTGGAGACAAACAATACATTATAAACAAATAATAACAGTAAGACTAGTAACATAGGAAACAGTGACAGTAAAACTTTGCAACATTGACAAAACAATCACTTAACCAGGAGAACCAAACATTATTAGTTCTGTGTGAGGTTGTTCAGACTAAAGAGTAAATGATCAAATATGGAATTGAGATCAGGTGCTGGTAGAACCTCCTCAGCAGACAGGAAATTATGCCAAGGGGACCATTTAATAAAGGGGAGTATGGAGATCGATTAGGCTATACCTTTAGTCTCCATTTGAAAGCTGAACTTAATATTATATATTATCTTAGGAAGAGCAGGAGGTAATAGGTTCTTCCAGTTTTGGGCTATAGCCACTCTAGCTGCAAAGAGGATATTTGGAGTAAGAAAAGATTCCTAGTACACCGGGTGGTGGTTTCAGGTATGTGGAATGAATGACAGTCTGAATCAGTCTGTGTAATAACAGAAAGGTATTTTATCATGATAATTAACAGTTCAACCTAATTTATGTCAGTTTATCATATAATATACATATATATATATATCATATATCATAAAACATATCAGGGTATGTATGTATGTGGGAGAAATAACAGTCATCTTAAAAATAATGTGCCATCTTTCTTCTAACAGAACGCCTCTGCCGATGCTTAGTTTCAGATTCCCAGATGGGCCAGGAGGAGGTCCATGAGGAGGTCATGGGGGAGGCTGAGGAGGAGGGCTAGAAGGAGACCTATGAACAATCCCTTTCCCAAGGAACCCTTCCTTCTATTTTCCCAACCAACCAGCAATTCCATTCCCAGACCCTGGAAAAGCTCCAAATAGAGAAAGCCCAGGAACCCCAAATGGAGGAGGGCCAGGGGGCCAAAGTGGAGAAGTCACAGAGCCAAACTAGGACCCTGCAGAAGAATACAAGATCCTTGATTTAATAATTTATTTTAAAAAATTGCAAAATATATAAAAAAAAAAAAAATTCTGCTCAAAAAGTTTGCTTTCAAATGTTGGTTATAAAAAAAGGTATTTTGTGTTTCTGTTTTAATTTTTTTTAAAAGCAAATGTGTCCTAATGTGATGATTGTAAACCTCTGTCAGTAGGCAATACATATATGCATGTCATACAGAAAAGAATGTGTGACAGTGAATTAGATTGAGGAGCAAATCAAATCGTGCATGCGCCAGTTTTTATGTCACGTAAGTGAGTTAGTACCAAATTAATAAAGGAATGTTTTGGCTGCAAACACTCGACCTTGAATATTGACCTGTGTATGCCCGATGTTCATGCATTTTTAAAAAGTGCACATTATAATTATTTTGCGTTCCTTGATGAATCAGGACCCCTATGTCCATTGTCTATTAAATCTTTTACATCTGAAAAATAGTCATTGCACTAAATTTATATTTCTAAAGCCTTCCTACCAACAGTGAAAAGAAATTTATATTTAGCAACTACAACCCTTCCCCTTCCCTGTATCAATGTAGAAGGGAAGAATATTATGACATATTATACCATAAGGGAGAGAGAAGTGAGAGGATAGAATGTGGCTGTTGGGATTTAACAATGAGAATCCTGTGATTTGAAATATTGACACCATTATACAGGACTTTATATCACAGTGCAGGATTAATAATATATATCATGCACCAATACATGCGTCAGTTTTTCCGTCACGTAAGTAAGTTAGTACCATATTAATAAAGGAATGTTTTGGCTGCATACACTCGACCTTGAATATGTACCTGCGTATGCCCGATGTTCATGCATTTTTAAAAAGTGCACATTATAAATATTTTGTGGACCTCTGTATCCATTGTCTGTGAGATCATTTACATGTTAAAAATAGCCATTGCATTAAATTT
Source organism: Mixophyes australis (assembly GCA_036250195.1). Lineage (NCBI taxonomy): Eukaryota > Metazoa > Chordata > Amphibia > Anura > Limnodynastidae > Mixophyes > Mixophyes australis. The sequence continues at coordinate 3,406,988 of JAVHZZ010000007.1, forward strand.
ATATTTATATCACTACAATAAAATAATGACACAGGGCCTCATTCGTTAAGGGATTTAGGCAAAAAAATTCTTACTTAAGTCTCCTGGACTAAACCATGTTAAAATGAAAGTGGTGAAAACTAGTTTTCTATTTTGCACATAAGTTAAATACTGGCTGTTTTTTCATGTAGCACACAAATACTTGATAGATTATTTGTACACTGAAATGTAAAGTTGATATTTGTGTGTTACATCAAAATTAGACAGTATTTAACTTATGTGTAAAATAGAAAACTAGTTTTCACCACTTTCATTTTAACATGGTTTAGTCCAGGAGACTTAAGTAAGAAATTTCTTGCCTACGTTCCTTAGTGAATCAGACACAGACATCACACTTGTAAGGATAGGTAGAATATTTATTTATTACACTTTAAGCTGACAAGTAAAACATGACTACATTATACTAATAGAAACACACAGCTTTATGATATAGTCCCAGGAATAAATAATATATATATGTATAAAATGTGTCTAATAATTTATTTCTGATTTGTTTCCCTATAATACATGATAACATACTTGAAATACCCCATCTGAAAACAATGATCCTTCAGTTATTTAGTATTTACAGATATAATATGTTCTGTTTCATTAAGAAATGAGACATAACATAGTTCACATTATTCTGTACAGATTTTATATTCAGGGGGTGACGCTGCGACCACATAATCTGCTCTTTAACCTGGGATTTGCAAAGAATAAAATCAGGGTCTGGACAGATGGATAAAGCTGGATAAATAGCCAGAGGGTGAACTGCAAACATTGATCAAGATCTAACAATGATGCAAAAGCTACAGTTGTTGTAATCAAATACAAAGCAATGTCCCATATAACACGTACAACCAATGACCTGACGGCTCGGACATGGGCCTGGAGCTGAGGAGATGTTACATGAGATTCTCTCTTCATCCTCCAGATGTGTCTCAGTACAGTTGTGACACTGAGCCCGATACAGAGACAAGTAGTAGATAATGGAAGACAAAATCTAATCACTGATCTGAAGATGACAGAAGCATAATTCCCAGTGACTTGAAAACCAGACATGGTTGGTGTGTCAGTGTTATTTTTGGAAATGGAAATTATTGTTGTCCAATAGAATGACATATTAGTAACAATGGAAAATAATGTTGATCCCATTAAGAGTTGAGGAACAGAAGATGTGAACCTTGTTTTTATACAAAAGAAAAAATGGTGGGAAATGTTCACCAGTCTAGTAGAGTAGAATATAGAGAGCCAGGTGGTGTTCCAGAAACTAACATCAATCAGGAAACTTCTTAGCATAATAATGAATAAAATGATGGTATTTTCCAGCATCAGATATTTCCCAAAGAAGTCTAAAATACCATGAACAGTCAGGAAGCCCTGGAAGAGGACATTTGTAAGCACAATAACAAACTGGATCTTTTCGCTAAATCCCAGATTATTGATCTTTTTCCAGTGTTTGAAATACACATTGAAAAGTGAAGAACATATGATGGTCCCAGAGATCCCAGTGATCAGGATAATAATTATTTTGAAAAGCCTCAGAGCTGACCACATTGTCTATCAGTTATGATCCACGTGTGATTCCTCTTTAACAATCATTACTTTATAGATGAGAAGTCTGCAGTGTAATGATTAGACAGAGACAGTAGAATCAGATAAAATTGAACATCAAATGCAAATATGTTCAGTATCAGTATCACAGGTGAGGGCTGTGTATAATGGACAGAGCATCTATAATCAGGTGTCAGAGTGATACTCTGGCTTCATCTGATACTTGTTTATTTTATATCAGTATCATCCTTATCTGATGGAACTTTCCACATGAACAGAAAACAAATCACATGATGGAAAACATAAAAGTCACAGGAGAGACCATGGGCCTGACTCATTAGTGCACGTCTGCTGATTTTGAGCGTATGATGTGCAAAATCACTCTGCAAATGCTCAGAACCGGAAGATACGACAGCGAACGGAAAAGGCACTTACTATAGCCTGCGAGAAAGGGGAGTGATCGAGGCAAGGAAGGGGTATTTTTCTGCAGACAATGTATAGTGTGATTTTGTCAAACTCGAGCGCCCTGGAAGTAGCCTTCCACTTCTGCCATATCTCTTGCTGCAGCTATGGGGCTAAGTTGAGCCATTACAGTTTGCAGACTCGCCTGCTCTATACAGTGTAAAAAATATAATTTATTTTTTTTTCTTTAAAAAAGCATGTGCCACCCTTCCCCCATACCTAATGCTATTAACTATAGTGCTGCCAGTCTTGTGATGGTTGTCGCAAATTCGGGGGTAAAAAAAAGTGTGGCGCCTTCCCAAATTCACAAAAAATATCCAGTGGTAGGTGGCATTATAGCAGGGGGACACGTAGCAGGTGTCCCTCCGCCATGACGGCAAACTAGCACGGGGTTGGATTCCCTACAGAGTGGAGAAGACTATTCCTACATCCCTGAGGTGGCGGTGTAGTGTAACAAAGTGAAAAAAAATGAAAAAAAACACCATTTTACTTGTGGAGCTACAGTTATAAGCCAGCACGGGCTGCCCTTAACTGTCTGGGCATGCTTAAATTTGGAGAACCACAAAAGCCACAATGCCCTGACGCCCAGGGCCTGATGAGCCGTATAGTTCCACATAGTAAAATATAAAAAAAACACACAAACCTCTTTAAACCACATTTCTTTAATAAAAATAATAAAAACCCTAAAATAAACCACACACCTTGTTAAAGCCACATATATTTATTAAAAATAATAAATCCAACCACCGCTTTATCTACACTCCTGCCCGTTTCCTGCATTCGGCCAATGACCATAACCTCTCCTCCGCACATATAAATTCATCCCATGCAAGAATGCAAGACTTCTCCCGTGCTGCCCCTCTCCACTGGAACGACCTACCTCCCTCCATCCCCTAATCTTAGACCCTTCAGATGTCCTCTCAAAACCCATCTGTTCATCAAGGCCTATCAGCCATCCACCTAAACTTCTCATCCTTGTTCTCATAATCTTCCACTTCCCTGTCTCCTCTTGTGCTTGATCCCCTCTACTGACACCTCTTACACCTGCTGTCTGTTTCCCCTCCCCTTAGTATGTAAGCTCTTATGAGCAGGGCCCTCTTCTCCTTTGTCTCAGTACCATTTCTTCTTCTCTTACGTCACTGTACTTGCTATGCTTGGAGCTATTGAAGTCTTAGCTATACTCACTTTACTCTGTACTGTTGTACCCTGTTTGGTCTACTGTTTGTCCTGTATTTTGTATTTTGGACGGCGCAGCGGAAACCTTGTGGCACAATATAAATAAATAATAATAATAATTTATTTTCCCTGATCTCACAGAAACCAGCAGTGGGCTTAAAGCACTAGGGTAAATATCACTAGAAGAGGGGGACCACGTTCATTTTTAATTTTTTTATTTCTTTTTCTTACACTTACAGCTGACGGGTCAGGCGGCTGTAATGCCGTCCAATCCGTCGGCTCAGTATGCGCTGACAGGTAAATACTTACGTGTGACGTCCTGTGTAGTTGAGCAGCACTGCGCCCAAACCTAACAGGGCACGAATCTTGTGATCAGTGCTTTGACAAATTCGGGTGCAAGCAAAGCCTAAATATGGGCATGTAAATGCAGAATGCGTGCCCTAACGAAACAGGCTCCATGAGTGTAAGTTGCATTAAAATAGATCTTACATTTTGAGATTAAATTGATTAAGTAGTAAATTAGGATAAACTGTTAGTTTCACTGCTCATGTAAAATCAATATTCCTAGGAAATATATACAAACTTATTAGATCTGTTGGTTCAGCGCTCCACTCTGTATGCAGCCTTCTATACAACTTCAAGCAACCACTATTGCTCGTAAACACATAATTACAAAATATAGGTTGTATACATGTGGCGCTTACTTCTTTGCACTCTTATAGTATCCTAAACACTCTTACCCAGCATGTCACTGAATATTTTTCTGTTATGCACTTTGGAAGTTGTCCTATACGATCTTACCAAGAACACCAGTGAGCGTTTTGCCTGTAACATAAATCTCATAATAGTGTAGTATGTCTAATGAAAACACAGCCTATACACTCTAAGATTGCATATGTTCCATAGTCCCGTGCTCAGAAATAATTTTCATAAGTGTAAAACACTCAAAACTTCTTATTCTTTTGGCACCCTTTTGGATGTGCGCTTACTCTGTTTCAATTGGAAAGTACACCCATAGGTTTCTGATGAGTATTTTATATCCACTGGCTTCCTCCTCCTCTTGTTCAGGGAGCCACACTCAAAAGAAAGAAATGAGGGAGCGATATTGCGCATTACCTTTTAATACATTTGTCTAAAACCATATAAACATATAAAATGGACTCGTACCAGAGAACGGGTGTGATAAGGTGGTCAAACGTCAAACATCTTTATCCGACTATCTTTTGATCTTCTCCCGTTAGTCACTCCTCGACCCTGGTATAGTCCGTGTAAAACCAACGCGTTTCAACTCCACGATATGAGTCTTTATCAAGGATTATAAAGACTCATATCGTGGAGTTGAAACGCGTTGAAGAAGATCAAAAGATAGTCGGATAAAGATGTTTGACGTTTGACCGCCTTATCACACCCGTTCTCTGGTACGAGTCCATTTTATATGTTTATATGGTTTTAGACAAATGTATTAAAAGGTAATGCGCAATATCGCTCCCTCATTTCTTTCTTTTGAGTGTGGCTCCCTGAACAAGAGGAGGAGGAAGCCAGTGGATATAAAATACACATCAGAAACCTATGGGCGTACTTTCCAATTGAAACAGAGTAAGCGCACATCCAAAAGGGTGCCAAAAGAATAAGAAGTTTTGGGTGTTTTACACTTATGAAAATTATTTCTGAGCACGGGACTATGGAACATATGCAATCTTAGAGTGTATAGGCTGTGTTTTCATTAGACATACTACACTATTATGAGATTTATGTTACAGGCAAAAAGCTCACTGGTGTTCTTGGTAAGATCGTATAGGACAACTTCCAAAGTGCATAACAGAAAAATATTCAGTGACATGCTGGGTAAGAGTGTTTAGGATACTATAAGAGTGCAAAGAAGTAAGCGCCACATGTATACAACCTATATTTTGTAATTCCTAGGAAATAGTTTGCAGTATTAGTAACTGTCTAACTTGGATTTATCTCTATTAATTATAAAATAATTTATCAAAGGAAAAATGATCTAAAACTCCATACCATTTTTTCAAAACAAACATATATTTTTTTCCATCAAAATCTTTTATAGAGAAGAACTTTCAAACTGTAGGGATACAGAAAAGAAGAGGGGAAAGGGAGGGGGGAAACTGGGGGAAATAACAGGTGGAGACAAACAATACATTATAAACGCATATTAACAGTAATACTAGTAACATAGAAAAATACTGTCAAGGACCCACTGGTAATCAAATCCCACTCCAGAGTCCAAGACTTCTCTCATGCCACTCTCCCCCTATGGAATATATTTTCATCCCAATCCAAGTCTCACGAGCTTCCAGTTTTAAACAGTCCTAAAACATTTCTATTCATCCCACCTCCTCCCATTATAGCACTCTGTGCTGCCCCTCTCGTCTCAGCCTGATTCCTCCCAATTTGAATGTAAGCTCCACATGCAGGGCCTTTTCTCCTGTCCTCTTGTCCGCTTACACATTTTTCACCTTTGCACCCTTGAATCATTCCATGCATTTATGAACAACACTTGCTTGTTATAAACCTTAACTTATTACATATTATGTACAATATTATGGTTCATTTCCAACTATGCTTGTATTGACGCTTCTTGAGTTACCAGTTTTAGGAACAGCAAGTTAATTAATTTTCTATGCAGTTTTTTGGTGTTTTGTTACTGTGCAGCTATGCAGAAAAGTCTGCTGTGTTTTCTTGCAGTGATTATGGTCATATCCTTTATGTGTCATCTGGGAGTTCATCTGATGCTCATTGGTGCCAGCTGAATTATATAGCAACTTTTTTTTCAGATTCTCTGTCCCACTTTAGTGTCCCTCTCTGTCCCCCTTCAGTGTCTCTCTGTCCCCCTTCAGTGTCTCTCTGTGCCCCCTTTCAGATTCTGTGTCCCACTTTAGTGTCCCTCTCTGTCCCCCTTCAGTGTCTCTCTGTCCCCCTTTAGTGTCTCTCTGTGGCCCTTCAGTGTCTCTCTGTGCCCCCTTCAGTGTCTCTCTGTCCTCCTTCAGTTTCTCTCTGTGCCCCTTTTCAGTGTCTCTCTCTGTCCCCCTTCACTCTTCTTTACTTACCTTCTTTCCTGACGTCCTCTCTGCTGCTGCTCCTCACTGAGGCTGACGGACATGATGGCGTCACGCCCGGCAGTCAGCGAGGAAGAGGATCCGGCGCTGGATGATTGGTAAGTTTTTTTTTTGTTTGGTTTTTTCTTTTCTCTTCTTTTTCTTGCTAGGGATCGCGGCACCCTTGTGACAGTGCCGCGGCACCCCAGGGAGCCGCGGCGCACAGTTTGGGAACCGCTGGCCTATTCAATGTTCTTCACTGCTCCGCCACCTTGTGTATAGACTGACAGTTTTTCATCTCCTTGGTTGCTATTCCAATAACCTGTTATTTAGCTACAAAGCTCACTCCTGCTGTGACTGGACATACCTAACTATATTATTCAGTACTCTCTACTGCCAAGAATAGTACTGGCTGACATTGGTACTGCATCCTTCTTGAGCCATCATTCTTAACTTCTACATCATAATCCTATTGGTGCATCATCTATCCCAAGCAGCGGAACCAGGAGAGGTGGAGCAGTCGAGATTAATCGCTAAATCACTCTGCCCCTTAAAAAAATCTTCATCCGCCTTTGTCTGTCCTGGCATTTATTGTACTCTCATATATATATATACAATTATATTTGCCTTGTATCGTGTTGTGTGAAGCTTCACCTGTTAAATTATCACTACTGTGATTCAAATGTGTGGACAACCAAGTACCAGCGCACATTTCAAGTTCCATTGGATGGGGGTTGCTATAGGTGAAAGATCCGTTCTAATAACCTACCAAGTAATGATTTGGGACAGTCCTGTATTTTGCCTTTATAAAGTATTTTGCTTTTTTTTTTGCATGTATATTGTTTTCCAGTCTTTGTACCAGTGGTAGTCACATTTCCAAAGCTGAAAATGCCGATGCTGAAAATGCAGTCTCATCATCATCATCATCATTTATTTATATAGCGCCAACAAATTCCGTAGCGCTTTACAATTAGGGACAAACACAGTAAACTAATAAACAAACTGGGTAAAACAGACAAAGAGGTGTGCAGGCCCTGCTCGCAAGCTTACAATCTATAGGACAATGGGAGTTTGATACATGAGGCTAAGTCTACATTTTGCATTTCGGCCCAGCCAGACTGCAAAGGTAAAAGTGATTCAAAAGCTAAATGATCCTGTCACACAACAATGTTGGTCAGGGGGTAGTTGTCTTGTGTGAAATTGTGTAACGGGTGGTAATAGGGTAATGTAGTGAGGTTAAGAGCGTGGTTGAGGAATTTGAATAGATCCATAATAGAGAATTAATCGATAATAGAGAATGCTAAAATGCAGAGGTTATATAACACAGTGCAATGTGACTGCAGATTTAGAAGATAAAGCCTGCCAGACCAATTATTTGTATTTCAGCAATGACAATTAGCAATAGAGCAATGGAGCTCTCCTCTTTGTTTGTTACCTATATAACAAAGTACAATGTTACTGCAGATTTAGAAGATCAAGCCTGCCAGACCAATTATTTGTATTTCAGCAATGACAAATAGCAATGGAGCTCTCCTCTTTGTATGTTACCTATATAACACAGTACAAGAGACTGGAGACTTTGAAGAACACAGCTACCTCTCCTCTTTCTTTTCTACCTATGACACTGCCCAAGTACACTAGAGACTGCACCTCTCTTCTAAGTAAATGGTATAATATAGAGAAGAATAGTAAGGGGCAGTGTACGTGAACACCCCTCTTCTAAGGACATGGTATAATATAGAGAGGAATAGTGAGGGGCAGTATAGATGAGCACCCCTCTTCTAAGGACATGGTATAATATAGAGAAGAATAGTGAGGGGGCAGTGTACGTTAACACCCCTCTTCTAAGTAAATGGTATAATATAGAGAAGAATAGTGAGGGGCAGTGTAGATGAACACCCCACTTCTAAGGACATGGTATAATATAGAGAGGAATAGTGAGGGGCAGTGTAGATGAATACCCCTCTTCTAAGTAAATGGTATAATATAGAGAGGAATAGTGAGGGGCAGTGTACATGAACACCCCTCTTCTAAGGACATGGTATAATATAGAGAGGAATAGTGAGGGGCAGTGTAGATGAATACCCCTCTTCTAAGTAAATGGTATAATATAGAGAGGAATAGTGAGGGAGCAGTGTACATGAACACCTCTCTTCTAAGTAAATGGTATAATATAGAGAGGAATAGTGAGGGGCAGTGTACGTGAACACCCCTCTTCTAAGTAAATGGTATAATATAGAGAAGAATAGTGAGGGGCAGTATAGATGAGCACCCCTCTTCTAAGGACATGGTATAATATAGAGAGGAATAGTGAGGGGCAGTATAGATGAGCACCCCTCTTCTAAGGACATGGTATAATATAGAGAAGAATAGTGAGGGGGCAGTGTACATGAACACCCCTCTTCTAAGGACATGGTATAATATAGAGAGGAATAGTGAGGGGCAGTGTAGATGAACACCCCACTTCTAAGGACATGGTATAATATAGAGAGAAATAGTGAGGGAGCAGTGTACGTGAACACCCCTCTTCTAAGTAAATGGTATAATATAGAGAAGAATAGTGAGGGGCAGTATAGATGAGCACCCCTCTTCTAAGTAAATGGTATAATATAAAGAGGAATAGTGAGGGAGCAGTGTACGTGAACACCCCTCTTCTAAGTAAATGGTATAATGTAGAGAGGAATAGTGAGGGGCAGTATAGATGAGTACCCCTCTTCTAAGGACATGGTATAATATAGAGAGGAATAGTGAGGGGGCAGTGTACATGGACACCCCTTTAAACATAATATGTGTGGATTGTCTCACATTTCAACCTCATGATCTTACCAACTAGTGTACATCCTTACTGTAATGATACAAGATATACATGTATTGTGAATGTAACGTAATTTATATAAATGTGCCATAGTAACTAAATTTCAATATGATTAACCTTCTACTATAAATATTTGAACTCTCAAAATATATTGTAACACTTGTAAACATTTGTAAAGCAAGAAAATTATATAGAGTAGAAAGCAATTAATAAACAGTGTATTAAAATAAGTTAGCTATCTTATTAGCAAATGTATATTGTTGCCTCAAAATTAAGATTTTTTTCATAATAGACATCAATGTAAAATAAATCATATGTAATAATTAAACATTTGGAAGTACCGTAACCAAAAGTCGTTGAATTCACGCTACCTGATAGAGATGGTAATATTCAGACATGAAACATTGTTATGTCCACCCACAGCATTACGCTTTTACATTTTTACAAGTCAATCCACCAAATAGAGTAAAAATTTGTATTTGTTAAAAAAAACACGTTGGTTTGCTTATAATAAAAAGTACAATGAATATATATGGAATCACAGTTGACTTACAAAAGGAATGCCATCTATTCGTTACGTTTGTTGATTATAAATATTAAACACTTTGTTTGGGAACAAGTGCCATGGGTCTGTGCATTACAGTCTTCATGTATTTATAAACAGACAACTTGCCAGCTTTACAAGGTTATAAAGTGACCGTGTCCTTGTTTCAAGTCAAAAATAATTCAATTTATAAGTGTCAATTTCTCCAGCTAGACACAGGATGACATTTGCCACTTTGTGCTATATTATAGACATTCTATCAAAGTGTAATCAATAACATAATATAAGTAAATAGTCACACCTCACATCAACCACTATAAAAAGTGTTTGCAACAATCATCAAATTGCTATTTAATGCTACTGAATAAGCTTGCTAATTCTTGTGGTACATCTGGCTTTGCCTGACTCTGTTACAGAGAACTGATATTGCTAACTTATACTTTTTGATACATGCATGTCATTCTGCTGGTATCCACCTTTGTGACCCATCAGAGAAAAAAATTGCAATTTCTTTAGACGCGGATTACAATATTCTACAAATTATGGCTGCAGACTCTATTTCCCTTGTTCCATCTCAGAAGGTTGGATCTCATTTGAACATTGATGGCTTCCTTTTCTGCAAGAACAAACAGCTTGGAGAAAAGTGCTATTGGCCTTGTCATGAGCAGAAAACTAGCAGTTGTCGATCATCACTATTGAAGTTGCCAATAGCCGGTAAGTAATTTCACATACCGAACATAACCACCAGGCGAGGACAGAAACAACTAATTTTGCCAGAGCAAGAGACAACAACAGGGAACGGGCTCGGAATACGATGGAGATCTCGGCACAGATCATCTAACATGTCACAGCTGAAATGTCATCAACCAGCACAGTTGATCTGCCAAATTGAGCTGCTCTCAGGCAATCGGTGAAGAGGGTGAGATTCACATATATATGCCGTCACAGCCCACGTCCATCAACCAGATAAATGTTAAAGAAAATTTAAAGGAAATTGATGGGGAGCAATTTCTGGGAAAGGACAGCACTTTTAGATCTGAACGCATTTTACTGTTTGCTACTTGTGAAAATTTGCAAAAACTTCATATTGGGTCATGGATGACACCTTCAAGACCTGCCCAACATTATTTCATCAGATCTACACCTCAAATGTTACGGTGGGTACAGATGAAGACACCCGACGGATTGTGCCCCTGGTGTATGGATTACTTTCGAGTAAAATCCAGAAGTGTTATGAAAGGTATTTGCAAGACCTCAAGGAGTATGCCAATGAGCTTGACATCGAGTTGGCACCGCAATATATCCTAACCTATTTTGAGATTGCTGCTATCAATTTCACTCAACGTAAATTCGGAACATGCACTCATAAATGTTGCTTGTTTCATTTGGGGTAGAGCATTTACAAAGTCATCAACACAGCAGGATTATCTCAGCTATACAGAGTGGACACTGGTTTTGTACTTCTGATGAGGCATTTGCAAGCCCTGGCAGTTCTGCCAGCAAACAAGATCCCGGCTGATTTTGAAGAATTAAAAAGACATTTTCCAGACAATGCAGAAGCAGTGTTGAAATATTTTGAGGAAAACTATGTACTGGGAAGACATTGCAATAGAACCCGGAGACAATCTACAAGAATATCACCATTGTTTACCCCAAGCAATTAGTTAGTGCATGAAAATAACAGTTTGGGCATTCCAGGAACAGGTAATAAATTGGAAGGTTGGCACCGGCGGTGGAACAGTATATTGGGCGAGAAGAAGTTATGTGTCTACAACCTGATCATCTCCTTTATCAAAAAAACAGAACACGACAAAAGCCTAAATAGAGAAGGTGACTGCCAACCACAACCTGCAACCAGACTGCTAACACTAGAAGGACACCACCAAGAAGGGAGCAGAAACAGCTTTACAAACCTGCATCAGCCAAAGAGAGGATGGGCACTGATGACCTGTTTAAGAGTGTTAACGTACAACTTATAAATTTGCTGTACCTGATAGTCATTGTCAACATAAATTTACGTGACCACAAAATTCAGGGTGTGTACTTATAAAAACTGTCTGCGCTTTGCCAGTGCTATGTACTGTTCAACCATATAAAAATATTTTATTTTTTACAGGTCCTGTCTTCCCTTAAACAAAGTAATGTTTTGATGTCTGACTGTAAATGGGAGTGTGAAGCTTGCTTCCCTCGAACTACGGGTAAGTCTGCCCTTTGAGCAATATGTGACCATGTGCAATGTTGACCACTACGCTATGAAAATGAAACAACGAAGTGATGCATTTTTTGTTTAAAATTGTGTTATGCCTGTTGGAAAGCGAGTGCCTGAGGTGATCTTCAAACAAGTCTGGATGGGTGCGTGAAGCTTGCTTCCCTCGAATTGTCGGTAAGTCTGTCCATAAAGCAATGTCTGACCGCTGCGCTACCGTAAGGTCATTACTACTTTTTTATTAAAGTTTAACATTAACTGTGTGACCTTTATAAGGAAAATAAGGAAAATAAGGGCATGTTGTTTGCTAAGAAGAGGATGAATAAGATGATTATTTGATTAATTGAATGGATCTATAAAATACTGTGTATGGCAGGTATATAATGACCGATTCCCTGAGGCTATTTCTAAACTAAATTCTTTGTTCTGTTTTTGTAGGAAAATAGGTCAGAAAATAAGATGAAAAGGATCAAGTTATTTTGGAATTTCAGAGGATTACTGAATACACAATTGTAATAGGATCCTGGCATCCGCCAAAATAATGACACAATGCTTTTAATCTTATTAATAATCAATCTCATTAATTATTTGGATATAATGCAATTTGCATCTTCACGCTATTTTAGTCACGTCGAATAATGCGCACCTGTGACATCTCAGATCTGTACTTTAGAGGCATTATTTCATACAACCTTTAGAGCTTTCCCCTAATACCATGCCAACCATAAACAATGTATCCCAGTTGTTATGCATGCGCATCCCAAACTAGAAATCCGTAAGAGCGACTTACGCGATCCCTGTGTTTGACAAGGCTGTATGTATATATATATATATATATATATATATATATATATATATATATCACCTAAATATTACATACATCTATTGACCTCCACTGTCAAATAGCACACCATTATGTGTTAGTCGCTAAATAGATACCAATCTATCATTTACCTTACTATACTGCATTATCTATATAAACATCCATTCATTCTATGCATTTCAGTTATCTAAACATACAAAACAGGCATAAAGATACAAGTCTTTTACTTTACAAAGATAATCGAACATACAGCACATAAATGCATACATACAATACAGATAGTCCATTATAGATTAAACAGACAGTGCTAAAAGTTCAGAAGTAAGTATTTAATATCCCATTATGTTGTGTGTGTATATATATATATTGTAACAAAAGGAGGCATTTAGCTGGCAATATGCAGAGAAAGCAGGGAAGTAGAGTAAAACATTGACACAGTTATGTACCTAGGTGGAGATTAAACCAGGTAAAAACATATGTGTAGTTTAAAATTGGTTTACTTACATGATTTAAAAGCTGCTTCCTCTCAGCAAACAGACTGGGTGGGTCTGATAGTCTAAACAGAGCCAGGGATGGGCGTTTCCTTTTAAAGAGAAGGTGGGTGTGTCACCTGTCCATCAAGCTAGGCCTGTGGGAGGAGTGTCAGGTATAAAACCCTGCTTGTTTCATTGTTCAGGGAGATCAACGCTGGGCTAGCTGGCTGATCTGGACAGAGAGCTGGACTATGTATAGTAAGCGTTGAGGGTCTCCATAATTGCTGTGCAAGTATACAGTGTCAAAACATTATTACCATCCTGACAATAAAGAACCATAAAAAGGAAGAAGTTGTACGCGTGTGCTTCTGCAGTAGCGGGCTCTTGCCACAATATGTACTAGTGTATTTGCTGTAAGACAGAAATGTATAGGAGTATATGGTCAGTATTGCTCTTCCGTGTACTATGTGTATAGATGTAACAAGAGAGAGAAAGAATATGTTTTAAGAGTGTATGTTTAAATGTGTACAAAATGAGAGAGTGCATAATGCATGTGTGTATACCATGTTCCCTGAAAGATGGGGGATGCGATTATAAATTGCAGGCAGAATACATATAAGGTAAATAAACAGATATATGTTTAAGTGGTAGATAAGGAAAGATTAAATGAAAGCGAGAGAAAGATATAAGATAAACGAGAGAGTGATACAGGAAGATTGCATAGTGCCTGTGTGGATAACATGTGGTCAGAGTATTCAGGGTGAGAAAGAGATGAGGAGGATGGGAGGTAGAGTTCATTGTAGTGTAAGTAGCAAACATTCCTGAGAAGCTAGCCTTTGCAAAGTATATATGAAAAGGTTACTTAAAGATTCAGAGAGTTAAATGGAAAACTTTACATATATGTGCAAGCAAAGTAATTATAAATTGCAGGCAGAATACGTATAAGGTAAAAGATTCAAAAGAAAGATATACAGACAGATATAAAAATATAATAGTTACAGACAGATAATGTATAAGCTTACTGTGGAGTGGTTATGTCCTGTGGGCTCCAGGTGTAAGAGAAGTTTCCAAGTGTGTATGCGGTGTGATGGAAAGAGGGTGATTTATCTGCCTCACTGGCTTATAAACCTTTACCCATAATTCAATGCTATAGGTGGGAGTGGTTACCCTCTGCCACACCCACGCAACCGGACACAGCCTGCAATGATGACTCACTGCTCTGTGTTTCTTAGTGAACACATGTTTTTTCTTGCAATGCTCTTTGACAAATGCCACATGTAAGACAATTTCTTTGGTTGAAATGCTCTGGCTTTCAGCCAGTTCACATCTTATTCCGTGCCTAAGTTTGGAGCATGTAAACAGCAGATTTGTAATTAATCATTTATAATTATTCTTGGGTCAAATAACACTGTATGTAACTTTTTAGACATTAAAATTATTATGACAGAAATTACAGTTGCTGAAGAATAGGCATTTTTATTATTGGGTCCAATGTCTAAATAAGACAAATATCATACTTACTAGTAATTTCTATTCCATACAGACAACTAATGCAAAGATAACATGGGGTCCATCACTAATATAAATAAATATAACAAGCATATGGTGGAGAGATGGCATAGGGTCTTCCATCTATATATATAACACAGAGTCCATCACTACTATCCATGAATATAACTGGCATATCGTGGAGTGATGACATAGGGTCTTCCATCTATATATATAACACAGAGTCCATCACTACTATCCATGAATATAACTGGCACATCGTGAAGTGATGACATAGGGTCTTCCATCTATATATATAACACAGGGTCCATCACTGCTATCCATGATTATAGCTGGAACATTGTGGTGTGATGGAATAGGGCCTTCCATCTATATATATATATATATATATATATATATATATATATATAGCACAGGTCCATCACTGCTATCCATGAATATAACTAGTATATTTTGAAGTGATGGCACAGAGCCTTCCACCTATATATATATATATATATATATATATATAACACAGGTCCATCACTACTATCCATGAATATAACTGGCATATCATGGAGTGATGGCATAGAGCCTTCCATCTATATATATAACACAGGGTCCATTACTACTATCCTGGAATATAACTGGCATATCATGGAGTGATGACATAGGGCCTTCCATCTATATATATAACGCAGGTCTATCACTGCTATCCATGAATATAACTGGTATATCATGGAGTGATGACATAGGGCCTTCCATCTATATATATAACGCAGGTCTATCACTGCTATCCATGAATATAACTGGCATATTGTGGAGTGATGGCATAGGGCCTTCCATCTATATATATATATATATAACGCAGGTCTATCACTGCTATCCATGAATATAACTGGCATATCGTGGAGTGATGGTATAGGGCCTTCCATGAAAAAAATGTAAATGTTTTTCTATTAAATCTATGTTAATAGAATGTGATAAAAGGTTCATGTTGCAATTTAAAATTATGAATAATTAAGCTATTTGATTGAACATGCTAATTAAATTACTAAGGGGGCTTTGAAAATTGTTAATATTTGGAATATAGTTACATATAGTAACAATATCCTTTTTTGAATTCTCAACAAGGTGAAAAGAAAGAATGGACAAGAAGAGATTTAAATTCTCAATTAATGGATTCAATGTTGCCATGCATGAATTTTACATTTAGTGAATTAAATCAAGCATTTTACATAATGAAAATATGTATTATTAATAAATTCATACATATACTACAAAATGTGTCTGTGAAGTGCCTACATTTTATATATATATATATATATATATATATATATATATATATATATATATATTTATATATATATATATATATTTATATATATATATATATATATATATATATTATATCATACTTTGCTTAGGTGTAAAACGGTGAAACACTTATTGCATAAAATTAAACAAATATCTTATAATAACAAGTATAGAACAGTAATGAACAATAAGGTAAAAGAGAACATTTTTTAAATAATATTAGACAAAACAAACCAAACAAATTACATACTTTTAATGTTGAAAACAATTATATTCAAAGGTATTGATGCAATTTTAATAATTACCATCAGGATCACAATAAACATTAATAATTATACATCATACACCGCTGCAGTGTATTATTATTATTAATTTTTATTTATAAGGCGCCACTAGGTATCCGTAGCGCCGTACATGGACAGACAGAAACACCATACAGGGTGAGACAGCACAGTACAGTTAACAAAAAAGCACAGTGACTCGGAAGCTCAATGTACAGCTAGATAAGAGGTGAAGCCCCCAGCTGGGTAGCTAGAGGGGTAGAAGGGCAGGAGGAGACAAGGAGCTGGAGAGCAGAGTTAAGGTGGTGGAGAACAGGAGGAAAGGAGGTCCTGCTTGAAGGAGAGTACAATCTAAGGGGAGGGTAGGATGGACATAGACGCAAGGGTAGGAGGAGTAAAGGGGGAGATCGGAGGCAGAGATGGAGAGGGGGAGAGAGGGGAATGACGAAGAGGGAGGTAGGAGGAGGGCAGTATAGGGAGGGCGGAAGGTGGGAGGCTGGAAGGAGGTTGGTTACATAAAATTGCACAAACTGTACATAAAGTGTACATAAAGTCAGTTACATAAAGTGTACATAAAATATTGGTTATTAATATTACTTCCTCCCAGACCATAGATTAAAGTTTAACACAATAACACTCATACACACTCCAAGACAGCCTAGGTATAATTAAAATTACAGACATAACAACTGCAGGAATTATTTTGAAGTATAGCATAAAATGGTAGTAACAAACACGGGTAGAGAATAAATTACAACATACACTAATGAAAAACATGGTCGAGATAAAGCGCAAGAGAAGACAGGGAAGTGGGAGTTATTATAAATAAAAATTTAACTTCTAACAATTAAGCCGCGAAGGCCATATTATTTTAATAATATACAAGGAAAAAATACCTTTTAACAGATAAAAAGACCATAATGTGTAATATAGCAAATTATTGATTGAAGAAATCGGGTACATATGGAATTACATAACAATTACTATGATTAATTTTACTATTGCCATTTTCATTAACAGATTTTGATGGTGAGTACATTGGCTTCTCAAGTTTAGCCAAATAAATCTTCTTGGGAGTTTAAATTATTGTTAGATTTAAAGTTTATATGTCGACATTTTTATTTTGTAGGTTATGTAACTGAGTAGTCATCTTGTGTGTCAGAATTTTTACAGTGTCAGTAATATTGATTGTAGGCATTTATTATGTAGTGATTTTGGTTTTGTCGGAAATTATATTTAAGTCTGAAATTTATGTGTAGATATTTCTGTAATGTCGGAATTATTGATTGTTGGCATTTGTGTCCTAATATTAGTTTTGTAGATGATGTCTGCATATCAGCATATTGTGTGTAGGCTTATTTTGCGTCTGTTTTTCATTGTGTCTACCATATAGCTGTCACAGTACTGTGTGTGTCGTCATTTTATGTCGTTGATAATTCCAGTGTCGGAAAATTCATGATCAACGCTTTTGAACTACATACTATTCTCCCACTACACAGCGCTGCAGAATTTTGTGAAACATAAACAAATGATAATAATTGTGCGCTGTCGTATCTGCCACTTCTGAGCATTCACAGAGTGATTTTGTGCATCATATGCTCAAAATCAGCAGATATGTGCCCTAATGAGTCAGGTCCATGGTCTGTTCTGTGGCTTTTATGTTTTCCATCATGTGATTTGTCGTCTGTTCATGTGGAAAGTTCCATCAGATAAGGATGACACTGATATAAAATAAACAACTATCAGATGAAGCCAGAGTATTACTCTGACACCTGATTATAGATGCACTGTCCATTATACACAGCCCTCACCTGTGATACTGATACTAAACATATTTGCATTCGATGTTCAAATTTATCTGAGACTCTTGTCTCTGTCTAATCATTACACTGCAGACTTCTCATCCATAAAGTAATCATTGTTAAAGAAAATCACACGTGGATCATAACTGATAGAAAATGTCAGCTCCGGAACTGTACAAATTAATTATTATCATGATAACTGGGATCTCTGGGACCATCATATGTCCTTCACTTTTCAATGTGTATTTCAAACACTGGAATAAGATCAGTAATCTGGGATTTAGTGAAAAGATCCAGTTTGTTATTGTGCTTACAAATGTCCTCTTCCAGGGCTACTTGACTGTTCATGGTATATTAGACTTCTTTGGGATATATCTGATGCTGGACAAAACAATGTTTTTATTCATGATTGTGCTAAGAAGTTTCCTGACGGATGTTAGTTTCTGGAACACCACCTGGCTCTCTATATTCTACTTTACCAGACTGGTGAACATTTCCCACGATTGTTTTATTCGTATAAAAACAAGGTTCACATCTTCTGTTCCTCAACTCTTAATGGGATCAACGTTATTTTCCATTGTTATTAATATGCCAGTCTTTTGGACAACAGACATTTCCATTTCCAAAAATAGCACTAACACACCAACCATGTCTGGTTTTCGAGTCACTAGGAATTATACTTGTCTGGTCTTCAGGTCATTGATTAGATTTTGTCTTCCGTTATCTACTACTTGTCTCTGTATCGGGCTCAGTGTCACAACTGTACTGAGACACATCTGGAGGATGAAGAGACAATCTCATGTAACATCTCCTCAGCTCCAGGGCCATGTCCGAGCCGTCAGGTCAATGGTTGTACGTTGTATAATGGACATTGCTTTGTATTTGACTACAGTAACTATAGTTTTAGCATCAATGTTAGATCAAAATCAATTTTTGCAGTTCACCCTCTGGCTATTTATCCAGCTTTATCCATCTGTCCAGACTCTGATTTTATTCTTTGCAAATCCCAGGTTAAAGAGCAGATTATGTGGTCGCAGCGTCACCCCCTGAAAATAAAATCTGTACAGAATAATGTGAACTATGTTATATCCCATTTCTTAATGAGACAGAACATATTATATCTGTAAATAATAAATTACTGAAGGATCATTGTTATCAGAAGGGGTATTTCAAGTATGTTATCATGTATTTTAGGGAAAAAAATAAAAAATATAGAAAATCATTAGAGTTTAAATAAACACAATTTATACATGTATTATATATTATTTATGCCTGGGACTATATTATAAGGCTGTGTGTTTCTATTACTATAATGTAGTCATGTTTTACTTGTCAGTTTAAAGTGTAATAAATAAATATTCTACCTATCCTTACAAGTGTGATGTCTGTGTCTGATTCGCTAAGGAACTTAGGCAAGAAAATTCTTACTTAAGTCTCCTGGACAAAACCATATTAAAATTAAAGGGATGAAGACTAGTTTTCTACGCCCTTGGATTGCTCGACGCGTTTCGTCTTGATGATCACAAGACTTCCTCTGTGCTCCTGAGGAAGTCTTGTGATCATCAAGACGAAACGCGTCGAGACTTACTGTTGATCAGCTGTACCTGGTGAACTATATGTGAGTTCAGTATTACCTTGTTTATTAAATTTGTATTGCTCTTTACAATTGTATCCTCTTCCATTTAATATACCGCCGCTGGAAGGGTGTCCATTGCACGAGATACAGCTGCTTATAAAGAAAACATCTTCTGGCTATTATGCTCATATTTCTGGTACGCATATGAATTATTACCTACACATAAAATGGTGTGTTTTTCTGGGCTACGTTGTTCTATATATATACCCTGGTGCATTTTGAACATTACACCCTTTTAAATATTCTGTGGTGTTTCACGTGGTGCATTATCCTTTGTATTACAATATTATACTATGTTTGCCTTTCTCCACGCCCTTGGATTGTTCCTGAGTTGAGATCTAGTGTTACAGCTCTCAAAGAGGATCCACTCAAGTCTAGATTATACATCTTTACCTGACGGTACGCATATATATACATATTTTGTTCCTTGTTGTCCTGGTATAACACTATGAGGCGCCCCGCCTGTGCTTTGTTCTAGTGACTATTTTCTTCTGGATTGACCATCTGGATACAGGCTTATACGTGGCTGCCACTCACACATGAGTGAAGTGATTGTGGACTATTAATTATTATATCTGATACTATATAGTATTGTGAACCTCTATATATAACACTAACTGATGTGGTAGACAGCGCCAGTGTATATCAATTGTTGTGGTTATATATATATATATATATATATATATACATACAAGTTAACCCATGCATGATACTCATGCATTCTAGTCAAATCAAGCTACTTAAGGTGTTAAAAAGGTTCTTGTCATGCATTTGGGCCTAGCCCAGGCCTCCTCAGGGGAAGAGCGTTACTTTCTGAGCAAGCGCCCTTTTTTAACGTGGTTTTGTCCACATGTCACCACCTCATCATTCTTCTCCAACACCTCATCCTTCATCTTCATCGCCACATCCTTCAACAAGCTACTTAAGGTGTTAAAAACTCCCCACTGTCACCCCCGGCAACCACCAACCACTCCCAACTGTCACTTCTCCTTCAAGAAATATATAGGTCAGTGTATAACTCTGCCCAGCAGGTGGCGCTGCAGCTTGGTTTTTTTTTTTACACCCACGCCACTAGGCATTTATATAGTAGATATATATGTATGTATGTATTATAGGATAAACTAACATTAGTTAGGTTGAAATGTTAATTACCATGATAAAATACCTTTCTATTATTACACAAACTGATTCAGACTGTCATTCATCCCACATTCTGAAACCACCACCCGATGTGCTAGGAATCTTTTCTTACTCCAAATATCCTCATTGCAGCTAGAGTGGCTATAGCCCAAAACTGGAAGAACCCTTTTCCTCCTGCTCTTCACAAGATAATATCTAAAATTAAGTTCAGCTTTAAATTGGAGACTATAGGTATGGCCAACTCGATCTCCACTCTCCCCTTCATTAAATGGTCCCCTTGCCATAATTTCCAGTCCGCTAGATAGGTTCTACCAGCATCTGATCTCAACACTATATCTGATCCTTTACTCTTTTTATCTTAACAACCTCCACAGAACTAATTATGTTTGATTCTCTTGGTTCAGTGTTTGTTTTGACAACGTTACAAAGTTTTTTAGGTGAGAATGAGGATTTAAAATTTGATTCTATATGAAACAGGAAACCAGTGTAGAGATTTGTCCTGTGGGGAGGTGGCAGTAAAGCAGCAGAGAAGATAAAAATCGCTCTCCCCGAGGCGTTGATGAGCAACTGAAGTAGGGAAGATATGGGAGAGAGGGAGACCAGACAGGAGTAGGTTGGAGCAATTAAAGAAGGAGATATTTAGAGAGGATGAGAGTTTTGCTATTGTAAATGGTGAGAAAAGCTTTATCCTGGTGATGGTTTGAATTTGGCAGTAGAGGCAGAGAGCTTGGATTTAGGGAGTGATGTTGAGGGTAGCATCCAGTGCGTGGAAATGAGAAATAGAGGAGAGTGCCATGTCTGGTAAGGGGGTTCAGAGTTTCTAGATAGATCAAAGATGATTAACTAAATTTTAGACATGTTGGTCCTGAGTCATTAAGGGACGCATACTGAACGCAGTGCATGTACGTGAAATGATGAATATGCCTGGCCGTTGCGAACGGCCGAAGTCAACAAGACATGCATTGTCACATACGCAGCTTAATGATTTTGGGTGCAATTGTTCCTACAGTTTGTGCTCATGTCCCTGCATATCAGCACATACTACGATGTCCTGCTGTACTTGAAGAAGTGAACGCTACGCTTTCGAGTGCCATAGGCACATCATCGGGGTATTTCTCAAGCGTTGATTCATGTTTTACTGACTACCCTTGTTTGGTATATAGTGGTGGTTGTAATGAACATTAAAATATGTGTTTCCCATTGTTATTAGAGATGCTCAGGCTCGGTTCCTCGAGAACCGAACACACCCAAACTTAGGGGATCCGATTACTGGGCTCGGTACTTTAGCGCTTTATTTCGTAATCAAAAACGAGGCAAAATGTTATTGTTACATAATCGGATCTCGGATCTCGCTAGTTTTGAAATCAATAAATACCGCCCTCCATGGCGATATAGTGCCATTTGAAATTGAGACATAGAAGGGGTAGCACACTGTGTAGAGCAGTTGGTCAGGCAAATAGATAGAATTGAATGAGGAGGGGGTAGCAGTGTTCAAGAAAGTCTACAGTGACATTCAGGAGAGATCCATTGCTAATTCTCATTGCAGAAAAATACAAATACTAGTGATGTCAGGGTTGGTGTAATTCTGCAGTCAAATTCTGCAGTGCTATATAGGTAACCCACAAAAAGGAGAGATCCATTGCTAAATCTCATTGCCAAAAAATACAAATACTAGTGCTGGCAGGGTTGGTGTAATTCTGCAGTAAAATGCTACTGTGTTATATAGGTAACACACAAAGAGTAGAGCTCCAGCTCCAGAGCTAATTGTCATTGCTGAAATACAAATTTTAGGCCTTTCAGGCTTTTCTTCTGAATTTGCAGTCAAAGTGTGTGGTGTTATGTACACCCAATGAGAAGAGCTCCATTGCTCCATTGCTAATTGTCATTGCTGTTATACAAATACTAGACCTTGCAGGCTTGTCTTCTGAATTTGCAATCAAAGTGTACGGTGTTATCAAAATGGATTCACAACAGTACACAGAAGACCAGGAGCACCAAGCAGCTGCTGGCACCAGTCATGATGATAGTAATCCCTGTACATCATCTGGTAAAGCCTATGTAAAAGTGTTTTTAAGTCAGGTAACACTATTTCAGCGAAACAAAAATGTAAAAAAAACACCTTTTACCTTGGTCAAGAAAAAAGAGCTGTAATCCAGACAAAGTTATCTGCAGAAAAAGCTAAAATTGCCAACATGCCATTCTACACATGGCAGTGGCGAAGAAAGAATGAGGCCTTCGCCTTCCTCTATGAGTGCGAGATCTGAAACTGTTACTGAGGCAACTTCTTGAAAGGTCAGTCGTGACCAAGCAAGACCTTGTCATTTGGACTCCAAAAGTGGTGCCCAAATACTTTTATGTGTAAAAGCCAAGCTGCAAGAAAACAGTAAGGCATTAATTGAAAATGTGTGTTCAGATTAAGAAATAACACCAATCGCTGAGGAGAGTCTATCCACGAGTGCTATGTGTAATCATGACCATTCTGATATTGTACCCATAAAAAAGGCCCCTTTCAGCATTTCTGCAGATGTGTGCCTGAACAGCCCGAGTGTAGCCGGTGATACACCAATTGAGGATGCCACTTTGGAATTGGAACAGGATGAGGGGGATATTTGCATAGCCAACGAATATTTGTCTCATTCTCAAAACCTTTGGCCATGACTGTATAGGCTATTGGGATCTGAAATTGAATTATAAACCAAATATTGTTGAGATTTAACAGAATAACTCAAAGTTATTCAGTCTTTCTTAATAAGTTTGATATGTTTATAAATTTCCCTCTTGAGAGATCTAGAAGTACACCCTACATACTAAAAAATAAACCACAAAATGAGATCCCTGAATATTAAATTACTCTTTAGTGCTAAATAATCATCATCATCATCACCATTTATTTATATAGCGCCACTGATTCCGCAGCACTGTTCAGAGAACTCACTAACATCACTTCCTGCCCCATTTAGGCTTACAGTCTAAATTCCCTAGCACACGCATACACAGACAGACACACAGACTAGGGTCAATTTGTTATTAGTCAATTAACCTACCAGTATGTTTTTGGAGTGTGGGAGGAAACTGGAGCACCCAGAAGAAACCAACGCAAACAAGGGGAGAAAATACAAACTCCTCACAGATAAGACCATGTCGGGAATTGAACTCATGACCCAAGTGCTGTAAGGCAGAAGTGCTAACCACCTAACTTCTATTAGATCAACACTATATATACCCATGTCACAGCTTTTACATCTAAACCATTTATTTGTGACATAGTTGTCACTAATAATTTTTACTGACGAACAATTCTGAATTTCAATGCTAGTATTCCACCTATAAATACATTTAAGGGTAGGGCCAAGAATATATCCTAAAATGGCATCTATAATAGGAGTTTGCAAATGCTTTTTAAAAATATACTCTATTTTTGTATAGTATTCTCTATGTTTTTCTTTGGTACTGTAAGTGCTCCTGTTGGACAACAGATGAATACATAGAACCAATAAGTGTACAAGAGGTCTTCACCGATAGCAAGCCACCTTTCCTATAGAGAGCTAAATTCTCACAGGTACTCGGATACCCCCAGGACTTGTGCTCTCAGCAGTAGAGCTTTATCTGGAGTGACAGGTGAGGAATGGGTATAGAGACTGGAAGTACACTGACAGACTAAGGAGCACTACAGTTGATAGTGCACTAGAAAATAACCTGAGAGGAGGCAAATGTCAAGGCAGGCAGCAAGCAGGAGTAACCAAAGAAACCAAAGGTCAGGAAAGGCACAAGCGAGGAGGTCCAGTAGCAAAGCCAAAGGTTGAGATGGGCAGCAGACAAGAAAATCAAACAACAATGCAAAAGTCAGGCAACAGTATATCAGAAAAAGAATAGTACACCAAAGCAGCAGGGTACACGAATGACCACAGCAAATGCCAGAGCACTCCATTAGGAGTGAGCCCCTGCATATTGATACAATTGCAATCATGTTACTACCGACGATAGAGAAAGAAGCTTCCTGACACATCAGTTATATGAATTAGTTATATGCATAATATAAACCAACACCCTATTTTTTCACAAACATAACAAATCTGGATCTCAACCCTTTAACTGCACCAATTAATGATGATATTAGCCTTTTCTGATGTACGTAAAAAATTATATATTTTATATAACTGTTTGAATATTAGCGTAATAAAAATAAAACTAAATATCTAGTTTAAAGGAATTTTCAAACTGGGTGGTGGTTGCATTTCTGTACGTATTTCACCACTGTTATGTGGCTTCTTCCGCAGGTTCTCTTACAAGAACCACATATAGTTTCATACCACTATCAGGCTGCTCATTTGTTTACATCAATTCACTTTGTTTACCTTTTCCTCACTTATATTCTTAAATTATATTTGTAATCATCTCTGTTTTCACACCGTCCCCTCCCTCTGCCACTTCAACTGCTAATCCCTCTGCCATCTCCTAGGCCTAGTTTGCCATCAATTTCATACATCTAAAACCCCTAGTACACTACACCTAGTACAAATACTTGATATCTTATTTATACACTGAAATGTAAAGTTGATATTTGTGTGTTACATGATAAAACAGCCAGTATTTAAATTTTGTGTAAAATAGAAAACCAGTTTTCATCCCTATCATTTTAACATGGTTTTGTCCAGGAGATTTAAGTAAGAAATTTCTTGCCTAAGTTCCTTAGTGAATCAGACACAGACATCACACTTGTAAGGATAGCTAGAATATTTATTTATTACACTTTAAGCTGACAAGTAAAACATGACTACATTATACTAATAGAAACACACAGCTTTATGATCTAGTCCCAGGAATAAATAATATATAATACATGTATAAATTATGTTAATTTAAAATCTATTGATTTCTATATTTTTTATTTTCTTCCCTATAATTCATGATAACATACTTGAAATACCCCATCTGATAACAATGATCCTTCAGGTGTTTATTATTTACAGATATATTATGTTTTGTTTCATTAAGAAATGAGACATAACATAGTTCACATTATTCTGTACAGATTTTATATTCAGGGGGTGAC
Source organism: Mixophyes australis (assembly GCA_036250195.1). Lineage (NCBI taxonomy): Eukaryota > Metazoa > Chordata > Amphibia > Anura > Limnodynastidae > Mixophyes > Mixophyes australis. The sequence continues at coordinate 3,432,835 of JAVHZZ010000007.1, forward strand.
GCTGCGACCATATAATCTGCTCTTTAACCTGGGATTTGCAAAGAATAAAATCAGGGTCTGGACAGATGGATAAAGCTGGATAAGTAGCCAGAGGGTTAAGTGCAAAAATTGATCAATATGTAACAATGACGATAAAGCTGTAGTTGTTGTTATTAAATACAAAGCAATGTCCCATATAACACGTACAACCAATGACCTGACGGCTCGGACATGGGCCTGGAGCTGAGGAGATGTTACATGAGATTCTCTCTTCATCCTCCAGACGTGTCTCAGTACAGTTGTGACACTGAGCCCGATACAGAGACAACCACTGAATAACGGAAGACAAAATCTAATCAATAATCTGAAGACTACAGAAGCATGATTCCCAGTGATCACATAATCATACATTGTTGGTTTGTCAGTGATATTTTTGGAAATGGAAATGATTGTTGACCCATAGAATGACATATTAATAACAATTGAAAATAACATTGATCCCATTATGAGATGAGCAACAGAAGACGTGAACCTTGTTTTTATACGAAGGAAAAAATGGTGGGAAATGTTCACCAGTCTGATAAAGTAGAATATAGAGAGCCAGGTGGTGTTCCAGAAACAAACATCCATCAGGAAACTTTTAAGCACAATCATGAATAAAAACATTGTTTTGTTCAGCATCAGATATATCCCAAAGAAGTCTAAAATACCATGAACAGTCAAGTAGCCCTGGAAGAGGACATTTGTAAGCACAATAACAAACTGGATCTTTTCGCTAAATCCCGGATTACTGATCTTATTCCAGTGTATGAAATACACACTGAAAAGTGAAGGACATATGATGATCCCAGAGATCCCAGTGATCATGATAATAATTATTTTGAAAAGCCTCAGAGCTGACCACATTGTCTATCAGTTATGATCCACGTGTGATTCCTCTTTAACAATGATTACTTTATAGATGAGAAGTCTGCAGTGTAATGATTAGACTAGAGAGGAGATTCAGATAAATTTGAACATCAAATGCAAATATGTTACGTATCAGTATCATCCGTATCTGATGGAACTTTCCACATGAACAGTAGACAAATCACATTATGGAAAACATAAAATCCACAGGAGAGACCATGGGCCTGACTCATTAGTGCACATATCTGCTGATTTTGAGCGTATGATGTGCAAAATCACTCTGCGAATGATTAGAACTGGCAGATATGACAGCGCACAGTAAAGGCACTTACTATAACCTGCAAGAAAGGGGAGTGATCAGGGCATTTTGCTGCAGGCAAAGTATAGTGTGGGTTTGACAAACTGGAGCGACGTGGGAGTAGTCTTCCACTTCTGCCATATCTCTTGCTGCAGCTATGGGGCTATTCTAAGTTGAGCCTGCGGGTCGGTCGGCATCACAGTTGGCCGATCCACCTGCTCTGTACAGTGGGGAAAAAAAAAAAAAAATCGTTTTTTTTTAAAAAAAATAAAAGCTGGTAGGCCCCCCTACCTACTGCTATTAACTCTAGTGCTGCCAGCCTAGTGCTGGTTGCCACAAATTTGGGGGTAAGAAAGTGTAGGTTCCCCTGATTTCACAAAAGCAGCAGGGGGTAGTTGGCATTATAGCAGAGGGACACACAGCAGGTGTCCCTCTCCATAACGGCAATCTAGCACGGGGTTGGATTCCCTAGAGAATGGAAAAAATATTGTGCAGCCCCTCCCTCTAGGAATATCCAGCCCCATGCTGAAAACACTAAGACTATTCCTACATCCCTGGGGTGGTGGTGTAGGGTAATAAAGTGAAACAAATAGAAAAAAATGTGTAAAACACTATTTTTCTTTGTGGAACTACAAGTCCCAGCCAGCACGATCTGCCATTAACAGTCTATTTTATAGTTGAAGAGAGGACACTTTTATCAGACAGATCTGAGTTTATCTTATTATTAGAGCACTTCATGCTATAAGATGTTAAAATGACCCAACAGATTGAGTACAGGTAAAAGTTAGATAAAATGGCAGATGACAACTAAGTATTAAGCATTAAGTAACAGAACAACTCAAAATTATTAGCCCTTTTTAATAAATGTGATATGTTTGTAAATTTTGCTCTTAAGAGATCTAGAAGTACACCTTACGTACTCAAATATAGACCACAAACTGAGATCTGTGAATCTTAAATTACTGTTAAACAATGTTAATTCTGTTAGGTCAAAACTATATGTAGCCATGTTACAGGTCTTAAATCTACTGAGGTACATTTCTGATTTTCAACACTAATATTTTTTCTATAAATACATTTAGGCATAGGCCAAGAAGAGATCTTAAAATGGAGACTATAATAGGAATTTCCCAGTGATTTTTAAAAATATACTCCACTTTTGTATAATTGTCTATATGCTTTTCTTTGATAATGAGCAAGCTGGAAAACAGATTAATCCCTAGAATCCACAAGTGTACACATGGTGGTTACCTATAGCAAGTCACCTTTCCCATAAAGTACTATATACTCATAGGTACTCAGATGACCCCAGGTCTTGAGCTCAGAGTAGCAGGGATTTATCTTTAGTTCCAGGTAGCGAAATGGGTATAGAGACTGGAAGTACACTGAAAGACTAAGGAGCAGTACAGAGAATAACCATAGAGGAAGCAATTGTCAAGGCAGGCAGCAAGCAAGGATAACCAGCCAAGCCAAAGGTCAGGATGGGCAGCAGACAGGAAAATCCAAAGACAATTCAAAAGTCAGGTAACTGGAGATCAGAAAATAATAATACAATAAACCAGCAGTGTACACAAATGAAATCAGAAAACACTCTGCACTCCCTACCATTTAAACATCAGAATACTCCATTAAGAGTGAGCCCCCTACAGCCTATTGCTGCAATTATGGTCATGTTACCACCCATGATGGAGAAAGAAGCTTCCTGGCACATCAGTTATATGAAGTAAAATAGCATAATATAAACCAACAACCTAAATTTTCACAAACATAAGAAATCTGAACCACAACCCATTTAACTGCAGCGATTAATGATGACATTAGCCTTTAGTGCTGTATGTAATAGATTATATATACTTTATTGCTGTTTGAATATTAATGAATGTGAAAAATGAAATACAAATAATTAGCTGAATATCTAAGTTAAAGGAATGTTCAAACTGTGTGGTGGTTGCAGACTACGCATTTCACCACTGGTATGCAGCTTCATCAGAGGATTCTCTTGCAAGAAGCACAAATAGATTTCTTACTTATTGTATGTATAATCTGCTTTTCCTCTGGCTTTAGTAAATCTAGATAGGATGTTATCAAGGGGTGAGGAGATAGATTATGACCTTTAATGATAACTATCACCCAATGTTTAATATGGAGTCCCCAGAAAATAAGTTATTCAAAGAGACAAACAACCAAATGTCTTATTCACTCTCTGATCATCTCCCACTTGGACTACTGCAACCTTCTCCTTACTGGCCTCTCCCACTCTCATCTCGCTCCCCTTCGATCTGTACTTAACTCAGCCATTAGGCTTATCTTCCTTTCTCGCCGCTCCTCTTCTGTCTCCCCCCTCTACCAAGCTCTTCACTGGCTCCCCTTCCCCTACAAAATCCTGTTCAAGCTCCTCACACTCACATACAAAGCCCTCTCCAACTCCACTGCTCTCTACATCTCCAACCTCCTCTCTATTCACGCTCCATCCCGCCCTCTCTGATCTGCCAATGACCGTCGCCTCTCCTCCCCTCTGATTACCTCCACCCATGCGTGTTTCCAAGTCTTCTCCCACGCTGCCCCCCTCCAATGGAACAAACTCCCTCCCTCCATCAGAACATCCCCTAACCTGTCCAGTTTCAAACGGGCTTTAAAAACCCAGCCTTCCAGTCTCCCACTTAACTTCCTACCTTATCTTCTCCTCTCCCCCTTCATTCCCCTTCCCTGAATCTGCCTCCGTTGCCCCTTCTCTTCCTCTCACCCCTGTGTCTCTCTGTCTGTCTATCCCACCTGCTAGATTGTACGCTCCTTTGAGCAGGGCCATCTCTCCTCCTGTTTCCACCACTTCTAACTCTGCTCTCCAGCTATCTTGCCCTCCTCCTCGTGAACCATCTGCCCTCTGACCCCTCTCTCTTCTCTCCTCACCCCTCTGGGGGTCTCCCTGTCATCCGCGCCCTCCCTCTTGGGCTCCGTCGTATGTGGAGCTTCCCTCTCCTTTGAGCTTACTGAGTTACTGTGCTTATTGTTTACTGTACTGTGCTGTCTCACCTTGTATTGTAATCGTTTGTCCCTGTACGGCTCTACGGACACCTAGTGGCGCCCTATAAATAAAAATTAATAATAATAACAATAAAAAAACAGTAATGAATACAGCGCTGAGAGAGAAAGATATAAAATATAAATCACAGATAATAAAATATATATATATATATTTCTGACGGTTAAAAAACAGAGTGGTCCTCTAAAAACATAAAATATTTCATACATTTAAGGCAACAACACCTTTTCTGCATTATGAATTAAGGTTCAGGTTGGAACTCAGTTAAGCTAAAGCCTTAATGGAAATATTATAAGGTAGCAAGATGATATTGCTGCTTAAAGCTAGCACCCAATCCCATACTTTCAAAGATTCCTGTGTGGAAGTGAGAAAGTCAGGACAGACAGGTCGAATCTGATTAAGGAGCCAGAGAAGATCAGCTATGGGATGGTCTGAGCATAGATCTCTCTTTCTCTTTCTCTCTTTCTCTTTGTCAATGGGTTATATGTAATGAAAATTGTTTATGGGTAAACAGAATTCGTGTACCTTTTTCTACAGGGGGAAGCTGATAGATACCATCAACCCTTGCTACCAGTGAATACAATTAGTGGACATTAACCCCTACCTCATAGGGAGAAGCGGCCAGATATTAACAATTAGTGCTTGATATCTAGCTATAAATAAAATCAGTATGGGACTACTTTGATATTGATATGGCTGGTGAATTATAAGAACAGAGTTGCCTTATCTATTTTACATATCATATATATATATATATATATATATATATATATATATATATATATATAAATAAAATTAACTGATATCCTCACTATGATATCATAATAGCAATAATTTAGACACAAATCAAAGTGTTTATTATTCATTGATTTCAAAGACATAGCAAAGCTATTGCAGTTGAATCTGCATTTTAATCACTATACCTTAGTTAATCACCTAACATGATCACCTTATGTTTTATTATTTCACGACCTTTTGTGAAACCAGTAATAAAACTCTTTTTAGTGTATATCAATAAAATATATCATTTTCAATACGATTGAACATCCTGGAGTGCCCTGATATATACTTTTGTCTCTTTTTGTTGTATACTTATCTAAATTGTTGTCAGGTATATTACAATATATAGTAATGGGCTTCATGGTCCTATTGATCATTTATGCAATTAATAGATGTCTTCCTATACCGCTTGTTGTCTCTTGTTGACATGATTAAATTGAAGAGATGGAAATTTTTTAAATGCGTCGGGTGTGCTCACATCTGTATTCAACAAGGAGCAGATGTGAAGATACGTCTGGTGATATATACGGGTCAAGCTCTGCTCTAAAAGACAATACACAGCAGGATACGTCCAATACATGTGTGGAATATCAAGTCACAAAAGAACGCACAGAAAAAATGACATAAATAATTAATGTCACCTGTCAATAACATAGTCATTAATGAAAAAACATTAAAAATATTTTTTTTAACATAAAAAAAAATAATAGGATGCAATAATGTGTTATACATAAAATTATTTTTTATAGTTGCTCCTAATTGCAATCACATGTACTAGCAGCCATCATCACCAGTAATCGGCACTGAAACTAGAGCTGTAGCTGGTACAAATGATACAAGTGATAAACACATACATTGGAGATGTCCACAGCTTGAATCTGATGCTGCAGCGTGAGCTTGAGCTTTGAGTGCCCTTACTGTACATTGACTATGTGAATCCGTTCCTGTCCCACCTCATTCCCCCCCTGAAATCATACGTTGTAATAATGGTCCTTTGCGCCAGAAGATGAATTGAATGTTGCTGTGTTATATGTCTTTTGGTCCAGATCTGGTCATGCGCAGAATAATTGTGCGCATTATATGCAAAAGAACACCAGTTACATTCCTTAATGAATCAGGCTCTTCATATTTCTCCAATAAGTGTAAATGCCAAGTTTAAACGCCCCTCTGTGAAGGATGCTAAGATCATTGCTTATAAAACTTATGTACATCTGTATAATATTTGCCTTCTGATCTGATTAGACTTGGTGGTTTGTTTACACTTGAATCAATAACTTGATTCTTTTCTACATCAAAATTTCTTAGATTTCATTGGTAAGACGGCTATGTCAGCATTATCTGGCAATATTATTCATGAGGTTGTTGCTTTTGTTGGTGTGGTTGTTGTGGAGGAAAGGAAGAGGGAGAATGAGTAGCATTAGGAATTGCATCGGCTCTGCAGAGGATATGGTTTTAGAGTACGCCTGGCTCTGGACTCCCTCTCAGATCAACAGGTTAATTAAATGTTTCTACTGAACCGCAATAACCTCCTGAATCTTTAAAAGCAATGTGAGTGAGGACTTTGAGCCTGTAATGTCAGTCATGCACCCAGTGTCTGTGCTATAAAATGAATAATATTTTGTCCACCTTTTGTCCACAGGCTCTTTCTAGTCTCTGTGGTCTCAAATTTTAGGTATAACACAGGCAATATTTTCAGAGCACCTGTCTTGAGTGTTAAGTGCCTATAATGATTGTCGCCTACATATATCTGCTTCCCCAGCCAGGAGGCCCAGTGGTATGAAGTAAAGTTAGCGTACTATAGTCTGCCTTGTCGTGTGAGCTATTGATTGCACACATGTCGTTGGTCTGAGGAAGCCTCAACACAGAGCAGAGTTATACATAACCCAACACCATTATCACTCTCTCAATGTGCAGGTGGTCTGTGATGTAATCATGCACATAGTTAGTGTAGTGACCGGCTATGATGGATCATATCATCACATCACTCATTCCTCTAAGGGAAGCTTGAGAGAGAAATGCCTCAGGGATGGCTGCTGGATATGTAAGAACAATCATTACATTAGCAATGTACTTTCCTATATATGCTCATAAATGCTTCAAATGTACTAAGTGCAATATTTGATCACTAAATGTAGGATGGGATCTGTGTGACAATCAAGTGATTCAGGTGAGTCAGGATATGGATCTCACTCCTAGTTGTTTAAACCTCTGTTCACTCAAGACTCCAGCATAACACATATGTAAAGAGGTGCATATAACCACTAGAGGGGGTAAATGTATCAAGCTGAGAGTTTTCCGTCGGGTTTGACAAACCAATCAGATTCTAGCTATCATTTATTTAGCACATTCCACAAAATTATAGCTAGAAGCAGATTGGTTGCTATAGGCAACATCTCCACTTTTCAAACCCGCCAGAAAACTCTCAGCTTGATACATTTATCCCGAGGTGTTATATAATGTACATTTGGACTATTGTAGAACAGGTTCAGGTGCCTTGGTTATTTGCTTCTTTATACCCCTCCAACAGTGGCTGATATTGTGGTGGCTAGCTGTCTACTGCATAATTTGTCTTGAAGGCAAAAAAGAGCAATCCCAATTGCAGTAGACAAAGAGGAAGCAGAGGTGCACTTACCAGGGGGCAGGAGGAATATTAGACAACAAATAATTGAGACTTACTTGACATGTAAGCGGTGTTCAAATATTTTATGAATAACTCTGATATAAATAAGTTGCAAATACACCATATGTTGCCTAATAACAGAAATGATCTATTTTTTAGCCATTTAGGAACTTCAGGGAGATAGTCATTGTGGCCTCACTAATTGCCACCCCTGAATCACACAACTCTTCTTACATGGGTCACAGAGAAAGAAGCTGTATTGTGCTTGCAGCACTACAGACGCTGTTATGTGGCATGGTAACTTGGAGGAGGAGGAGTGCCCTGCAGCTGGCGCAGTTGTGTCATTGTCCAGGTTCACCATGTGATGTGTAACTTATGTGTCTTCCTCTCCTTATTTAGGTGCATCATAAGATTCAGAGTGTGTGATGCTATGATTATGGGCCTGTAATTAAACACATATATGTGTAAGTATATATTTCATAATATGTGCAGGGTTTTATTTTTTCCCCACATGTTGATGTCTTTCTTTTTTTAAAACAATTTATAAAGATGGACTCACCTGGTAACTCCTCACCTGAGAGATGCGCTCTAGCAGTTGCTGAGGTTGCAGTCATCAGCCCCTGTCTGTGTGCGGTTCCTGTTGATTGAAACATGGTGTATTTGCAATGTGACAATAACAATATTAATTTCAGAAAAGCGTTAAGTATGTTTATCCTGTGAAGTTAAAACATTGCATTTTCCACTACTGACATTTGTCAGTCTGTTTGCATAGATTAGGCACAATGTTCATGTTTTATTATTGTTTAAAACATATAACACAATAACATATAAATTACATATATGTAATGAGTACTATCATACTCACTAGCATGAGCAGGAGGTCTGTCACTGTTCTCCACTGTTATGAGCTCCACAGGCAGATATCTTGTCAGGTCCTCATATGACTGGAACTGAACTATCATCATCACTATTTATTTATATAGCGTCACTAATTCTGCAGCGCTGTGCAGAGAACTAACTCACATCAGTCCTTGCCCCATTTGGCTTGCAGTCTTAAATCCCTAACATACACACACACACACACACACAGGCAGAGAGAGAGAGACTAAGGTCAATTTTGATAGCAGCCAATTAACCTACCAGTATGTTTTTTGGAGTGTGGGAGGAAACCGGAGCACCCGGAGGAAACCCATGCAAACACGAGGAAAACATACAAACTCCACACAGATAAGGCCGTGGTCGGGAATTGAATTCATGACCCCAACGCTGTAAGGCAGAAGTGCTAACCACTGAGCCACCGTGCTGCCCATCTAGCAGGGTTGGTCCACCACCTGTGGCTGCAGCAGACCATCTTTCTACAGAGATATTGTCCATTAAAGGCCTTCTGAAGTCTGAGTATTTTTTTTTTTTTTACCAAGCTTTTTTACCAAGCTTTTAATGGGCAAACTGCTTTCACTGCATTGCAAATGTTTTTCCCCAATTGGCTTTTGCGTCTTATTGTAGACAGACTGCCAAGAATTTGGTCATAGCAGAGTATTAACTGCGTTATGAGAATACAATTCTCATCATGGAATAATCTGACACTTCTCACTGATTTAGATTTAACAACCTGACCCTTGTCATTAGACCATGTTTCCTCCACCTCTTCCTCAAATTCCTTGCCTGAATACATATCCTCCTGCACACTAATACTACTATCACCCCTTTCCTTCCTCTCTACACATCCTCCACCAAAAAAGGAACAACTCACAGTGCAAAATGTTCTAAATTAAGTACAATTTAATACCATTCACACCCAAGTCACCCCCAAGAACCTGAGACAAGACTTAAATTATAAAAAAAACAAACTGTAACAAAAACTCAATAATATGGGGATAATGAGAAAGTGTCAAAGAAAAATTTACATGACGTGATCTCCTAATAGAATAGAAAACTACACAGGAAAATGGCATTCTCTGAAAACCTACCTCTTCAGACAAGCTTATAATATTCCTCAGCCACCCTCTTAACCTCACTACCTTTAGCCTGTTACCGTCTGTTACACAATTTCACACAAGACAACTACCCCCTGACCAATATTGTTGTGTGACGGGATCATTTAGCTTATGAGTCACTTTTACCTTTGCAGTTTGGCTGGGCCAAAATGCAAAATGTAGACTTAGGGCTAGATTTACTAAGCTGTGGGTTTGAAAAAGTGGGGATGTTGCCTATAGCAACCAATCAGATTCTAGCTTTCACTTTGTAGAAGGTGCTAAATAAATGAAAGCTAGAATCTGATTAGTTGCTATAGGCAACATCCCCACTTTTTCAAACCCGCAGCTTAGTAAATCTAGCCCTTAACCTCATATGTCAATCTCCCATTGTCCCATAGATTGTAGGCTTGCGAGCAGGGCCTTCTCACCTCTTTGTCTGTTTTACCCAGTTTGTTTATTAGTTTATTATGTTTGTCCCCAATTGTAAAGCGCTATGGAATATGTTGGCGCTATATAAATAAATGATGATGATGGTGATGAAATATAAACTATCACACATAGCATGTGGTTTCAATTTTCAATCTCCAAACTGCAAGATTTAGGGCTAAAAACAGCAAGCGATGTGTGGGGGCTTTAAAACCAAACACAAAACCGTACTTTGTTACATTTTGCCCATAGATCCCAGAAGCCAATAGAATTTCACCAACAGTTATAGGTTGAACCTGGTGACTGCTGTGAAGAAGAAAATCTGGTCACAGTCACCAAGTTGTAGGTTTTGTTTCCAGAGACAATTGAAGTGTTGAGGAGGATTCCAGATACAATTGTGTTAATCAAAGTGACTGTCTTCACTAGACGTCCTGGCACAACATAATAATAAATTATTGTATTTGTTTTTCATTAACTACTATTTAGTTTAATTGTATTACAATCAAACAACAGTAGTCAGTAGTGCACTAGATTCAATACGAGTGTTAGGTTTTAGTGCAATAGATGCAGTAGTAGATAGTATTATAATGGATGCAGTAAAAGTAGATAGTATTATAATGGATGCAGTGGTAGTAATTAGTATTATAATGGATGCAATAGTAGTAGATAGTATTATAATGGATGCAGTAGTAGTAGATAGTATTATAATGGATGCAGTAGTAGTAGATAGTATTATAATGGATGCAGTAGTAGTAGATAGTATTATAATGGATGCAGTAGTAGTAGAGAGTATTATAATGGATGCAGTAGTAGTAGATAGTATTATAATGGATGCAGTAGTAGTAGATAGTATTATAATGGATGCAGTAGTAGTAGATAGTATTATAATGGATGCAGTGGTAGTAGATAGTATTATAATGGATGCAGTGGTAGTAGATAGTATTATAATGGATGCAGTGGTAGTAGATAGTATTATAATGGATGCAGTGGTAGTAGATAGTATTATAATGGATGCAGTAGTAGTAGCCAATAATGTTATGGATGTAGTAGGAGTAGTCATTAGTGTAATGGATGTAGTAGTAGTAGATAGTATTATAATGGATGCAGTAGTAGTAGATAGTATTATAATGGATGCAGTGGTAGCAGATAGTATTATAATGGATGCAGTAGTAGTAGATAGTATTATAATGGATGCAGTAGTAGTAGATAGTATTATAATGATGCAGTAGTAGTAGATAGTATTATAATGGATGCAGTGGTAGCAGATAGTATTGTAATGGATACTGTGGTAGTAGATAGTATTATAATGGATGCAGTGGTAGTAATTAGTATTATAATGGATACTGTGGTAGTAGATAGTATTTTAATGGATGTAGTAGTAGTAGAAAGTATTATAATGGATGCAGTGGTAGTAATTAGTATTTTAATGGATGTAGTAGTAGTAGTTAGTATTATAATGGATGCAGTGGTAGTAATTAGTATTTTAATGGATGCAGTAGTAGTAGTTAGTATTATAATGGATGCAGTGGTAGTAATTAGTATTTTAATGGATGTAGTAGTAGTAGATAGTATTATAATGGATGCAGTGGTAGTAATTAGTATTTTAATGGATGTAGTAGTAGTAGATAGTATTATAATGGATGCAGTAGTAGTAGATAGTATTATAATTAGGGATGTGCACCGGCGACTTTTGAGGTCTCGTGTTTTGTGTTTTGGATCCGGATTTTCGTTATTTTTGAGGTTCGGATTTGTCTCGCAAAACACTTGACGAAAGGTCTCGGTTCGGATTTAAGGTATTGGATTCGGATTTTTTTTGAAAAAAACATAAAAAGTTTAAAAATCAAGTTTTTGGGCTTATTTTCACTCCTAGGCTATTATTAACCTCAATAACATTCAATAACAAGCATTTCCACTAATTTACAGTGTATTCTGAACACCTCACAATATAGTTATTAGTCCAAAACGTTGCAACAAGGTATCTTTCTGGACTGCGTAGAGGAGTGGGTCACCACAATATATATTAAAAACCCTGAACTTTTATGATTCACACCAATAAATGTACCTGGACTGCGTAGAGGAGTGGGTCACCACAATATATATTAAAAACCCTGAACTTTTATGAATCGCACCAATAAATGTACCTGGACTGCGTAGAGGAGTGGGTCACCACAATATATATTAAAAACCCAGAACTTTTATGAATCGCACCAATAAATGTACCTGGACTGCGTAGAGGAGTGGGTCACCACAATATATTAAAAACCCTGAACTTTTATGATTCGCACCAATAATTGTACCTGGACTGCGTAGAGGAGTGGGTCACCACAATATCTTAAAAACCCTGAACTTTTATGATTCGCACCAATAATTGTACCTGCACTGCGTAGAGGAGTGGGTCACCACAATATCTTAAAAACCCTGAACTTTTATGATTCGCACCAATAATTGTACCTGCACTGCGTAGAGGAGTGGGTCACCACAATATCTTAAAAACCCTGAACTTTTATGATTCGCACCAATAATTGTACCTGGACTGCGTAGAGGAGTGGGTCACCACAATATCTTAAAAACCCTGAACTTTTATGATTCGCACCAATAATTGTACCTGGACTGCGTAGAGGAGTGGGTCACCACAATATCTTAAAAACCCTGAACTTTTATGATTCGCACCAATAATTGTACCTGGACTGCGTAGAGGAGTGGGTCACCACAATATCTTAAAAACCCTGAACTTTTATGAATCGCACCAATAATTGTACCTGGACTGCGTAGAGGAGTGGGTCACCACAATATCTTAAAAACCCTGAACTTTTATGATTCGCACCAATAATTGTACCTGGACTGCGTAGAGGAGTGGGTCACCACAATATCTTAAAAACCCTGAACTTTTATGATTCGCACCAATAATTGTACCTGGACTGCGTAGAGGAGTGGGTCACCACAATATCTTAAAAACCCTGAACTTTTATGATTCGCACCAATAATTGTACCTGGACTGCGTAGAGGAGTGGGTCACCACAATATCTTAAAAACCCTGAACTTTTATGATTCGCACCAATAATTGTACCTGGACTGCGTAGAGGAGTGGGTCACCACAATATCTTAAAAACCCTGAACTTTTATGATTCGCACCAATAATTGTACCTGGACTGCGTAGAGGAGTGGGTCACCACAATATCTTAAAAACCCTGAACTTTTATGATTCGCACCAATAATTGTACCTGGACTGCGTAGAGGAGTGGGTCACCACAATATCTTAAAAACCCTGAACTTTTATGATTCGCACCAATAATTGTACCTGGACTGCGTAGAGGAGTGGGTCACCACAATATCTTAAAAACCCTGAACTTTTATGATTCGCACCAATAATTGTACCTGGACTGCGTAGAGGAGTGGGTCACCACAATATCTTAAAAACCCTGAACTTTTATGATTCGCACCAATAATTGTACCTGGACTGCGTAGAGGAGTGGGTCACCACAATATCTTAAAAACCCTGAACTTTTATGATTCGCACCAATAATTGTACCTGGACTGCGTAGAGGAGTGGGTCACCACAATATCTTAAAAACCCTGAACTTTTATGATTCGCACCAATAATTGTACCTGGACTGCGTAGAGGAGTGGGTCACCACAATATCTTAAAAACCCTGAACTTTTATGATTCGCACCAATAATTGTACCTGGACTGCGTAGAGGAGTGGGTCACCACAATATCTTAAAAACCCTGAACTTTTATGATTCGCACCAATAATTGTACCTGGACTGCGTAGAGGAGTGGGTCACCACAATATCTTAAAAACCCTGAACTTTTATGATTCGCACCAATAATTGTACCTGGACTGCGTAGAGGAGTGGGTCACCACAATATATTAAAAACCCTGAACTTTTATGATTCGCACCAATAATTGTACCTGGACTGCGTAGAGGAGTGGGTCACCACAATATCTTAAAAACCCTGAACTTTTATGATTCGCACCAATAATTGTACCTGGACTGCGTAGAGGAGTGGGTCACCACAATATCTTAAAAACCCTGAACTTTTATGATTCACACCAATAATTGTACCTGGACTGCGTAGAGGAGTGGGTCACCACAATATCTTAAAAACCCTGAACTTTTATGATTCGCACCAATAATTGTACCTGGACTGCGTAGAGGAGTGGGTCACCACAATATCTTAAAAACCCTGAACTTTTATGATTCGCACCAATAATTGTACCTGGACTGCGTAGAGGAGTGGGTCACCACAATATCTTAAAAACCCTGAACTTTTATGATTCGCACCAATAATTGTACCTGGACTGCGTAGAGGAGTGGGTGACCACAATATCTTAAAAACCCTGAACTTTTATGATTCGCACCAATAATTGTACCTGGACTGCGTAGAGGAGTGGGTGACCACAATATCTTAAAAACCCTGAACTTTTATGATTCGCACCAATAATTGTACCTGGACTGCGTAGAGGAGTGGGTCACCACAATATCTTAAAAACCCTGAACTTTTATGATTCACACCAATAATTGTACCTGGACTGCGTAGAGGAGTGGGTCACCACAATATCTTAAAAACCCTGAACTTTTATGATTCGCACCAATAATTGTACCTGGACTGCGTAGAGGAGTGGGTCACCACAATATATTAAAAACCCTGAACTTTTATGATTCGCACCAATAATTGTACCTGGACTGCGTAGAGGAGTGGGTCACCACAATATCTTAAAAACCCTGAACTTTTATGATTCGCACCAATAATTGTACCTGGACTGTGTAGAGGAGTGGGTCACCACAATATCTTAAAAACCCTGAACTTTTATGATTCGCACCAATAATTGTACCTGGACTGCGTAGAGGAGTGGGTCACCACAATATCTTAAAAACCCTGAACTTTTATGATTCGCACCAATAATTGTACCTGGACTGCGTAGAGGAGTGGGTCACCACAATATCTTAAAAACCCTGAACTTTTATGATTCGCACCAATAATTGTACCTGGACTGCGTAGAGGAGTGGGTCACCACAATATCTTAAAAACCCTGAACTTTTATGATTCGCACCAATAATTGTACCTGGACTGCGTAGAGGAGTGGGTCACCACAATATATTAAAAACCCTGAACTTTTATGATTCGCACCAATAATTGTACCTGGACTGCGTAGAGGAGTGGGCACTG
This sequence comes from Mixophyes australis, assembly GCA_036250195.1. Classification (NCBI taxonomy): domain Eukaryota; kingdom Metazoa; phylum Chordata; class Amphibia; order Anura; family Limnodynastidae; genus Mixophyes; species Mixophyes australis. The sequence goes on from JAVHZZ010000007.1 coordinate 3,448,033, forward strand.
GGCACTACAATAAAATATATAAAAAACCTTCAACAGATCTGCATTACACTACACATACGGCTGCTCCTCCATCCTCTCCATCATATACATGTTGGAGTTTTAGCGTGTGACAACCTCTTGTTTTTGATAATGTCAGTGCATTTTGAATATTTTTCAATTTGCCCCACACCACTGAATGTACTTTATCTATGATACGCAATACGCATCTATCTATCTTGACTGCGTAGTGTGGTGGCCCCGGTACACAATTTGGTACCGAGGCCACAATATAATTAAAAAACCCTCCACGTGTCTGAATTCCACCAAACAAGTATCTGGACTGCATAGTGGGGTGGCCCCGGTACCCAATTTGATACCGGGGCCACAATACCTCCTCCAAACATGGTACAGACAATTCGTCATTGAGATCCCAGACAGACAGGGTCGAAGTGTTATTGTTTGACTTTGTAAACCCAAAAAAATGTCCCTGTTGCACATAGTCGTGCAATGGACAGTTACTTTTTTATTGAAAGACTCAAGCTTTCAAGTGTAGTGTTTATAAAATATAAACAACAATACAGTAGTTTTAGAGCACGTCAATACCTCTTGTTTTAAATTATGACACGGCATTTTACTTTTGGTTTAATTTCTTGTATTTTTTTAAATTTGGTTTTACTTTTTGAACATGGCAAACGACTGTTGATTGGTCATATAATGCCAAAAAAAAAGGTCCAAGATGGAATTGTCCTTGGGCCCTCACACCCACCCTTATGTTGTTGAAATAGGACATGCACACTTTAACAAACCAATCATTTCAGCGACAGGGCCTACCAAACAACTTTGGCTGAAATGATTGGTTTGTTTGGGCCCCCACATCAAAAAAGCTATTCATCTCTCCCTGTACAGACTAAACAGGCTCTACTGAGGCAAGATGTCGTCCTCATCCTCAACCTCTGATTCCTCTCCCCCTACAGTGTGTACTTCCTCCTCATCACACATTATCAATTCGTCCCCGCTGGACTCCACAACCACAGGTCCCTCTGTACTATCTGGAGGGCAGTGCTGTACTTCATTGAGGAATTGATTATTCATTTTTATAAACATCATTTTTTCAACGTTATGAGGAAGCAACCTCCTTCGCCGCTCACTGACCAGGTTCCCCGCTGCACTAAAAACTCTTTCCGAGTACACACTGGAGGGGGGACAACTCAGGTAAAATAGAGCCAGTTTGTACAGGGGCTTCCAAACTGCCTTTTTTTCCTGCCAGTAACAATATGGACTGTCTGACATGTCTACTTGGATGGTGTCAGCAAAGTAATCATCCACAATTTTTTCTATTGTGACAGCATCCAATACAGCGACAGTAGACATGTCTGCAATGGTTGGCAGGTCCTTCAGTCCGGACCAGATGTTATCAGCATCCCCGCCAGCGCCTCTTTTGGGAAAACTGAGCTTTTTCCTCGCAGCCATAGATGTGGAAGAAAATGAGGGTGGAGCTGTTGGCATGTCACGGTCCTCTTCAGAGGACAATCTCCTGACAAGCAGGTCTTTGCACCGCTGTAGACTTGTGTCCGCCGGAAACAGAGACACAACATACGCTTTAAACCGAGGATCAAGCACGGTGGCCAGAATGTATTCCTCTGACTTTAAAAGAGTGACCACCCTCGGATCCTGGCAAAGCGTACGAAGGGCTACATCCACAAGAGCTACATGCTTGGTGTAATCGCAATGGCTTACCAGCTCCTCCCTCACTTTCTCCAGCTGCTTCTGCAACAGCCTGATCAGGGGAATGACCTGACTCAAGCTGGCAGTGTCGGAACTGACTTCTCGTGTGGCAAGTTCAAATGGCTGCAGAACCTTGCACAACACGGAAATCAGTCTCCACTGCGCTTGACTGAGGCGCATCCCCACTCCTTTGCCTATGTCGTAGGTGGCTGTGTAGGCCTGAATGGCCTTTTGCTGCTCCTCCATCCTCTGCAGCATATAGAGGGTGGAGTTCCAGCGCGTCACAACCTCTTGTTTGAGGTGATGGCAGGGCAGGTTCATGCTTTTTTGATGTGCCTCTAGTCTGCGGTAGGCACTGGCTGAATGCCGAAAGTGTCCAGCAATTTTACGCGCCACCGCAAGCATCTCCTGCACACCCCTGTCACTCTTGAGGTAATGCTGCACCACCAAATTAATGGTGTGGGCAAAACATGGGACGTGCTGGAAATTGCCCATATTTAATGCCCGCACAATGTTACTGGCATTGTCTGACACCACAAATCCCCATGAGAGTCTAAGTGGGGTAAGCCACTGGGAGATAATTTCCCTCATTTTCTCTAATATGTTGTCAGCGTTGTGCCTCTTATTAAAGCCTGTAATGCACAATGTTGCCTGCCTTTGCATGAGCAGCCATTTTGTAGATGCTGCTACTGATGCAGCTGTTGCTGTTGCTGCGGAAGGGGATGCATCTACCCAGTGGGCTGTCACAGTCATATAGTCCTTCGTTTGCCCAGAACCACTTGTCCACATGTCCGTGGTTAAGTGGACAGTGGGTACAACCGCATTTTTAAGAGCACTGAGGACACTTGATCGTACTTCTCTGTACATTTTTGGTATCGCCTGCCTAGTGAAGTGGAATCTCGAGGGGATTTGGTACCGGGGACACAATACCTCCATCAACCCTCTAAATCCCACTCCACTGATGGCGGACACCGGGCGCACGTCTAACACCAACATTGCAGTTACAGCCGCAGTTATACGCTTTGCAATAGGGTGACTACTATCGTATTTTGTGGTCATGGCAAACGACTGTTGAACGGTCAATTGTTTTGTGAAAGACTTAGCGGTCTTATGACTTCCCCTCTGGGAAGATGACCGACTAACAGCAGCAACAGCAGCAGTGGCAGTAGTAGGCGTACCGCTGCAGGATTCCTCGGATGAATCCCGTATTGAGGAGGACTCAGTCTGGCTGCTGACTTGGCTGCAGGACTGAATCTGATGGAGATTGTGGAGGAAGTTGACGAGGAGGGTGTTGCTGGTGTGTATCCAACTGGACCACGGGATTTAGGTGTCCCTGTACCGATGAGGGTCCTAGCCCCAGTTCCTGAACTAACCACTGAACTATGAAGGTTATTCAGGTGACGTATAAGGGAGGATGTTCCTAGGTGGGCAAGATCCTTACCCCTGCTTATTTGAGCTTTACATAAGCTACATATGGCCATACATTGGTTGTCTGGATTTGGATAAAAATAACTCCAGACCGAAGAGGTGCATTTTTTGGTCTTCTGACCAGGCATGACGATGGGCTTTTTCATCCCATGGACATCAGCTGTTTCCCCCCCTGGTGCCTCATTTACAATAACCACATCACCATCCTCATCATCAAGTTCCTCCACAGCGCCAGCTACATCATCAATAGCCTCCTCCCGAGCCACCTCTTCCCGTACAGTGATGGGAAGGTCAGGCTTGACAACCACCAACACCCTTGGACTCGCCTTGGGGATTTGTGATAATTTCTCTTTAGAAGGCAGAGTTGTTTGCTGTTATAATTAGGGATGAGCACACTCGGATTTATGAAATCCGAGCCCACCCGAACGTTGCGGATCCGAGTCGGATCCGAGACAGATCCGGGTATTGGCGCCAAATTCAAAAGTGAAACTGAGGCTCTGACTCATAATCCCGTTGTCGGATCTCGCGATACTCGGATCCTATAAATTCCCCGCTAGTCGCCGCCATCTTCACTCGGGCATTGATCAGGGTAGAGGGAGGGTGTGTTAGGTGGTCCTCTGTGCTGTTTAGTTCTGTGCTGTTTAGTTCTGTGCTGTTTAGTTCTGTGCTGTTTAGTTCTGTGCTGTTTAGTTCTGTGCTGTTTAGTGCTGTGCTGTGCTGTGCTGTGCTGTGCTGTGCTGTGCTGTGTTCTGCAGTATCAGTCCAGTGGTGCTGTGTGCTGTGCTCTGTCCTTCTGAGGTCAGTGGTGCTGCTGAGTCCTGTGCTGTGTCCTGTTCAGTCCAGTGGTGCTGTGTCCTGTGCTCTGTGCTTCTAAGGGCATAGTTATTTCCCCAATATTCCCCTGTGTTTAAAAAAATAAAAAAAAGTTTTTTTAAAAAATACCAAAAACTACTTTAATTTTTTTTTAATTACCACAAAATTTGCACAAACAATCCTGCAGTATAAGCCCATTGGTACTGCAATATTACCAAGTTCACACATTCAGCAGTAAAAGTCCAGTGGTACTGCAATATTACAAAGTTTACACATTCTGCAGTATCAGTCCAGTGGTGCTGTGTCCTGTGCTCTGTCCTGCTGAGTTCCGTAGTGCTGCTGGGTCCTGTGCCGTGTCCTGTTCAGTCCAGTGGTGCTGTGTCCTGTGCTCTGTGCTTCTAAAGGCATAGTTATTTCCCCATTATTCCCAAGTTTTTAAAAAATAAAAAAAAAGTAAAAAAAAATAAATTTTTAAAAAAAAAAAAAAAAAAATATATAATAATTATAACCAAATTTGCAAAACCAATCCAGCAGTATAAGTCCATTGGTACTGCAATATTACCAAGTTCACACATTCTGCAGTATCAGTCCAGTGGTGCTGTGTCCTGTGCTCTGTCCTGCTGAGTTCCGTAGTGCTGCTGGGTCCTGTGCCGTGTCCTGTTCAGTCCAGTGGTGCTGTGTCCTGTGCTCTGTGCTTCTAAGGGCATAGTTATTTCCCCACTATTCCCAAGTTTTTAAAAAATAAAAAAAAAGTAAAAAAAAATAAAATTTAAAAAAAAAAAAAAAATATATAATAATTATAACCAAATTTGCAAAACCAATCCAGCAGTATAAGTCCATTGGTACTGCAATATTACCAAGTTCACACATTCTGCAGTATCAGTCCAGTGGTGCTGTGTCCTGTGCTCTGTCCTGCTGAGTTCCGTAGTGCTGCTGGGTCCTGTGCCGTGTCCTGTTCAGTCCAGTGGTGCTGTGTCCTGTGCTCTGTGCTTCTAAGGGCATAGTTATTTCCCCACTATTCCCAAGTTTTTTAAAAATAAAAAAAAAGTAAAAAAAAATAAAAAATTTAAAAAAAAAAAAATATATAATAATTATAACCAAATTTGCAAAACCAATCCAGCAGTATAAGTCCATTTGTACTGCAATATTACCAAGTTCACACATTCTGCAGTATCTTGTGCTACATATAATGGAGACCAAAAATTTGGAGGATAAAGTAGGGAAAGATCAAGACCCACTTCCTCCTAATGCTGAAGCTGCTGCCACTAGTCATGACATAGACGATGAAATGCCATCAACGTCGTCTTCCAAGCCCGATGCCCAATCTCGTAGTACCGGGCATGTAAAATCCAAAAAGCCCAAGTTAAGAAAAAGTAGCAAAAAGAGAAACTTAAAATCATCTGAGGAGAAACGTAAAGTTGCCAATATGCCATTTACGACACGGAGTGGCAAGGAACGGCTTAGGCCCTGGCCCGTGTTCATGACTAGTGGTTCAGCTTCACCCACGGATCTTAGCCCTCCTCCTCCTCCCCCCCCCTACAAAAAATTGAAGAGAGTTATGCTGTCAGCAACAAAACAGCAAACAACTCTGCCTTCTAAAGAGAAATTATCACAAATCCCCAAGGCGAGTCCAAGGGTGTTGGTGGTTGTCAAGCCTGACCTTCCCATCACTGTACGGGAAGAGGTGGCTCGGGAGGAGGCTATTGATGATGTAGCTGGCGCTGTGGAGGAACTTGATGATGAGGATGGTGATGTGGTTATTGTAAATGAGGCACCAGGGGGGGAAACAGCTGATGTCCATGGGATGAAAAAGCCCATCGTCATGCCTGGTCAGAAGACCAAAAAATGCACCTCTTCGGTCTGGAGTTATTTTTATCCAAATCCAGACAACCAATGTATGGCCATATGTAGCTTATGTAAAGCTCAAATAAGCAGGGGTAAGGATCTTGCCCACCTAGGAACATCCTCCCTTATACGTCACCTGAATAACCTTCATAGTTCAGTGGTTAGTTCAGGAACTGGGGCTAGGACCCTCATCGGTACAGGGACACCTAAATCCCGTGGTCCAGTTGGATACACACCAGCAACACCCTCCTCGTCAACTTCCTCCACAATCTCCATCAGATTCAGTCCTGCAGCCAAGTCAGCAGCCAGACTGAGTCCTCCTCAATATGGGATTCATCCGAGGAATCCTGCAGCGGTACGCCTACTACTGCCACTGCTGCTGTTGCTGCTGTTAGTCGGTCATCTTCCCAGAGGGGAAGTCGTAAGACCGCTAAGTCTTTCACAAAACAATTGACCGTTCAACAGTCGTTTGCCATGACCACAAAATACGATAGTAGTCACCCTATTGCAAAGCGTATAACTGCGGCTGTAACTGCAATGTTGGTGTTAGACGTGCGCCCGGTGTCCGCCATCAGTGGAGTGGGATTTAGAGGGTTGATGGAGGTATTGTGTCCCCGGTACCAAATCCCCTCGAGATTCCACTTCACTAGGCAGGCGATACCAAAAATGTACAGAGAAGTACGATCAAGTGTCCTCAGTGCTCTTAAAAATGCGGTTGTACCCACTGTCCACTTAACCACGGACATGTGGACAAGTGGTTCTGGGCAAACGAAGGACTATATGACTGTGACAGCCCACTGGGTAAATGCATCCCCTTCCGCAGCAACAGCAACAGCTGCATCAGTAGCAGCATCTACAAAATGGCTGCTCATGCAAAGGCAGGCAACATTGTGCATTACAGGCTTTAATAAGAGGCACAACGCTGACAACATATTAGAGAAAATGAGGGAAATTATCTCCCAGTGGCTTACCCCACTTAGACTCTCATGGGGATTTGTGGTGTCAGACAATGCCAGTAACATTGTGCGGGCATTAAATATGGGCAATTTCCAGCACGTCCCATGTTTTGCCCACACCATTAATTTGGTGGTGCAGCATTACCTCAAGAGTGACAGGGGTGTGCAGGAGATGCTTGCGGTGGCGCGTAAAATTGCTGGACACTTTCGGCATTCAGCCAGTGCCTACCGCAGACTAGAGGCACATCAAAAAAGCATGAACCTGCCCTGCCATCACCTCAAACAAGAGGTTGTGACGCGCTGGAACTCCACCCTCTATATGCTGCAGAGGATGGAGGAGCAGCAAAAGGCCATTCAGGCCTACACAGCCACCTACGACATAGGCAAAGGAGTGGGGATGCGCCTCAGTCAAGCGCAGTGGAGACTGATTTCCGTGTTGTGCAAGGTTCTGCAGCCATTTGAACTTGCCACACGAGAAGTCAGTTCCGACACTGCCAGCTTGAGTCAGGTCATTCCCCTGATCAGGCTGTTGCAGAAGCAGCTGGAGAAAGTGAGGGAGGAGCTGGTAAGCCATTGCGATTACACCAAGCATGTAGCTCTTGTGGATGTAGCCCTTCGTACGCTTTGCCAGGATCCGAGGGTGGTCACTCTTTTAAAGTCAGAGGAATACATTCTGGCCACCGTGCTTGATCCTCGGTTTAAAGCGTATGTTGTGTCTCTGTTTCCGGCGGACACAAGTCTACAGCGGTGCAAAGACCTGCTGGTCAGGAGATTGTCCTCTGAAGAGGACCGTGACATGCCAACAGCTCCACCCTCATTTTCTTCCACATCTATGGCTGCGAGGAAAAAGCTCAGTTTTCCCAAAAGAGGCGCTGGCGGGGATGCTGATAACATCTGGTCCGGACTGAAGGACCTGCCAACCATTGCAGACATGTCTACTGTCGCTGCATTGGATGCTGTCACAATAGAAAAAATTGTGGATGATTACTTTGCTGACACCATCCAAGTAGACATGTCAGACAGTCCATATTGTTACTGGCAGGAAAAAAAGGCAGTTTGGAAGCCCCTGTACAAACTGGCTCTATTTTACCTGAGTTGTCCCCCCTCCAGTGTGTACTCGGAAAGAGTTTTTAGTGCAGCGGGGAACCTGGTCAGTGAGCGGCGAAGGAGGTTGCTTCCTCATAACGTTGAAAAAATGATGTTTATAAAAATGAATAATCAATTCCTCAATGAAGTACAGCACTGCCCTCCAGATAGTACAGAGGGACCTGTGGTTGTGGAGTCCAGCGGGGACGAATTGATAATGTGTGATGAGGAGGAAGTACACACTGTAGGGGGAGAGGAATCAGAGGTTGAGGATGAGGACGACATCTTGCCTCAGTAGAGCCTGTTTAGTCTGTACAGGGAGAGATGAATAGCTTTTTTGATGTGGGGGCCCAAACAAACCAATCATTTCAGCCAAAGTTGTTTGGTAGGCCCTGTCGCTGAAATGATTGGTTTGTTAAAGTGTGCATGTCCTATTTCAACAACATAAGGGTGGGTGTGAGGGCCCAAGGACAATTCCATCTTGGACCTTTTTTTTTGGCATTATATGACCAATCAACAGTCGTTTGCCATGTTCAAAAAGTAAAACCAAATTTAAAAAAATACAAGAAATTAAACCAAAAGTAAAATGCTGTGTCATAATTTAAAACAAGAGGTATTGACGTGCTCTAAAACTACTGTATTGTTGTTTATATTTTATAAACACTACACTTGAAAGCTTGAGTCTTTCAATAAAAAAGTAACTGTCCATTGCACGACTATGTGCAACAGGGACATTTTTTTGGGTTTACAAAGTCAAACAATAACACTTCGACCCTGTCTGTCTGGGATCTCAATGACGAATTGTCTGTACCATGTTTGGAGGAGGTATTGTGGCCCCGGTATCAAATTGGGTACCGGGGCCACCCCACTATGCAGTCCAGATACTTGTTTGGTGGAATTCAGACACGTGGAGGGTTTTTTAATTATATTGTGGCCTCGGTACCAAATTGTGTACCGGGGCCACCACACTACGCAGTCAAGATAGATAGATGCGTATTGCGTATCATAGATAAAGTACATTCAGTGGTGTGGGGCAAATTGAAAAATATTCAAAATGCACTGACATTATCAAAAACAAGAGGTTGTCACACGCTAAAACTCCAACATGTATATGATGGAGAGGATGGAGGAGCAGCCGTATGTGTAGTGTAATGCAGATCTGTTGAAGGTTTTTTATATATTTTATTGTGGTGCCCAGTGCCCACTCCTCTACGCAGTCCAGGTACAATTATTGGTGCGAATCATAAAAGTTCAGGGTTTTTAATATATTGTGGTGACCCACTCCTCTACGCAGTTCAGGTACAATTATTGGTGCGAATCATAAAAGTTCAGGGTTTTTAAGATATTGTGGTGACCCACTCCTCTACGCAGTCCAGGTACAATTATTGGTGCGAATCATAAAAGTTCAGGGTTTTTAAGATATTGTGGTGACCCACTCCTCTACGCAGTCCAGGTACAATTATTGGTGCGAATCATAAAAGTTCAGGGTTTTTAAGATATTGTGGTGACCCACTCCTCTATGCAGTCCAGGTACAATTATTGGTGCGAATCATAAAAGTTCAGGGTTTTTAAGATATTGTGGTGACCCACTCCTCTACGCAGTCCAGGTACAATTATTGGTGCGAATCATAAAAGTTCAGGGTTTTTAAGATATTGTGGTGACCCACTCCTCTACGCAGTCCAGGTACAATTATTGGTGCGAATCATAAAAGTTCAGGGTTTTTAAGATATTGTGGTGACCCACTCCTCTACGCAGTCCAGGTACAATTATTGGTGCGAATCATAAAAGTTCAGGGTTTTTAAGATATTGTGGTGACCTACTCCTCTACGCAGTCCAGGTACAATTATTGGTGCGAATCATAAAAGTTCAGGGTTTTTAAGATATTGTGGTGACCCACTCCTCTACGCAGTCCAGGTACAATTATTGGTGCGAATCATAAAAGTTCAGGGTTTTTAAGATATTGTGGTGACCCACTCCTCTACGCAGTCCAGGTACAATTATTGGTGCGAATCATAAAAGTTCAGGGTTTTTAAGATATTGTGGTGACCCACTCCTCTACGCAGTCCAGGTACAATTATTGGTGCGAATCATAAAAGTTCAGGGTTTTTAAGATATTGTGGTGACCCACTCCTCTACGCAGTCCAGGTACAATTATTGGTGCGAATCATAAAAGTTCAGGGTTTTTAAGATATTGTGGTGACCCACTCCTCTACGCAGTCCAGGTACAATTATTGGTGCGAATCATAAAAGTTCAGGGTTTTTAAGATATTGTGGTGACCCACTCCTCTACGCAGTCCAGGTACAATTATTGGTGCGAATCATAAAAGTTCAGGGTTTTTAAGATATTGTGGTGACCCACTCCTCTACGCAGTCCAGGTACAATTATTGGTGCGAATCATAAAAGTTCAGGGTTTTTAAGATATTGTGGTGACCCACTCCTCTACGCAGTCCAGGTACAATTATTGGTGCGAATCATAAAAGTTCAGGGTTTTTAAGATATTGTGGTGACCCACTCCTCTACGCAGTCCAGGTACAATTATTGGTGCGAATCATAAGAGTTCAGGGTTTTTAAGATATTGTGGTGACCCACTCCTCTACGCAGTGCAGGTACAATTATTGGTGCGAATCATAAAAGTTCAGGGTTTTTAAGATATTGTGGTGACCCACTCCTCTACGCAGTGCAGGTACAATTATTGGTGCGAATCATAAAAGTTCAGGGTTTTTAAGATATTGTGGTGACCCACTCCTCTACGCAGTCCAGGTACAATTATTGGTGCGAATCATAAAAGTTCAGGGTTTTTAATATATTGTGGTGACCCACTCCTCTACGCAGTCCAGGTACATTTATTGGTGCGATTCATAAAAGTTCTGTTTTTTTAATATATATTGTGGTGACCCACTCCTCTACGCAGTCCAGGTACATTTATTGGTGCGATTCATAAAAGTTCAGGGTTTTTAATATATATTGTGGTGACCCACTCCTCTACGCAGTCCAGGTACATTTATTGGTGCGAATCATAAAAGTTCAGGGTTTTTAATATATATTGTGGTGACCCACTCCTCTACGCAGTCCAGAAAGATACCTTGTTGCAATGTTTTGGACTAATAACTATATTGTGAGGTGTTCAGAATACACTGTAAATTAGTGGAAATGCTTGTTATTGAATGTTATTGAGGTTAATAATAGCCTAGGAGTGAAAATAAGCCCAAAAACTTGATTTTTAAACTTTTTATGTTTTTTTCAAAAAAAATCCGAATCCAATACCTTAAATCCGAACCGAGACCTTTCGTCAAGTGTTTTGCGAGACAAATCCGAACCTCAAAAATAACGAAAATCCGGATCCAAAACACAAAACACGAGACCTCAAAAGTCGCCGGTGCACATCCCTAATTATAATGGATGCAGTGGTAGTAGATAGTATTATAATGGATGCAGTAGTAGTAGATAGTATTATAATGGATGCAGTAGTAGTAGATAGTATTATAATGGATGCAGTAGTAGTAGATAGTATTATAATGGATGCAGTAGTAGTAGATAGTATTATAATGGATGCAGTGGTAGTAGATAGTATTATAATGGATGCAGTGGTAGTAGATAGTATTATAATGGATGTTGTGGTAGTATATAGTATTATAATGGATGCAGTGGTAGTTGATAGTATTATAATGGATGCAATAGTAGTAGATAGTATTGTAATGGATACTGTGGTAGTAGATAGTATTATAATGGATGCAGTAGTAGTAGATAGTATTGTAATGGATACTGTGGTAGTAGATAGTATTATAATGGATGCAGTGGTAGTAATTAGTATAATAATGGAGGTAGGGTGTATTTTGCTGAAATTTGAATTGCTGTTCCCCCCAACTATAAGATTATAAGCTCCTTTGGGCATGGCCATCTTTACACTCTGTTTCATATCATTATACTGTGTTTGTATTATGGTCCCCTCAATGTACAGCACTGCATAAATCACTGTGGCTGGCTATACGAACAATGTTGGTGTTTACCATTACCCACAGTCACATGGCACATGAGATAGTGAGCAGAGATGCTTTGGATAGCCCCTCTGAGCTCTGTGTGCACTGTGACCTCATCCTTGTCCCACCTCTGCCATCACATGTAACACTGAGAGATGTTGTCTTGTGTCTGTGTACGAGGATGACTATCTGCATCTGGCAGACATTTTTGTTTGTCAGCCAGACATCTGTTTAAAAGTAAATTATTTGTAGGCGGAAAGCTAATAAAAATGATGTGTGCTTATAAGGTACTCAACTAAACAAATGGTGCTAAAACCACTGGTGATGTGCGGCCGTTTAAAAACACCTAAAACTCCGGAGGTTTAGTCAAAGCCGTCGCAAGACCAGAAAAAACACAACTTATTTTAAAACCTGTTTCTCGTAGGTTAGTTAGCTGTAATATGCTGTTTGAGCTGTCTGACCCTTCATAACATCAGAGGAGGCTCCAGTTACTTATTGTGGCAAACATTATTTAATGATTATGGGGACAAAATGAATTTAAATTAGCTTAGGGGTAACTTTCTATTGGTCATTATTTTAAGGGTGCAATATTATCATTTTTATATTGTAGGGCAATATGTATATATAGTTATACTAAGGGTCAAAAATATTTGACTAATGATGGGAATAATAATAATTGTTTATTATTACCCCGATTATTATTTCTCTTCATAGCTAATCAGACTAGTGAAGGCATTAACAAGTAAAGTCCGTGATGGGAGGACAATTTTTGTAATAACCCCGGAGTTACTAGAAGCTGAGGGTTCTAACTTTACTGTTGAAAACATGGTCTCTTGGTTAAGTTGGACATTCCGGGAACAGAGCACTTTGTACCTGGTAGAAATGTAACAGTAAATACAAATCTATATTTAGCAACTCCATCCCTAGCAATCCCTTGTATCAATGCAGAAGTGAAGGATGTTGGTCCAGAAGACACATAAGGGAGAGAAAAGTGAGAGAATAGAATGTGGCTGTTTTGATTGAATAATGAAAATTCTGTGATATGAACAACATTATACTTTTACAACATTATACAACATTATACAGGACATTATACAGGACTTTAAGTCACAGCGCAGGATTCCTACTACAATACACAACAACAAAATAGTGATACAGACATCACACTTGTAAGGAAAGATAGAAATGTATTTATTACATTCTAAAACATGACTATATTATCCTAATACAAACTGGATTCTACAATATTCCCAGTTTAAGTAATAAATAATAAATGTATAAAGTGTATTAATTGAAAAAATAACGTCTTATTTATTATTTGTTTTATGCTGTAACAAACTGTAACATTCAGAATATATTGTAAAGAATTTGACATTTTCCAGTCTGAAAACAATGTTTCTACATCTCGGTTAATATTTACAGATTTAGTGATAAGAAATAAGACAAAACATAATTCTCATTATAGATTTTATATTCAGGTGGTGACGCTGTGACCACATAATCTGCTCTTGAACCTGGGATTTCCAAAGTATAAAATCAATGTCTGAGCAGTGGGATAAAGCTGGATAAATAACCAGACGATGAATTTCAAAATATTATCAGGATTGTAGAATGGTGCTAAAGCTGCAGTTATTGTTATCAGATACACAATAATGTCCCACATAACACGTAAAATCATTGTCCTGACGGCTCGGACATGGCCCTGGACCTGAGGAGATGTTACATGAGATTCTCTCTTCATCCTCCAGATGTGTCTCAGTACAGTTGTGACACTGAGCCCAATACAGAGACAAGTAGTAGATAACTGAAGACAAAATCGAATCAATGATCTGATGATGACGGAAGCGCTATTCCAAGTGATTACATAACTGGACATATTTGGTTTGTCTGTGGTATTTTTGGAAATATTGATACTTGCTGTCCATAACATTGGCATATTAACAACAATGGGGCATAACATTGATCCAATTATTATTATTATTATCATTTATTTGTTAGGCGCCACAAGGTTTCCGCAGTGCCGTACATAATACAAACAGGAGACCATACAGGGTGACATAGTACAGAGCAATAAACACAAAGTACCAATACTTCAGAACTCTGGGCAGACATATGAGCGAAGATGGAGTAGAAGAACGGGTATGGAGACAGGAGGGGAGAGGGGCCCTGCTCATACGAGCTCACATCCTAAGGGAGGGTGGACAAACAGGCACAGGAGGGAGCCATTAAAGTAAGGGAGAGAAAGGCGGGGCTGGTGGAGAGAGGGGAGAACGAGAGAAGGATGTTTGCGAAGGTGCAACAAGGTAAGGGTTAAGTGGATTGTTGGTAGGCTTTGAGGAACAGGTGAGTTTTGAGTGCCCGTTTGAAGGAGCACAGACTGGGTGAGAGACGGATGGAGCAAAGGAGGTCGTTCCAGTGGAGGGGAGCAGCTCGGGAGAAGTCTTGGATTCTGGAGTGGGAAGACGTGATCAGAGTGGAGGAGAGGCGACGGTCATTGGCCGAGCACAGGGAGTGGGCAGGGGTGTGAATGGTGAGGAGGTTGGAGATATAGGGGGCAGTAGACTGGGAGAGGGCTTTGTAAGTGGTGGTGAGGAGCTTGATAAGGATCCTGTAGGGGAAGGGGAGCCAGTGTAAGGCAAGGCAGAGAGGGGAGGTGGAGGAGGAGCGGCGTGAGAGAAAGATGAGTCGGGCAGCCGCATTGAGAACAGAGCAAAGGGGGGTGAGGTGGGAGAGGGGGAGGCCAGTAAGGAGAAGGTTGCAGTAGTCGAGGCGGGAGATGATGAGAGAGTGTATGATGGTTTTGGTGGCATCTTGTGAGAGGAAGGGCCGGATGCGGGCAATGTTACGCAGCTGGAAGCGGCAGGTTTGGGCTAGAGATTGGATGTGGGAGACAAAGGAGAGAGAGGAGTCAAGGGTGACACCCAGGCAACGGAGCTGGGTGACAGAGGAGATGGTTGAATTATTAACCACGATGGAGAGGTTGTGGTGAGAGGGGAGCCTGGGGGAATTATGAGTTGGGGAATAAAAAATGTGAACCTTGCTTTGACAGAAAGGAAAAAAGGTTGGGAAATGTTCACCAGTCTAATAGAGTAGAATATGGAGAGCCAGGTTGTGTTCCAGAAACTAACATCAATCAGGAAACTTCTTAGCATAGACATGAAAAGAAATATGTGTTTGTCCAGCATCAGATATATCCCAAAGAAGAAAAAAATGCCATGAACAGTCAAGTAGCCCTGGAAGATGACATTTGTAAGCACAATAGAAAACTGGATTTTACCACGAACATCCAGATTACTGATCTTTTTCCAGTGTCTGAAATACACATTGAAAAGTGACGGACATATGATGGTCCCAGAGATCCCAGTGATCATGATAATAAGGAAATTACACAGACTCATAGTGGACCACATTGTCTACCAAGTTATTTTCTCCTGATTCAACTTCTGATCTTTGTGTGATTCCTCTTTAGCAATGTATATTTTATGTCTGTAGTAGAATGATGAGACTGAGGCAGGGGATTCAGATAAAATTCAACACTGAATGCAAATATGTTCAGTATCAGTATCACAGGTAAGGGCTGTGTTTAATGGACAGTGCATCTATAATCAGGTGTCAGAGTGATACTCTGGCTTCATCTGATACTTGTTTATTTTATATCAGTATCATCCTTATCTGATGGAACTTTCCACATGAACAGAAGGCAAATCACAGATGAAAGGATAAAAGCCTCAGAAGAGTCCATGTTTGCAATAATATTGGATCTTTCTTCTCAAAGAGAGTAAATTTATTAAATAGTAACTGTGGATAAACTTTCAATTTCATTATTTATCTAAAATCAATTTTCCTAGGATATAGTTTACAGTTTTAGTAGCTCTTGTCCTTAAAATACAGTTAAATTTATTAGGAGTGGTGTATGCAAACTGCATATAAACATATTTACATGATTTACACAAGATTGGTAGGATGTACAGATGAAGAATGGACCTTCTAAACAAGACATGTTCTCTGATACTTGAATAATGTATGTAAATATGTTGAAGGACTTTAGATTGTACGCTCCTTTGAGCAGGGCTCTCGTACCTCCTGTTTCCATCACTTTTAACTGCGCTCTCCAGCTACTCAGCTCACCTCCTCTCTAACCCTCTGTCCTCGGTCTCCTCTCGCTTCTCTCCGCTCCCCTAAGTGACTCTTAACCTGTCTTCCGTGTCCACCCTCTTGGGCCATAGTTACTTGCCTGTACTCACTTTTCCCCTCCCTCCATCTCTTTCATGCTGTGCCTGAGCCCCCAGAGTTATAGTGCTTACTGTTACTTGTACTGTGCTGTTTCACCTTGTACTGTGCCATTGTTTGTCCTTGTACGGCGCTATGGATACTTTGTGGTGCCCTATAAATAAAAATTAATAATATTAATAATAATAATAATAATAAGGACGTAAAGAACTTTTTTCTAGGTTTATCTATTATTATTACTATTACTATCGTTTGTTCATGTGCCACAAAATTCTGTAGTGCTGTACAGATGGAAAATAGAGTGTAGTGTAAACACCGGGAAACAAAATATAAAATACAAGCAAAATAAAAGCAAAATACAATACAAGCTGAAGCAAATAACAGGACAAATATAAAATACAAGCAAAATACAATACAAGCCGAAGCAAAAAACAGGACATTCTAAAAGCATAAATGCAAGAATAGTAGGAATTGAAGCATAATACTGTACATAAAATGTAATAAGGCATATAACAAACAAGTGTCGTTCATATAAAAAAGACTTGATATAAGGACTCACAGGTGCAAAAGGTGAGAGAGGACAGGAAGACAGAAGGAGAAAGGGCCCTGCTCATAAGAGCTTAAATTGAATGGGGAAAAGCAAAGTTGAGACAAAAGCATCACAGAGTGTGATAGTGGGTGGAGAATGACTGGGTTAGTAATAATGGAATTAGGTGGGAGACTTGGAGACTTTGGATATCAGAGATGAGTTTTAAGAATTTTTAAAACTTTGGAGGCTGGTTGAGTTTCTGACTGGGAGTGAAATTGTATTCCATAGCTGGTGAGGAGCACTGATGAAGCCTCGGAGGCTGGACCTGGATGTGGTTATCAGTGGGTCAATGACAGAGTGGACAGGGTGGGAGAGAGTGTGAGTTGAAGTGAGGTCAGAGAGACGGCAGCAGAGAAGTCAAGAAGATTGAGCATGAAGAAGTGTGACCCTCAGACTTAGCAGAGAGAAGATTGATGGTTACTTTGATGATGGCAGTCAGTGAAGTATAAGGGATGGAGACCCAATTAGAGAAGGTCATGCAAGGAGTGAGAGGAGAAAATACTTGTATGGCAATTATAGACAAGCCACCTGAGAAGTTTGAAGGTGAAGGGGAGGATGTAAATTGGACAGTAGCTCTATCTGTGTAAAATTTGTATATTCTCTGCGAGTGTGCATAGGTTTACTCCAGGTGCTCTGGTTTTCTCCCACAGTGCAAAGACTTACTATTATGGGCAGGTGCCGAAGTGGAAATTTAGAAGTGCCGGTATGGTTTTTTCACTTTGTAATAAATGTCTGAGGCCCTGGGGCCCAAACGTTTAGGGGTTTTGAAAGAGTGAAATTAATATTAGATGCATTTTGCACTATATCTATAAATATATATAAGAGAAGTTTATTTGTTTTTTAGGCAAATATCTTCCACATCCCTGCACTGATTCGGATGAAACCAACGCAAGATAGTCTAGTTGGATCCTGGTCAGATATTAAGAGGTTTAGGGACCCGATCTGTTCTTTCTTTGGTGTACACTGGCCAGAAATGTGACTCGTGTAGCCTGTTCTGAGCCTCCCACTGGATGGATTTGGGCGAAAATGTAAAAAATCTTTTAACATTGGATCCGAGAAGACATGCTAGGAGGTCTAGGTCTCAGTCGGACCTCCCGTTTGTGTACGCTGGCCAGAACTTAGACCTGGGGAGCCTGTTCTGGGCCGTCCACTAGATGGATTTGGTTTATTTGCATTCAGACACCCCTAGTACCGATTGTGATGAAACCAAATGCAAGGTTGTCCAGTTGGATTCTGGGCAGGTTTAAAGGGGTTTAGGGTCCCTGTCGGACCTCCCATTGGTGCACGCTTGGCTGAGCTTTGACCTGTGGAGCCTCTTCTGATCTATCCACTGGATGGATTGGGACAAAAACTTCACAGACAGATAACATTGGATCCCGACCTCTCGTTGGTGTACGCAGGCAAGAACCTTGACCTGGGGAACCTGTTCTGGCAATTCCTCTAGATGTATTTGATTTGTTTGTCTGTCTGGTTATACATTCGGACACCCCCTTCAACGATTGGCAAGAAACCAATGCGAGGTGGTCCAGTTGGAATCTGGACAGGTTTTAAGGGGGTTAGGGTCTCATTCGTACACCCAGTTGGCACACGCTTGGAAAATCTTTGACCTGAGAAGCCTATTCTGAGCTTCCACTGAATGGATTTGGAGAAAAACTTTACAGACTGGTAACATTGGATCCCAAAAGACATATTAGGGGATTAAGGTCCTGGTTGCACCTCTGTCGGTGTACGCAGGCCAGAGTTTTGACACGGGGAGCCTGTTCTGTCAACTCCTGTTTTGTCTATTGGTTTGTTTGTCTGTCCAATTATACATTTGGACACCCTTCGCCGATTGGAATGTATATATATATATCTATATGGGATGTTATATATATATATATATATATATATATATATACAATTTGCTTGTTTGTTGAGGAATATCTTAGACACCCCTGCACCAATTGGGATGAAACCATTGTGAGGTGGTCCAGTTGGATACTGGCCAGGTTTTAGCAGGGTTAGGGTCCCAGTTGGACCTCCCGTTGGTATACACTGGGCAGAACATTGACCAGGAGAGTCTGTTCTGAGCCTTCTACTGGATGGATTCAGATGAAAAATCACATAATGGTGATATTGAATCCCAGAAGCCATACTAGGGAGGTCGAGATCCCGGTCGAACCTCCTGTTGGTGCACACTGACCAGAACTTTGACCCAGGGACCCTGTTCTGGGCCCTCAATTGGATGGATTTAGATTATTAATATTATTATCTTTTACTTATAAAGTGCTGAAATATTACTCAGCACTGTACATTGATCAGATAATGACACAAGCAAATTACATAAAATGACATAGAACAGAATGTACATATGACCCTGTCCAAATTAACTTACGATCTAAGAGGTGTAGGGAACACTTGATACATAAGGTAAAGGAATAACAATTGTAGCTGTTGAAAGTGCCTGTGGCTATTGTAAGGCAGCAGCATTATCAGACGCTGCCACATACAGCTCTACTTGCTAAATTAGATATGAGTACTCTCATCTCTGAGAGATTCTTCGTTTCCATCATTCATGCTCATAAGGAAGTAAGGTTTTATTTGAAATCTATAGACAATGTCATAGAACCCATCTTTTATGTAAGATATATTTTATTTATAAAGACCAGTGATAAAGTGTGTAGGAATTATGGACAGTTAGCATTATATAAGATGTCCAGTACAGCGCAGGTGAGAGGTTTTGTGGAATGGGTGATAACTGTGACTTCTATTTGTCTGGTGATTGGGGAGAGAAGTTCATGACCGAATGACACACTCAGAGAGAGGGCAATATTGGACAAAAGCCATCATCTCTGTATTGCAATTAAATAAAACAATGCATATGAGGCAGATCTCCCCATACATAGACAGCAATGATAAAATTACAGGCTCATACTGTAGGATTTACTCAAAAGGAAAACTGAACAGGAAGTGCAGGAGGAGACGGATACAGGGATGAGGTAAGTGCAGTGAGTGTACTGTATGCTGTTAGTGCAACCATTGTCACACATTGTAACCTGCTCCAACCAACAGTAAATGCAAATCTATATTTAGCAATTTCAACCATTATCCTTCCCTGTACCAATGGCGATGAGAAGGTTGTTATTCCAGGAGATACATAAGAGAGAGAGAAGTGAGAAATCGAATGAGGCAGTTGCGATTTAACAATGAAAATCCTTTGAACCTTGAGACCATTATACAGGATTTATATCACAGTGCGGGATTCCTAATATATGTTACTATAACAAGATAATGATACAGACATCACACTTTTAAAGAGAGGTAGAAATGCATATTTATTACAATTTAAGCAGACAAGTAAATCATGACTACATTATCCTAATAGAAACACACAGAATTCTAAAATATTCAGTGTAAGTTACATATAATAAATGTATGAAGTATATTCATTTGTAACATAATGATTCTTCTATTTTTTTATCCTCTAATAAATTGTAACCAACCTATTGTGACATCATTGAAATTCCCCAGTCTGAAAACTTTGATCCTACAGTTCTGTTAATATTTATAATTTAGTGATAAGTGACAAAACAAAACATAATTCACATTATGCTGCAAAGATTTTATATTCAGGGGGTGACGCTGTGACCACATAATCTGCACTCAAATCTGGTATTTCCAAAGAATTAAATCAGAGTCTGAGCAGTGGGATAAAGCTGGATAAATAACCAGAGGGTAAAAACTGCAAAATATTATACAAAACAGTATCCAGCATTACACTTCCAATCATTGTCCTGACGGCTCGGACATGTCCCTGGAGCCGAGGAGATGTTACATGAGATTCTCTCTGTATTCAGTTCCGAACGTATTCCTTTTGTGCGCTTGTCTTTGAATAATGTATGCACAACTTATGTGCATTTTTTATATGCAAATTGTGTTGCTTAATTTACAAGATGAATCAGGCCCATTATGTCTATATTTGTCCTGATTAGGCTATAATCATATATTGTACTTTACGGTACAGAATTGCTGGATTCTACTTCCATATTGTTGCAGTAAGTGTTTGTCCTACTCTTAAACTTAATGACATTATGTGAAACTATAGATCAAGTAGGTAAACGAAACGTACATTGATTTGTGGTACTCTGTAATTCATCACTTCCTCTGATAAAACTGCTCTATTCAGATAGCGGAGAAACACATAAGTATAAAGACATACTCTATTTTGCAGGACAAAAAAGCTAATGAAACAGCATATTATTGAAGGGATAACGATTGTATGAGCTCACTAATACTGTCTCTGCAAGAGGCTAACTTGCTAACATCATCTTTGCAAGGGGATATTTAAACCTGTTTGTATGTTGCAGGATTAAACTAATGAACGTTAAAGTCCTATTCAGTCACAGCATAAGTATAATTTATAAGGTGGTATTGTCAGTGCACCCTTCATTTCTTGCTTGTTTTTTTGTTATAATAAAGGATGGTTCTATTTGCCCTCATTTGGGAGCCCTCATTGATAGCAGCCTGAAGAAACAAACCGAGGACAAGGGTAATTACCAAGATTCTCCTTATAGCCTGCGATGTGAGCTATGTTAAAAAACACACCAAAAACAATGATACGCGTAGAGCGTATCTACAACATAAAATCCTTGCATTAAATTTAGTTTGTGTTCTCATCTTTCTTAACTGGAAACATTACTGTTCCTGAAATATAAAGGTGGTATATGATGATGCATCTCTCCGCAGCCTTAGCCTGGGTGCTACATTTCCTGGGAGTATCCATGAATCCTTCCCCATGTGGTAATCATCGATGGGGCAAGGGTTATCTGAGAGGCGATCACATCTCTATGTAAGTGTATAATGCAAGAACTCAACCTATTACTCTGTATGATTATGGTATGTTATACTTACTATAATTAGTATTTGTATGTATTATTATACATAGATCACCATTACTGCAGCATAGCTCCATGTATTTGATGAAAACATCAGCTTATAACACTGGTGCAAGATTAGGAGAGTGGGTGATATTAGCCAAGAAAGTAACACAAGTAACGTCATCAGTAGCCCATGGATTTACAGATAGCAGAAAAGTCTACTTAATGCATCCCATCAATTCAGCTCTCCCAGCTGATCGGAAACTAAATGTACTAATGAAATAATATATAATTTAGTGGCTCTTGCTGCTTTGTGGATTTTTTTTGTAGAAAAAGTAAAAAAAAATATTAATCCAAAAATGTAGTTTTACCCGTTCTGCACAGACTGGTCCGGTACAAATATTCCAAACAATGCTCAATTTACTCCTTGCTCAAAATAAAATATCTGTGTTTAAGTGATGCTTTCAAAAAGCTGAACATTACAGAGACTGATAGATGCAAGTATGACAATCCGAGAATAGAGCCTTTCCCGAATAGTATATCCATGTCCTGATTGTAACTCAGAGGGAGTCCAGAAGGTCCTCAGGTCACTTCTCAATTGATAATGTAAAGAAAAGATGATCCCTCAGTGCAGTGGGGAAAAAAAGGAGAAAATAACAATATTGTACTCAGGGAGCCCTAACAGTGCAGGTTTTCCAGGTAATAAGTGAAATAATTATACCACCTTTGTCAGTCAGTAATGACAAATGATGCAGGGAGATATGGAAAACCTGCACTGTTAGGGTTCTGTGTGGACTGGATTTGAAGGACCCTGGAGTAGTCTATTTAAAAACCATATGTAGCCTATCAAAATAGTAGCAAGAACTACACACCTTAGGCTGGTGGTAACAGTATCATATCGGTCAGGTCTGGTGGCTGTTGCAGTAGGGTCCAAGAGTAGATCCTGGCTATTCCTCTTAAACAAAGTTTCATGAGATATCACTCTTACCATTCAAAACTCTATCCAGAGCTATATTATCAGGAATAGTAACAAATTTCTTTGAAAATTAATTCTTTATAATCACCACCCCTTCATGGTTTTGCTACCTTTTTGATTCCTAAATACCGTAGCAGTGACCAATCACATTTATGGTATTTTCCCCTTGTTTGGAATTCTCACTTTCAAATTTATAATAGTGCAGCCTATATATTGAACGAACAGACATTTAAGAATATAAATCGCCACACTGGTATCACAAGGATCTTTTCTGTTATTTTGTACTCTTTCTTTGTTGACAGTGTATTTAAACTTGGTAACAGGTTCGGTGTTTTCCTACTTTGTAATGCAGTGAGCTTGGAACATTGTACAGCAGTAAAAACCATTACTATGGTAGCCAACCAAGTTCCATTAATGTTTATCTCTTTCATAGAGATTGCAATTATTACAAATTTGTCTAGCAAACTGTCTGCTTTTCTATATATAAATCTAGGTTTCTCTGGCAGTATTTTTCTACATTTTTCATTCTTCCTTAGTATTGGCCAATACTTCCTTATGACTTTCTCAAATGTTTTGAACTGGTTCCATGTGTCTGTCTGTCTTCCCCTCCCTTTAGATTGTTCGCTCCTTTGAGCAGGGCTCTCCTACCTTCTGTTTCCATCACTTTAACTGCGCTCTCCAGCTACTCAGCTCACCTCCTCTCAGTCCCTCTGCCCTCTGTCCCCTCTCGCTTCTCTCCGCTCCCCTCAGTGACTCTCAACCTGTCATCTGTGCCCACCCTCTTGGGCCATAGTTACCTGCCTATACTCACTTTTCCCCTCCCTCCCTCTCTTTCATGCTGTGCCTGAGCCCCCAGAGTTATAGTGCTTACTGTTACTTGTACTGTGCTGTTTCACCTTGTACTGTGCCATTGTTTGTCCTTGTACGGCGCTACGGATACTTTGTGGTGCCCTATAAATAAAAATTAATTAAAAAATGAATAACTGGTTGCTTCTTGAGAGTTATTGAGTCTTTCCTTTTTTTTTCTTTATTTATTCTCTGTCTAATTCCTCAATTACTTTGTTGTTCTTCCCCTCCAAAAACTTTCCTTCTAGGGTTGAGACCTGATTCCTTTAGTTAGTTCCACCCTATATTTTGTAAATTATCCCCCTGAAATGTTATTTAGCCAGTTTATGAAATGATAACTGGCTGTGCGTATGAAATTGTTACAGTCAACTTTTTCATTTAATGTTTTCGTCTCCAGTCTCCCAATTGTCTTCATAAATTTCTAAGTCAAAGAATTGTACCATTTGGGAGATGTAGATTGAGTTTATTAGTGTTAATGTATTGAATAACTGTAATCAAATCTTCCTTTTCAGATATATATGACATTGTCTATGTATCTATACCAGAGGGCGATATCTTTCAGAAATGCTTTGGTGTTCCAAATAATTAAATTCTCCCAATATGTTACAAAAAGGTTAGCATAGCCTGGTGCAAGCTTCGTGCTCCTGGCTGTTAGATGTGTTAAGTCCGTATTTATCGGTTGCAACAAAGATTCTCCATGGGCAGCACAGTGGCTTAGTGGTTAGCACTTCTGCCTCACAGCACTGGGGTCATGAGTTTGATTACCGACCATGGCCTTATCTGTGTGGAGTTTCTATGTTCTCGCCGTGTTTGTGCAGGTTATCTCTTGGCGCTCTGGTTTCCTCCCACAATCCAAAAACATAGGCTAATTGGTTTCTATCATAATTGTCCCTAGTCTATCTGTGTGTGTTAGGGAATTTAGACTGTAAGCTCTATTGAAGCATGAACTGATGTGAGTGAGTTCTCTGTACAGCGCTGCGGAATCAGTGGCGCTATATAAATAAATGATGACGATGATGTTTGCTGTGGTTCCAATACACATAGGTTTTATTCGCAACAGTATTACAAGACAATGTTTGGTATGCATACGTCTGTGCTTGTTAGCACTAACACAAACTTCTATCAGAACACTCTGGTATACAAAGCCAGAGGTGAACAATTTATACATATACATATATTTATACAGCTGTAAAAAGCAGTGACATTCCAAAGATAGACTCTTACAATATTAAGGTCTTCATTCATAGGTCGAACGTTCTTGACCTCCCAAGAGCTCGACGTATCATTGGTGGATTCCTCTGGTCATTGGTCCATGAGATTGCCAGGTGTCCTTCTTCAGATACCAACCTCTAGACCTGCCTAAACTGTTTTTTATGATCCCTGAGGACTGGCTATTTGGTGTAGGAAAAAGTGATATTATTTATAACTAGCGTTCTCAAGGTGCGAACGCTACATAAATAACACCGGAAACAGTCTCATGCAATTGTGAACAGAATATTGTATGTTGTAAACATTATTTAGCCCTTTACCACTTTATATTTTATATTAACTTAAATAAATATATTAAACTTATTTACAGGTTGTTATTTGCAATAATAAATATTGATTACCATCTTCATCCAATTATTAGCCTTCAACAGATATTAAGGAATTTTTCACCGATACAATGTGTCTATCAGGGGTATTTATTAGTGTTTTATGTATTTTGAGTAAATGATAAAATACTGGCAATTTGTGGTTCTTAATATGTGGGTATTCTAATTCCTTTTTATTAGGGTCTCCATCCTTAAAGGTTTATATTAGCCGGGATAACAATTCTTTATTCTAAACAAATGTGGGGTCCTCTTTTATGACTTCATAAGTAGTTTGATCACATTGGAGTGTGTATGTTTCATGCAGATAATCTTATTTATGACAATATCCTCAACCCCCATTTATCTGCTGGTTTTTATAATATCATTTTTGGTTCTTTTGAGGACCTTTCTTACTCTTTTTTCTATTGTGTTGCATGGGGAGTTTTTCTAGTTCATCCTCCAACATTCTTTGGAACGTTTCCACAAAATTTACTTTGTAGGTTAGTATGTTTGTAATCATTCCTATGATGGGATATAATGGAGGGGCTAGATCTATCTCACATAGAAAAGTTAAGAGTTAATAATTATACAAATGTATGTATATCAATGTATGTATTGAATTTGTTTAAAGTGGTATTGAGTACAAATTTTTATCGTTTGCTTATTAGTCTCATTTTGGGGTTCTGTTAATGTCATGTTACTCAGATTTAAGAAACCTTCTGGTTCTACATCCTTATTTTATATCCTTTGCTTCTTTTCTTAATTCCTCCTTAATTGCCATATTGTCTTCTTTCCTTTTAAGCCTGCGGGGCAATGATTTGAGTTTGTGCTTTTTATATTCTGGAGGTTGTATCTCAAACTGGCTGGGCAAGTTCTAAAAAATAAAATTTTAATGTTTCAGGATCTGACTTTATTGATAGGTGCTGTGATGTTGCTTGTGTATTGGCCAGTTTAATGAGTAGTGTGGTTTTTGTTTGTTTCAAACCATTTGTGATCAGGGTATCACAATTTTTAATCCTCATTTAGGAGGAAGGAATCTTCCTCCATACATTGTCCTTATTTTGGCAGCATTACTGACTTTGATAGCAGGACGCACAGTTAACCTATCAATATATATTACTATATTGTGTACATATGATCACCTATTGGAGACCCGCAGAGAATGAGAATGGAATGGCCATGGTACTTTGAAGAGAGTGATCTTCATTTGTAATGGTTTAGGATTTGGGAATGGATAAAGCAATTTTTGCAATAATGAGTGAATTCTGCAAATAAACACTGGTTATATTGAATGACATGTTAGAGTCATTACACCAACTGCAATGTGATTACAGTCCAATTTCCATTTTGCTTTGTACAATATCTGGGAACATTACCTACAATGACAAGAAGTTTTATCACTGTCTATAGCTTTTTTCTTCTTTTTTAGGAGCTAATCAGACTGGGAAAAAAAATAACGTACTGTGGTCCATGAGACAGAGGACAACCTCTGGCTGACTGGTAGTTGAGGGTTTCACTACTGGATGTACTGTGGAAAATAGGCTTTCTTGGTTCCATGAGATATTTCTGTAGTATCATGCAGAAAGGATCATGTTGCAGTGTATTAAACATACGTTGAGCAGTGTAGACAAGATCACAAGAAGGGGTCACACACATCTTGGTATTAGCTGTGACAAATGTCTCCCCAACACACCCAATCACAACACACACATTACACCCCATTTACAGACTCAGCTGCCCAGTTCAGACTGTCCGTACTCACTAAGCAGGTAAAACTTCAGTTCACCCAAACCTCTCTCCTATGCTTGTGAACACTCACACACGCATACACATGAAGCACATATGAAGAAGACAAAAGCTGACATTTTGTGCATGTTGCTTGCTATGTTGATCACACTGGTCAACTGCAATTGAAGCAGAATATAAATGGTAGGATTATTACAGTTATATAAAGGCAATACAAAATGCACAAATTATTGCAAATAATGAAAATATTAGTGCATAGAAATGATGTGAGCAGATCAAGATGTACAAGCTAAATATATGTACAAAAGATGGGAAAATATATTTTCCAACTAGAATGTTTCATTTATTATGGTAAAATAAAAGGTTTATAAAATGTTTTACATGTTAAAATAACATTGAATGCGCATTTTCTAAGTTTTTCTACCAACACCAAACACAAAAGAAGGACAAATAACCAAAAAGTAAATTGCAAAATGTTATCAAGAAGGTTCAATGATTATAAATCTACAGTTTCTGTTATCAAATAGAAAAGCATATCCAGTAGAAAATGTCCACTCATTGTCCTGACAGCTCGTACATGGCCCTGGAGCTGAGGAGATGTTACATGAGATTCTCTCTGCTTCATCCTCCAGATGTGTCTCAGTAGAGTTGTGACACTGAGCCCGACACAGAGAAAAGTCATAGATGTTGGAAGATAACATCCAATCAATGAACTGAAGGTTTTGTAATCAGTGTTCCAAGTAATTACATAACCACCCAGAATGGGTTTGTCAGTGTTATTATTGGGAATATCAATGCTAGTTGGCCATAACATTGGTATATTAATACCAATGGAACATAACAGCGATCCCTTTATGAATAGAGGAACAGAAGAAGCGAACCTTGTTTTGAAATGAAGGAAAAAACGATGTGAGATGCTCAGCAATCTAGCACAATAGAAGATGGAGAGCCAGGTGGTGTTCCAAAAATTCATATCAATTAGGAAACCTTGTAGCATAAACATGAATAGAAATATGTGTTTGTCCAGCACCAAATATATTCCAAAGAAGTCTAAAATGCTATCAACAGTCAGTAAGCTCTGTAAGAGAACATTTGTAAGCACAGTAACAAACTGGATTTGAAAACTAACATCCAGATTATTCATCTCTTTCCAGTTTCTGAAAAACACTTTGAACATTGAACAGTCTCTGATGGTACAAGATAAACTGATGATTATTGTAATAATTAATATGGACAGGTCCAGAGCAGACCACATTGTCTATCCAAATTAAGATCCTGGTCTGATTACTCTTAGCGATGATTATATTCTGGGTTTGAAGTCTGTAGTGGAATCACAAAACCGTGACAGGAGATTCATATAAAACTGAGCATTGAATGCAAATATGTTCAGTATCAGTATCACAGGTGTGAGCTGTGTTTAATGGACAGAGCATCTATAATCAGGTGTCAGAGTGATACTCTGGTGTCATCTGATACTTGTTTATTTTATATCAGTATCATCCGTATCTGATGGAACGTTCACTATAAACAGACAAATCACATGATATTAAAGCCCAGCAGAGGCCACAGAAAAACTGCATTTACATTGGATGTTTTTCATTATCATTGTTGGTTAATTTTCTTTATTGCTCATCACTAACATTACAATCAACAGAGAGTAAACATACTTAATAACCACATTTCCATTTGTAAAGAATATTTATAAATATAATAGCAGAAGAGAGATAGAAAGAAAAATACAGATTAGAGATATTACATTGACTATTGGTGACGGATTTGAACTACAGATGCTTAAAATTGTTTCAGAATGGTTCTCAAGCTGATCTGATGAACCGGTTCTAATGTTTGCGAAATTATAGATTAGAAAAAAAATCAAATAACCTTTGAGCTAGGTGAACAGGTTTGACAGTGTCCTAGACAGTTTAAAAATGTTTGAACGTGATCCAGCTTAGTAGCTAGTACAGTATATTAGAGTACTTTAATGGTTTCCCATAATGTAATGGGAATAGGTCGCTGATGTTAGCTGTCACATGAGATGTATTATATATTGTAATATATAAAGAGAACAACATTCCCTTTTAGAATTAGGTTCCTTGAACACAGAAGAAACATTATGAACAAAATCCATTGACATAGGGAGAGATTTACTAAAGTGTCATTTTTCTGGCTATTTGACATGGAATTACTAAACGCAAAACTGCACATCAAATAGTTTGAACAAAGATGCAAATCTATTATTTAGCGGCAGTTTTGCAAACCACATGGCAAACAGTAGCTGAGTAGTCAACATAAGACTTGTGGTTGTTTCAGACAGGATAGCTTAAACCGCATGTTGTGTGAATTAGTTCACCTGTCAGAAAGGGCTAATATATAAAAAGCAAAATAAAAATATTTTCACCCATTCACAGTATGTAAAGTAGAACAGCATAGTGCTGTTTACCATTAAAACAGTGGTCCTTACAGAGGCTGGCTGGGCTAGGCCAGTCCCATAGTGAGCTACCTTTTCCTGGGTCATTGGGCCACCTCCATTTTTTTTCTGTAAACTAGTCTGCTAAATCAAGTGTTTTCACCCCTCCCCTGGGTCCATAAGCTTTGGCGTCTCCCTGCTAGCAGCATATTGCACCAGGTTACCCAGTCTGAGCTGTTTTAACGCCGTTGAGAAGTAGACTGAGGGCATTTGTCTTGCTGTCATATCATAAAAACATACATGATTTTGTTTTTTGTTTTTCCCATTATGTGAGTGCCGAGGAGCCCAGTGTGGGTGAAGAAGACCCCTTAGGTGAGAACACCTGTGATAAGGCCGATGCGCAACAGGCACATGAAGATACCCCAATTCTGCTGACAGTGGCAATATGTAATTTTAAGTCAACACAAAAGCTACATACATGTAAAGTAAGATGAAATCACGTATGCATTGAATGCCTAACAATCTTATAAATTTAGAAAAAAAAGATTGACATTATCTTCCTTCTGGCCAGCAACCTATGGACCTATGCCACTCTGTCTGTTGTGTTGCTGGGGACCGGCTGGGCTTGCCTTCCCACTAGTGGTGGAGATACCATTTGTGTAACAGGTGTGGTGCACTGTGGCTTCCCTGCTTCCCTGCACCAGGGCCCACTGTTAGCTAGCTCTGCCTCTGCTTGCCACCTTCACCTTTCTTTCTGCCAAACGCGCTCTCTAACCATAGTAGGAGAGGCTTTTGCTGCTTTCGCCACTAGTCTCTGTAGCAGAAACTAAAACTGCATCCTTCTGGGTAACTCTCGCTGCAAGTGTACCCCCTTTCTGGTACACATGGGCTGGTACCCCTGACCTCTTACCTTCATATCTGGGTTGCTGTGTATGGTTCTCCCTGGCCCATAACACTGGCCAGAGCTGCAGTTAGCTGGCAGAGCACTGGTACTGGAATGCTGGGTCCTAACCTCAGAACACTCGGAAAACGGATTAGATTGGTCTAATCTGTGGTTAGAGCAATTAGAGCAGGTAAGTAGGCATCAAGGCAGGTTCCTTAAGCAGTGATATTTATTACCTCAGGAAGTCCTAAAAATGACAGTTACACTAGTTTGAGGTAATAGTGATATCCAGAAAGGTACAGATAGAATAATACATTACATAGTCAAACAGTGCTTGTTTTATACAGTTTTGGACACAGCCTGGCAGGGGATAAACCAGTCAACCTTTTCCAACCAGGCCCCAAGAATTCTGAAATATTTCACTCAAAGATAAACATCAGGATGTGAGATGTTCTTTAAACTTGGATTTTAAATGCAATTTATACTTAACAATAGTTACACTAGTCTGTGATTTCCCACATCGTGGGCTGTTTACATTGTTCAGACAGGTTCTAGCACACAGGACTAAAGCTACACATTAAAGGAAAGTAACGACCTCCTGCGGTGAATTTAGGCCAAAGCAAGTGTTTGTCACTTCACATGAAAATGGTTTAATTAGCCTTAATGAGAATTTCCTCTCAAAGCTATTCAACCCAAACATGACATACTGTCTCAGAAGTCAATATATTTCCATACCTCAGAAATGAATGCATTTCCTATAAGTAAATGCAACACATTATAATAAAATTAGCACATTTGCAATGATGCAAATTGGTGCCATGCCCTATTAATTTAAATAAATGTATATAATTAGTCATTTATAAGTGATCCAGCCACAGAACCCCTGGACGGCAATAATCTGAAAAATCACACAGGGATATAATGTTGCACATAATATCTGGGACATACATAAGGGCTTCACCAGATCTTTCAAGATAATGGAATCTGTTCTTTAAATGCCAATAGTCCATTCTGTAACCAATCTGACTTAAGTATATGCAGAATTGTATGCGACCTCTTGCTCTGTATGTGGGTGTAAAGTGGGAGTGAGGAGCCAAGCATGGAAAGGGTAAGTATTGTCTCATTTAAAGAGAAAAAAATGAAAGTAATTACATATGAGTCCTGTTTCACACTTTTTTATAAGTACACCATGATGCAAAGAGTGGTAAACATTTGCAATAGTTTGCCTCCTTGCCTCTGGGCTAATATACGCCACATGCCTGTTTGCCTGAACACAACAGTCATTGGTACTCCGCAGCCATTTAGCAACCAGACATTGTATCTGAAAGAGGTGCATCACATAAAGCCTGGACATTTACTGAGTGGTAAAGGTCTCTATTGACAAAAAAAGCAGCATTTCCACCCTACGGGACCAAAAGGGTAAATGTATCAAGCTGCGAATTTGCATCCTCAGCGTTTTTCTCGGGCGAGTTTAAATTCTCTGATGTATTAAAGTGCAAGTTGATTGAAAATCGTCAGTAAAGTCTCTTTTCAAAATTGCCATGTCCAAAATTGCTACAAATTGCAGTCCCGACATTTTGATACTCTAACAATACAAGTCGCCAATTGTATTGAAGATGCGATTTTGCAAACTCACCCGAGAATGATGTGAAAATCTGGATAATCAGCACGTTGCTTTCTATAGGCAAAATTAGCAAACACATCACTGGTACAATGCTGATCAATGTTAATATAATAGGAGACACAATGGGAGTTTAACTAAAGTAGGATTTATGCTTTAGAGGTGCAAAAATAATTTAAAATTATCTTACAGGGGACAAATTATTTTATGAATTTTTTATTGCAAATTTCTATAATGAACATATGTTTTTAAACAAATATATATATATAATATTGGATTACTTTCTAATTACCGGTGGGGCAATTTTTTTTTTTTATAATGATGTGGCAACAATTAATATTTTCAGATGGGGTCACCATTTAAAGTATATAGTTGGGACACTACAACACGCTGCTTCTTATAGACGTGATTAGCAAACACATCTGCCATTAGTCTATGCAGGGAAATGAGGACTATACAAAGGGACCCAAATGCTCATTTCTCTGAGGTGGTTAGAAATGGAGTTGTTAGGAAAAATCTTGTTGGGTGTTTTGGAGCAACAGCTGGTTTTGGAGTCAGCACAGGAAGGGAAAGAGGAACATTCCCAGCACCAGGCTCCTCTTAGGCTATACAGGCCAGGTGGGGTTTTTGTGGTGTTTTTATGTGATATTTTCATCATCTAAATGTATTTATGTTTCATTCAAGGTGACTCAGGATATTGGTGTCAATCCTGGTTTATGATACCTCTGGTGAATCCACCATCTTCTGCCCAACACAGATATAATGAGTGGCACACAGCACAGATAGAACGTACCTTTGGCCCTTCAAAGTTCACATTCATCTGGTGGCGTGCTTCTCTATGTCACAGGCACAGTCTGATATGGTGTTGTGGTGCTGTCTGCTGCATGATTTGGCACTAAACCAGTGTACACTATACGGAGAATAGTATTCGGACACTTGACCATTACACAAACAGGGACTGTAATGACATTGTACGCAAATACATATACTTTAATATGGAGTTGGTCCCCCTTTTGCAGTGATAACAGCTTTCACTCTTCTTGGAAGGGTTTCCACAAGATGTTGGAATGTTTCTGTGGGAATTTGTACCTATTCATTCTGTAGAGCATTTATGAGGTCAGGCACTGATGTTGGACGAGAAGACCTCGCTTTCAATCTCTTTTCCAGTTCATCCCAAAGGTGTTCAATGGGGTTGAGGTCAGGACTCTTTATGGGCCAATCAAGTTCTTCCACACCAAACTCATCAAACCATGTGTTTGCAGAGTGTCTTCTAGTGACACTGGCATAAAACGTAGTTTTTCATGACCCCCTATAAAATCTTCAAATGTTTGTAAAAACTCACAATTCTATTAAGGCATCTGACTCTTATCTCACTCTACCGCTGTTTCGTATTCTTTGGTTGTGCAGTTCTGTTATGTGGCCATTTGCCTATCTGCGTGAGGGGAATCATAGTGTGTATGTAATGTTTATTTAGCAATACATAGTACATAAACAGTGACCATTATTCACATATTATTCAGTATATACAGCATAACAAAAGACAAAAATCCAGGCAACGTATACATACTCATGTAACACAATATTACATACCTGCTGAAGCAAGAAGGCTTTTTGCAATAATCTCAGGTTTACTTCCTCATCAGTAAGCATAAACTGAAACAAAGATGGCTCCACTGCAGCAGAAGAACATTAATACAGTTTCTCTTCAGCATAGACGAATGAACAATATCCAGCTCTAGATGATGGTATCATAAACAAGGATGATAATTCAGAATATAGCCATTTAGAAGAGTCACGGATTTCATACCTTCTTGGTCTCCCAGGTTAGCAGTTTATTACTCCGAACCTGTCTGGTGAGGACTCCACCGAGCTCACAGTAGAAGCTACAGAACCTTGAAGGGAGAGACAGATTTATAATTGTCCACTTGGCTGTTTCTGAACCCTGGAATGGAGCAGAATGGCAGTAATGGATGAGCCCCTTTGCTTCTTCGGGCTGATTACCAATGTTCTACCATGCAGCTGCTCAGATTTTCCTACAGTGAACGAGGCAACAAAAGTTACCTTCTTGGTTTATGAAACAAAGTATCGCACCTTCCTATGTTTTTAGCACAATAAGTGTGTAGGAATCCCTTGAGATGGCTGTAAAGAAGAATTACGCTATATGTGGTGCTTACTTTTCTTTTTCTTTTTAAACATAGGTTTGATACTTGCAAAAAGGTATCATAGAAAAAAGGAAGCTATAAAAGGGAATTGAGTTTTATTTATGTTTAAATATATCACTTACTGTCACTGAGCGCCTCTGGCTTATTTTTAGTTTTGTATGTTGTATAACTGTTTTATCTCTTCTGCTTGTGGCTTTGGCCTCCTCAATATGCTTGTACAGTACATGTAGTAAATACTAATTCTGTTAATTCAATGTAATAAATAATTGTGAATCACCATAATCACCATAAATGTATAAATAAAAATACAGTAAATAACACTCTTATCATTCAATAGTTGTAAAAAGAAAAACTTTGACAATATACTTACAAAATAATAGCAGATACTCAGAACCTTACTGGAATTTTTTTAGAATCTTTCTAAAGCTTTTTTTCTAAAACTCCTTTTCCATATTGTACAAATATTTTATATGCAGCACTGTCTGATGCATCTTCTGTAGTTAGTAGAAGGTGGTTATTGTTCATATGGTTGTACCTTATTTTTTTCTAGAAATAAATCAGATCACCTATCATAACATTGTTGCTAAAATCTTTATTTTTATACAAATATGCACTTATTAAAAAAATAGTATTAGTATTTTATTAAATAGTTCCATTAAAATTATTAAACGTAAATTTCAACCATGTTTGCAAATAGAATCCAAACCATAGTCACAAGATAGGGAGAACTATATATTTTTATTTTAATATAATGTGCTTAGTATGTGCTGTTTGATATAGTGTTCTGTACCACACACACACACACACATTATATATAAATCTATTAAGAGGATGCACACAGTACTAACATGTATCCAATATACTGTGCAAAATCCAAACAGGTATTTGTAAGCAAACAATGTTCAAAAGCATTCAAACAGACCAGCAGTAATAGGTAAGAAACATTGAAAATGATATTCATTATAAAAACAATTACCAGACTCATACCCTGATATATATTTATATCTATACGGCTATTAGTGGACTGATGATGGTAAACATACACCATATAGGTTGTTTTCAGCCATTATTGAATAAAGAAAGTATTTATTGTTTACATACCTTATAGAATATCTCAATCTACATATATCCCTACTGCAATACAAAATGCAGTCATTAATCATTATATTAATTTCTACATATATGTAAGTAATGGAAATAGCCAAACAGATGTCTCTTCAACTTGGGGTTGCCAGTAATTAGAATGATGGATTGTAGGGAAGGATACAGCAAGATAAATATCCAATTGAGTGTTCCCAGAACAAGTAATATATTTGTAGAGAGTAGTAATATTCCAACAATTACCATGCAGAAGACCAAGTCCAGGACCACCAGTAGAATCATTGTCCTGGCTGCCCGGACATGGACCTCAAGTTGGGAATATTTAATCTGAGATGTGTTCTTCAGGATCCTCCAGACATGTTTCAGGAGGGAAGTCACACTGAGCACAATGCAGATCAACGTTGCAAAAAATGGCAGAGAAGACCCCAGCATGATCTTAAGAACTAGGTAGGGAAAATACCTGTAATACCCATAGTCAATAATAAGGTAGTTTCCAGTCCCATTTGGAGGAACATCTACAATTGCTGTCCATAGAAATGGGACATTAACGACAAATGATACCAATGTGGATCCAACGAGTAGCGAAGTAACAGCAGATGGGAAAATTGACTTTAGCCAAAGTATCAATCGATGAGAAACATTGACCAGTTTTAGGCAGTAAGAGATAGAAAGCCAGGATGTATTCCAGAAACAAACATCAATTAATAATAGAAAGCTAACTAGATAAGGTAAGTTCATAACTTTGGGAACCAGTATGAATAATTCTGTATAATATATTATTCCACCAAATGTTATTACACACTGGAGGAGAACATTGGTTGCAGCCATGGTAAGTACAATTTTATCACTCTCACCAGCCCTGAGATTCTGTCTCCAGTTATTGAAATATATGATGATAATGGATGAGTTTAAGATGATCCCAGATATCAATGTAACACAGATAATGACTAAAACAAACATCCATATTGCTGATATCATTTTGTTGGACAGGATGTTCTCTTATTGATCTCCAAATGAAAGTTGTTCATATATGATGTTTGGCAGAGACTGCAGTAGTAATGCAAATCACTTCAGTATCGGATTTACCTCTATGTGAGGCTACTTTGTTTGTGATCATATTTCTGTCAGGAAAAGTGGTCCACCTTTATAATCCTGCTTCTATGTCCAAACAAATGCAGAGCTAGAAGGCAATATTTTCACACAATAATAACCTTTTTTTTTATTCCAGGGGGTAATTTTATCAAGCTGCGGGTTTGAAAAAGTTGAAATGTTGTCTATAGCAACCAATCAGATTTTAGCTCTCATTTATTTAGTGCATTCTAAAAAATAACAGCTAGAATCTGATTGGTTGCTATAGGCAACATCTCCACTTTTTCAAAAACGCAGCTTGATAAATTTATTCCCTCGTCATACATTTTTTACTTTGTGAAGGTTCTACCTACATAATATGGAATCTCTTGGCTTACCAAAGTGTTCATAATATTGGCCCAATAGGTCTATTTTATTTACTGGTTTCATGATTCACCTTTTTTATTCCATATTTTACATTCTGAACTACAAGCAATTTACTAAACAACGTTCTATAAACAAGCTGGAAAATCATTTTCAGAACACAATTAACATAGGAAACAAAATCTAATACATTTTGAAATGTGCTAAATGTTTCACCCATCTTCAGACATAGACAAAAATTGCAACAACTAACCGAGAAACTAGATCTAGGCATCAGATATGTGGAGACAATACAGCCGATTTTCTTTCATGAATTAAAACATTTACTACAGTTTATCAAGAAAGTAGCACAGAGCTGAAGTGTTTCAGGAAAATCTCATTGTGTTTTATTCATTATCATTGAATGAAGTACTTAGTAAATCTTTGACCAGTTTAGGAAATTCTGCAATTTCGTTTATATACCCCCTCTAAAAGGTGTAAGGATTTCTCTTGTCAGTGGCAGCAATTACTTCTTACAACCATTCTGCGTTGGGCATTAAGTGTCCTAATGATTAGAGAAATCTGACCTTATTTACATTATATTAAGACCTGAGGAACACATGCCACCTCAGTGGTGTTTCCTTTGGTATTGGGAGCTCAATATGAATTCCTAGTGAGGGTCCATAGACATTTCAGTCACAAATTATCTTTTCCACAAACCTACTGACCTCATATTGTGAATTCCATTAAGTTCACCCTCATATTTCAAGTGTTCCAAAATAGAATTGCTGGAACCTCAAAGTTTCAGACCAAGTTGAGTCTTCCTACAATCTTATAACTGACCACATGACTTATTTTCTAACAAAAGAGACCAAATGAGCTCAAAAAACAATACTGAGACTGGATCTGATTCATTACATGCCTGCACCAATACTGATGCGTCTATTGACAAGTTGTCCTGGACATTTTGTGACACTATGTTCCTTAAATAAATGAAACCAACATTTTCTCTGGGAAACAGTCTCATGAATAAATAAAAAAGGTCCACTCTACTATCAACATTAAACAAACATTAACATTATCCAACTGTATTTATTTAATAACATTGTTTGATAATGCCAAAAGTGAAGAAATCCACAGTTTTTCTGAAGCTGACCAAGTTTCCTCATTAAATACACCTTATGGGCTCTAACTTATTGGATCACTCCCAAACAAAACTGAACCCTGATTTTGGTGAAGAAAAAACCATAAAAACTGCCATTACTTATTTGAAATTGCTTAAAAATTCCTTTTATTCTGAATTTCAAAAGGCAGTTTCTGGTATTAAGACTAAGATTGTGGAAACTGGAGCCAGCTCAGACAAGGTAGACTCAAAGCTGGATAAAGTCATACAATATTAACACAAAATAGAGAGTACCCTCGCATCCCTCCACCAGGATCCCCAACAAGTAAAGTATAAACAGGAAGACACAGAGACTAGAGCCCAATGGAATAACTTCAGTATTAAGAACATTCCAGAATTCATTGATTTTACTCAACTAGAGCATTTCCCAGTCTATTAATTCAACAACTTTTGCCAGATGCTTCTCCAGAACACCTATTAATTGGTGGAGCACATCACTCTTTAAAACATAGATCTCAGTACTTCCCCCCACCCCCCACATGAATATGTCTCCTGCCCTCATGCTCTTGCTCACACTTCTACTCTTCTGGTTGTTGATGACATCAGCCCTAAAAATGTGCCTGCTCCATCTCAAATATCATCTCATATTCCTCAATCCACCATAAAATTCACACCAACTCTGAACCCAAATCCATCCTCACTCATTCTCATCCCTTCTCTTCTCATATTACCTTCTTCTGTGCCCTCTAGAATCACAGATCCATCTGCATTAATCTGACATCCATACATGACCTTTTCCTGTTTCATTCCTTTAGTTTTGTAGCTCTTACATAAACTAGTATCTTTCCCTCTGACACTTGATTCCCATGCTACACTCTCCTTTGGTGGTCGTTCCTTCACCCACGCTCCTTGTCTTGCTGATTGTCATGGGAGTAGGCATCCTACTATCTCCTGTCTGTACCTTTCACATTATGCCCCAACCCTATTTATTCTTTCCCTCAAAAATTGAATCCAAGATGCTATCTTACAAAGCTCTCACTAAAACTCTGTACATCTCTGATCTTGTCACAAGATACAGCTCAGCTCATTCACTCTGCTCCACCTCAGACTTATGCCTCTGCCCCCTCTCATAACCATCTCTCACTCCCATCTCCAAAGACTTCTCCCATAGTGCTTCCCACCTCTGATACTGTTTACCTCACTACACCAGACTCTCCCCAGCCTAAAATCGTTTCAACGCTCCCTCTAAACCCCACCTATTTGTGATTATTTATTTTATCACAGAACTTCACTTTGTATACTTGTTTTTTCTTTTTTATGAAATTTCACACATCTATGATCACTTAGAGTAAAACTTGCTGGGAAAAATGATCATGTTCTTCACCATATATTTGGACAATACATTGTATAAGTTTGTAACACCATTTTTGTACCTTGTATAATTATGTAATTGAGTGTAGATGGCTGATCCACTTATTGTCTGTAGAGTGTTTAGCACCATTACTAGGCCCCTGTTTTTGGTTGTTTCTTTTATATTTAAGGAATTGCTCTTTATTTTCTGTCAAGGCAGCTTTTCACTGTGTTGAGCACCTGGAGATACTTTTTTTCTGTGATTTGTGTTTGAAAAGTAATATTTATCTCAAAGCTGGGATGGGAAAAACTATTCACTATATACATAATAATGGATTAAAATTTGATCAGATTTGGGAACTATGGTTTACTTACAACTCGGGAACTTCAACTATTACCTAATATTATTTCTATTGACCTGAATTTCCAAAGACCTTTGTAACATTATTACTCTCATCAAAGATGTCATCTTTTAAAAATGATATTCCACTCCTGCTTATTATCTCATGTATCTTAGTGTTACTGTTAATTTATTCTTCTTTAGCCCTTCCCTATATCCTTCACTATACTTCTATTTTTTTAGTCTCCCGACTCTTCCCAGTTCAATTTATAAAATTTTATAAATAAAAATGTAATAGAAGCAAAACAATATAATTTGCACTATATGAAAATGTCTGTAATTCTGTATGCTATTTGTATTTTATTTGTATGCTATTTGTTTGCTATTTGTATACTATTTGTATACTATTTATATGCTATTTGTATGTTATTTGTATGCTATTTGTGCGCTATTTGTATGTTATTTGTATGCTATTTGTGCGCTATTTGTATATTATTTGTATGCTATTTGTGCGCTATGTGTATGCTATTTGTATGCTATTTGTATGCTATTTGTATACTATTTGTATGCTATTTACATGCTGGACATGTTATTGTTTGCATTATCTGGAAATAAAAACTATGGTTTAAGAAAAGGACCACATGCTATCACTAGGGCTGGTTAAAGCTTTGGAGAGGGGCCACACTGCATGTTTTTAAATTGATATTTATTCATTCTCATTACACAGTCACTGCATGAGGGAAGGGTTTTATGGTTTTGCACATATGATTGTGAATATGGTTGTGACTCATCCGTGCTTGGTCTGACCTGTCTTAGTATTTATGTTAGTGTTCTTTGTTGACTATTTACAGTACTTACTAGACAGTTCTTTTAACCATGATAAGGTATACTCTACTGTACCTGGTCGGCCCAAAGCTCCATCCATGTTGCCTTCTCATTCATTTAATGCGGCTACAGGATATATCCAAGCTAAACTTTAAGTGAAGGATATGTATTATTTCAGCTACAGTTTATTAATCATCATCCTAGCTTAGTGAATCCATAAGTTGCTTGACAAATTAATCATGTTAATATTAGATTAGATTGTACGCTCCTTTGAGCAGGGCTTTCTCTGCTCCTGTCTTCACCACTTT
Source organism: Mixophyes australis (assembly GCA_036250195.1). Classification (NCBI taxonomy): domain Eukaryota; kingdom Metazoa; phylum Chordata; class Amphibia; order Anura; family Limnodynastidae; genus Mixophyes; species Mixophyes australis. The sequence continues at coordinate 3,488,212 of JAVHZZ010000007.1, forward strand.
TAACTCTGCTCGCCAGCTACCATGCCTTCCTCCTTGAGAACCCTCTTCCCGTGTCCCCTCTCGCTCCCTTCTCTTTCCCCTGGGGGTCTCCCTCTCATCTGTGCCCTCCCTCCTAGTGCCGTTGCTGGCTGACCTTCCCCTCTTCCCTCCCCTCTAGCTGTGCCTTGAGCTCACTGAGTTACTGTGATTATTGTTTACTATTCTGTGCTGTCTCACCTTGTATTGTAATCTTGTCTGTCCCCGTACGGCGCCGCGGACACCTAGTGGCGCCCTATAAATAAAAATTAATAATAATAATAATAATAATAATATATAGATATTATAGCTACTGTTTGTGCTGAATTGTGCAAATAAAGTCAACTAAAATGGAACATGGTGTAAACCACAAAATAGACTGACTGATTCTCATAGTAGTATATACGGTACAGTGCTGTACTAACTATGGGCATTAATGCAGATCTGAGTCCTTCCATATGCTTGAAAGATACTAAAATCAATAACACTCTGTAACAGCCAGGTATGGATATCTCTAGTGGTCTTGATTTCTCTCCTTATTGTTGCTATTCTCTCTCTCAAGGAATGCTGGTCTTTCTATATCATCTTGATCAGTACACAGAGTTACACCATGTACTGTGTATTAAGAACACATGATGGAGAACATACATACATATAGAGTTGTATAACAAACAGAATGCGGTTCTGATTGTTCTACAAGTCTTTTTTTAAACAAGCACTGAGTGTGAGAAATCATCAGATGTGAAGATGTGTCTCAGACTCTCTCATTACACTACCGCCTACAATATGTATGTTATTCCTTGGAATTCAATTACAATTACTGTGAAACACATATTGTAGGAAGGGTAACGGCCACTGTCTGTCTGCTCTGTTTAGACAGCAATGATGCAATAGAGGTGTATGACAAAAAGCACTTCCCATACACATAGCCCCATCCCTAAATCATTAAACAGTTCTAAACAGCCAGGGTGGTTTTTTAGTGAAAACTATTCCCAGGCTGGTCAATGCAGGTCTGCTGCGCACTGGGGAGGGGTAGCAAAAATGATTGCTGTCCCTCCCAGAAGCTACCAGCCCAGTTCTTTACACCCTCCTGGGCTGTGAGGGCTGAAGTTATTAATACTCTCTATACCAAAAAAAGTTAAATTAAATAAAGCACACACACAATATTAAAATAAATTTGAATGGAATAAAAGATACCCCAAAACGCTGGTTCACAAATTTATTAATTATAAAATATAATCTTCTTTTCTTCTTTCTTCTCCTGATCTGTGATTGTACAAATTGGAGAAAATCCCATAAAAAATAAAAAATGACCTACAAGCTCACGACAGACACCTGCAGCAACATGGCTGACTGGGGCTAACTGAAACTCCCTTAATCATTATTATATTTACTAAACTGCTGAGCAAGGGTTTGGGGTGTTTTTACAAGACTTGGACACTTCCCTAGATTCACATATCTTTTGTGGGTAAGAGAGACCTGGTGTAATGATAGCGATGATACCAGCAGAAATATGTAGCCATGACAGATATGGGGGTGTTTGAATTGCATTACATTTTATATTGAAAATGCTTTTACATTTATCAATAACACTATCAATACATTATTCTCTGCTGAGCATATAACATTTTATTATATTATACTGTGTACAAAAAGGACAAAACAACTTGTTTTTTTACAACTAACACTGTCAAGTTGCATTTATACGCTATTGTGTGACTTAAATATACAAAAGCAAAATAAGTATAACTCTAATTGAGGCCAACAGTGTTTAATCAAACACTTTATACATCCAAATGTCATGAATACTTTCATCTTTAATATATACTTTTATGCAATTAAAATGTTTTAATTATTAGATATGATTAAAACAAAGTTGTCAAGTAAACACACTAATTTTGTATATTATGTTTAATGTACTTTTGTATGTGTTGCATGTTGCAAAAATGTATTGGACTTTTACTGTTTCATAGTTTAGTTAGATGGGTATATACATACAGATAAACAAGCAAATTATGTATACACAAACTACATGCAAAATAAATGGAAAACACATTGTAATCAATATGCTGTAGATATAAGCTAAGGGGCACCTAATTGAATGGGATATGTTAATCTAGTCCTGGTCATTGTTTACCAGATTTAATTTAGGAGTTTCGGATAATTTATGTGATCTATGGGACACATTACAACCTTATAAACACTGTAGGGGAATATCAAACCTTCAGTTCAGTGATTTATAACAGAGGATCAGCACCATGGTCAGCACTGTGGATTACAGATGTGACGTGCTTTACTGAATCCTCTCACCCAAACCACCAGCAATAAATCTTCCTGAGTTATTGAATAGACATCAATATAAAGCACATTCTAAGTACTGTGTAGATCGCAGCCTCAATGCTTTCATGTTTCTATTATGCAAAACACAGCGGGAGAGTCGGTGAAAAGTCTATTTGTGTTCTCTAAACTAAACAAACCTTAGCACTCATGATGCAAATCACCTGTGGTGACATCAATCCTGAGGGTTTCTGTTACATTGTAAAAGAAACAAAGCTATGTGATTTTACTAATGATAGTTTGATAGTCTGAAAAGGAGATTAGAACAAAGATGTGTAAATCATAGGCATATCAAATACTGAGAGGACAGCAAATGTACCAGGGTCTGAGCCATTAAGGAGAGCAAAGCAGACAAATGGAGTAAGTTTGCTCCTGGACAAACCATGTTACCATGCAAGGGGTGGAAATTAGTTTGAACATAAGTTAAATACTGGCTGTTTATTCTTGTAAGACACAAAAACTCGATAGCTTTAATTCTGCACTGATATTTAAAGTTGATCTAGGACCTGCCCTATCCCAAATATAAACCTATCCCCACATTTTAAATTTACATCCCCCTCCAATACAACATGGTTTTGCCCAGGTGAAAGGTTACTACTTTTTTATGCTTTGCTCTCCATAATTACTTAGGACCTCAGTGTCCAATTTGGTCACACACAAAGAGATGGCTATATTAGGCAGTATCTGATCTTTTTGGACATGGGCTGCGTGGGCAGATAACTTCTGGGGATGTTGGTAAGGTTGTATGATGGCTGTACAGATAGGAAGTTATTTATGAAACTCTAAATGACTAGATTGTGGTGATTGGTCTGATCCATCAAGGCATTTATCTGTCGATTTTGAGTGTATCAAGAGCAAAATCACTCCGCACATGCCCAGAACAGGACCACGCGCCAGTAAACGTAGGACACTTACTACAGCCTATGTTTTCGTGGAGGGCACGGGGTGGGGACCATAGTCAATTTACAGTAAGGGTGTGCCAAACTCTGGCGCACACAGCCATGTCTGAATCAAGCTCTGGGCATCGCAGAGTTACTTGTTTTTCTGCCGTATTTCTTGCTGCAGCTACAGGGCTAGTCTAAGTCCTGATCAGTAGTGATGACAGTCTCCTATACATACTCTAGAATGTGTTTGTTATCAGGAGCTACTGTAAAAGTGTATTTTATGGCCAGTAGACATTAAGAACATCCTAATAGATGTATTTTATAGAGAAGAAATGTTTTCTCATTAATGCCTATATAATTAACAGGTGACATGTATTATTTTTTTATTTCTGTGCGTTCTTTTGCAAATTTATATTCCACATGTGTATAGCATATCCGATTTATGTGCGTTTTAAAACAAACACACGTTGCGCTCGGTATGTGTGCCTTGCTGAGTCAGGCTGGAGGAGTTGAGCAGAGAGTGAAGATGTTTCTAGTAAAGTAAAAAGTTGGGGCACCCTGTAAAAAGGAGATTTCATTTTTTGAAGTGAGATTATTGTAATGAAATAAATTGGTGGACAGGGATTTTATATCCGGAAGTTCAGCAATCACAAGGTGTTGACTATTTATTATTTTGTCTAACAGGATAGATCTATTATCGAGATTCTGTTCCCTGCACAAAGTATCTGCAGATACAATGCTGGGGAGCAGTTATAAGAGGCTGCACAGTGCACTGTATATTACATTACACAGCTTCTGTTGCCTACATGCTATAATTACACTGACAGCACAGAATTCAAAAGAAAACAATGGAGTAAATTTACTATGCAGCATTTTTTTTGTGCGGTTTTCAAACATGCGGTTTTCAACTCCAAACTAAAGGATTTATTAACCTTCAGGTGGTTCAGGAAAAATACAGCAGAAAATAGGCATATTTTTAAGCCATTGGTCTGACAGATGATATAAAATAAACTAGGGCAAACTAGTTTCCAATTTGGATCACTCATACACTCATGTAGAAGCATGTGGGATGCTACACTCCTCTTTTTATGCATTGTTTATGAATACAAAAATGTTGGTTATTGTTATAAAAGTATTGAGCAATTATGGACTTTATTATAAATCTAAATCCTAATGTACTAATAATATAACATGTACATGCTGATCTTTTGAGGGACTATATAAGGATGGTCCCATAGCAATATGGCTCACATACAGGATGGACTTTAGTCCCAGAAGAAGTCTTGTTAGACGAAACGTGCTGGGTTTCTAAGAGTTGCTTTGTGTAACAGTGTGTGAACATTCTCTGGTGCACTTCAACCTGCCACTCCCCTGATCCATGAGGCAGGAAGGATATTGTGGATACATCACATGAAGGATTTCACTGCCAAATACCACATCCATACTTTATTGATGTACGTGTAATATAATTTTTTATTAAGTTGTGTTTTATGGTAGTACACTACTGTAGTGCACATTTATCTTTTTTTGTTTGAAGGTAATTATTAGTTTGTGATAAGATACAACCTATATTAGTTCCTACTGATTTAATGTCACCATCTTTGTACAACTAATACTGGGAGGTCCAAGTATACTCAGATAAACTCTCAACACTTTCACTTTTACTAAGAGGCCACTCTCCTTTCATTTTTTCCAGTCATAAGTGGAATTCGTAAATTCTATCTGGCGCCTTCTATTATTTTCTCATTCACAGATTAATTTCAGCTTCAGAAGCAAGAGGTGTAGAAATAAGGACGACTGCCACTCATTCATAATAGTGCAATACTTTATTGTAAACACTTATACTAAGTTACCAGTAGAGGTTAGTGCCCTCACCACTCCCATTTTATTTTTATTTATTTTTTTAATTTAATTTAATCGAGTTGCTGATGATGACTGGCGTATCTTTAATGTATATTCAAAAATATGTGCTTAAAAGGCCTCATTCAGAGTAGGAAGCAAATCCAACTACAGGGTGCAAATGTGTTCCAGGACACACTGCATTGTGGCACAAGTTGTGCCTATTGCTTGAGCAGAGACAATAATACCTGTTGTTGCATGAAGCACACAAACACCGACCTGCTTTATTGCTACACTGTGATTTAGAGTTACCAGGGTGAAAAGTGCACCTTATAGCTGGATTTAATGCTAAATTATAAATGGAGCCCAAAATTGTTGCATTTGAAATGTTATGTTTCCGTTTGGACCACGAAATTGAAGTCTACAATATTTGCGGCCCTTAATGTTAAGTATTTATGCTTATATTCAATAGATTATGTTGATGAAAAAAAGGTTTGTTCAGTTATTTGGATCAACCTATAATTTAGCAATGCTCAGCAAAATACAGTTATTCTATGTGTTTCATTTAATACATTTTTCTTCTCCTGTTTCAATGAATTGTTAAATCGTGAATGACCACTGCTTTAGACAGCTCACTACAAAGATATAGATATTGTACATTTTGCAGCTTACATGGGAGAAGCGAGATTCCGTGGGACAGAAAACCTTGATTTTAATGTAAAAATCTTTACCATTTGTAATATTTGGTAGTAGCCATAATAAATTTAATAGTAGCCAATTGTTATTTCTAATAATGACTTTCATTTATAGAAGCAGACAGCATACAGTATTTATTTTGACATGTACTGTACCAGTACAGTCATGGCCAAAAGTTTTAAAAATAACACAAATATTTTTCACAAAGTCTGCTGCCTCAGTTTTTATGATGGCAATTTGCATATACTCCAGAATGTAATGAAGAGTGATCAGAAGAATTGCAATTAAGTCCCTCTTTGCCATGACAATGAATTTTATCCCAAAAACAACATTTCCACTGCATTTCAGCCCTGCCACAAAAGGACCAGCTAACATTAGGTCAGTGATTCTCTCGTTAACACAGCTGAGAGTGTTGACAAGGACATAGCTGGAGATCACTCTGTCCTGCTGATTGAGTTAGAATAACAGACTGGAAGCTTTAAAAAGAGGGTGGTGCTTGAAATCATTGTTCTTCCTCTGTTAACCATGGTTAGCTGCAAGGAAACTTTATGAAAACCAATACTTGTGCCATTCTCAAAACTTTTGGCCATGACTATATGTGTTGATAGTTGCGGAAAGTGGTAATGGGTGAAAAGTAAATTAAATAGTCAAATAGGAAATTATACAATAGGTTTTATGTAGCTAAATAACATGGGGGAAGGACCGATACAATCTTAACTGGTGAACTTGATTATATATTTTTTATTCATTAGCAGCAATATGGGTAAATAATTTTGTGATTTCTTTGTTTTGCCCTTTTTTTCCAGATTACCATTACCTGTATTCATGTTCAGTAGCATGCTTACAGTACATGTATGTGTTTTATGTGATACAATAAATCTTTAAATGGTAAATTGTATACAGACAACATTTAGGCAGCTGAGTCCAAAGGTAGAGAAACAATACATTATATAATGTATACTCTACTGGGAGATAGGTACAAACACTGTGGGGCATAAAAAGTAATGAGGAGTGGGATTTGAACAATGTATTTCAGGTGGCAGAAGAGAAGAGACATAGGCTGCTGCTTTCATGTACTGCCCTTTACATGTTACAGCTCAGGGGTGGAGATGCATAGCTCCACCCATGCACAAGTTAGGAGGGAGCGGGCTCCAGGTCACCTCAGTGTACGGCCTCCATGTTACAGGCAGTACACACCATTATTACAATTGTGCTATTGTTCAGAATAAGGTTCACACCTAGACAGGTTCTGTACACCAGGAAACAAAGTCTATTTTTATTTTTTACTTATACAATCTACTCATATAACATTTATCTCTGTCACATAAAAAGGCAACAACATCTCAGAGTCTCTTATTGAACAGGTCAATAGAACCACACTCCAGGCTTCATTATCTACTGCAGTATTATTAACGGGAGGGAATATAGCCTGATCTAGAGGCCTTGTGCAACTTTCTTTTGCAGGTACATTTTCTGAGAATGATAAATGCAGAATTTTCCTCCATTGCTATATTCCAGATGCCTTATCACAGCAAGGTGGTGACTGGATCCTCATCTCCCCACTTATATCCAGTGTACACAGTATTACAGACACAGGCACTGGTCCAGGAAAGTCTGGCCCTCTGAAGCTGGATGCGGGTGAACCCCCTAGTCTAAGAGTTTGCTGTCATCACACACTCACATTGGTTCTAACAACTGCTGTGTGTTTTATAAACCCCTCTCGCTCCTCTCTGTGGGCACTTTCGTCTGATAATGAAGGAATTCCAGCCATGTGGCGAGACAGTGCCCTCTTAGATCTTTCCCAGACATGCTTGTATCCTGTCCTCACCCAGTATGGGCAGCTGACAAGTACTTCAAAGGCCCATCCTTTGAGAATTGCTGCAAAATTAACAACTTCTCTTGGTGCACTTACAGTTTCTGGACAACAGAAAAGCTGGGATATATTAAAACAAGGGAGGGGATCATGGGTGGCTGCACTACTGGGCCCAGTAAGCCCTATTAACCCAATACCAATGCAGTTATTCTAAACATTACACAGGACTAAGCAGTTAATACAGTGCTAATCAATTTCAATTTGAAATTTTAATATATATGGTTTGAACAATAATACCTACATTGTAATTAAGCAGTTTAATATTTATTGATAAGCTTTCTATAGAGTCAATTGACTCTAGATTCACTAAATGGCGGTTTGATGAAAACTGCCTGCTAAATAACTATCATCCCCATTAGCAATCAAATATTATTATCTATTAATATATATTTTTTCATATTACCCCCTTAATATAATGAAAAATAAAATGTGTCCCTGAAGTTAATTATAAATTGCCCATAATCAATAGCTAATGATGGCCACAGTAATTCTTGTCATCGTTGCCTCCTCTTATGTTATGAATGAGAAGCTAGCTCAAACTTCAGCATGAGCTACATAGTTTATGAGAAGCAGGTAGTAAAAAAAACCTTTCTTCTTTCTACCGTTTTTTGACAATTTAGATTAAACCGCTGTCATGTTTACATTCAAGCCTCAAACAACTCTACAGCAAATATGGTGGATTGGAGCATTAAAACTTCAGAAAATTGTTGGGCTGTGCAGCAGTTTCAAACCACTGCCAAACACGATATTTAGTGAATCTAATTCTTACTTTCTTCATTCTAATTATTAGAGTAAGTGCATGAAGTGTCAAGAAAAAGGAAAGTATTATTACACATATCCAGAATAAAGGTGGAGGCAGAAAGGTCCAAATCAGTAGCTGCTGTGCTGAATAAAATGCTACATGTAGTACTAGGAGGAGGAACATGGTTTTGGCTGCATTGATGTGAGCTCTCAGGTGAGAACTATGCAGGTTGGATGAGCCCTGCACCTTCCGGATGTGTAGAATGAGAGATGTAAGTGTGGAGCCCAGTGATACTAGGATCAGGAGGAACGGCAAAGCTATCACGATGTTCAATTGCTTTATAATAACCTGAATATTGCTCTTATACATATCATTGATTCGTGTGCAGTAATTTGTGCTATTAGTGCTATCTAAGGGAACCATCATAAAGATCACACCAAGCTCTATGATCAGTAAAATAATGGACACCACAAAGGTTCCTCCTATTATCCAGGGAAACAATGTGGTGAGTCTTGACTTTAGGAATATGATGAACCGATGGTGGAAGGAGACAAGTTTGATGCAGTAGAAGGTGCACAGCCATGAGGTCAGGCATATAATGAAGAAATTAAACTTTAAGAAGATCACATCAGTACATATCACACACACATTGAGAGTTGAGAACACATCACTCCAGATATAAGATGAAACACTGGTAGAAAAGTGAAAACTCCCCAAGAATGCACTGGACAGTCCAATGAAAAATATAAGGAGATCTCGAGGGTTGTGAATTCCATCTTTTATCCAACTTCTGCAGCTGACAACTGCAATAAATATATTGCAACTTATTCCAGAACATGAAGTGAAAATCATAAGAATCAAAAGTGCAATTTCAGTAGTCTCCATTTTACGGTTTTGTTAATAAGGTCTATGAGAAGTGCTCTCACAAATCATATAACCTTTCTCTTTCGTTCCTGTCTCTCTCTGTCTCTTTCTCTCTCTGTCTCCTTCTCTATCTTTCTCTTTTTTTCTCTCTCTGTCTCTCTCTCTCATACTGATATTTTTATTTGGTCTTGTGATATTCCAGGCATGTCATCTGTGGTCATGTAACTTTGCATGATTTGCAACAAGGGAGAATATATTTGCAATATGTCACATATGTAAATGAATTGTTTCCTAGAATAAGTAAACTTTGTTATCAGTAATTACACAAATATTTTGATATTATTTCCAGTGATTTCCATTTTATCTCTTGTTTTCTGAGCTTTGAGATAGAATAAGACTGATGAAGAGCATATAAATAATCTATTATTTTATATTTTATAACATAACATATGAACAGATTCAGCCACAATTGAATTAGAAGGTGACTAGGCACAAAGCTCTCCTCCCCCACCTGTTAGTATGAAAACCTGAGAAAATCAGGTCTTAGCTTTTGAAGCAGGCCACATGCTGTGAGCACTTCCCATTGAAAGTTAAACTCCACCCACAAGAAAGGTTTTTGATCTTATGTAACAAGGGAAGTGAAGCTCACTTTCTGGTTGTTTTTCTATGTGGGAGGACACACATGGCCCAACTGCTGGGATGGTTTGGCGGTCTGTATAAGGTGCCTGGAGAGGCAATTTATATTAGAACCTGGCTATCGGGAAAAATGTAGTTATAAATTGAGTTTTGAATGGAAGCTGGTTGCTGTGTTATTCTGTGTCTGTGTGGTTCTGTGTTGGTTTAATGTCGTAATGAAGTTTGGTTAGTTTATTTAAATGGAATTGTCTGAGTTCAGATAAAATGGAGATAGTGAAGTTTTGGTCACGAAAGCATTTGTGTTTGTTGCAAAGGTTATTTGGAATAGATGTCTTTTAAATAAAATAGATATTTGTGGTGGACTTACAAGTATATTACTAGAGGTTTAAGAACTGGAACCTGTTCATTGGTAGTCAATTAGGCCATTACAACACATGAGACAAACATGTGCTTGTAACTTCTAACAAGATGGCCATTTTAAATATTGTGAGTTATTTCAGTTCTTGGGAAAGGCTAATGGAAATCGTAAATGCTGTGTAATAGTAAGTGTATGGAAATGGTTGTACATAGTTTGTTTGTTTGATAGAATGGTTGTGTTGGAAAAGTATTTTATGGGAAAGTGAACAAATCGTGTAGATGGTATTGGAAAGTCTGCTATACTGCTGTTGAAAAGTGTGGCGGAAATTAGGATTTAGATGCATAGCAAGTGATTGGATTGTTCAGGAAGTGGTCAGATTGTTCAATATAACGTTTTGTTAGACTGTTGGTTTAAAGGGTAGTTTGTAGTCTGAAACTCTGAAATAATGTGGTTTATTGCTGGAAATGTTTATGTAGTAGCAAGGTGAAATACCATATGTTTAGAGCATGCTGAGCTCAGACAATAGAGAAAATGGATCTAGAATCTACCAAGCTTGTAAAATGGCTGCCATCTAGAAGATTCCATGTGAAGGGAATGTGGATAGTGAATAATGGCTGTTGGACTGTGACTGAGTTAAGTGAAATGAAATAAATGATGGATAGTTGGATAAATGGTAGATGTTTTAAGATAATTCTGAGAATATTGGGTTGTGGAATGTATGTTTGAAAAGTGGGTTTTAGAATGGAGTTTTATCTGTGTGTTCTCTCCCCCCCACAGGTCTCCTTCCTCCTCCCCCTCTATACACACACACATTCACACACCTTTTTACAATCACACACTCAATGACTTGTATATTTATACAACAGGAAATCAACTGCAATGTATTGTATGAGACAAAATCTGTTGAGTTTGTATAAATACACTGTTTACTCTTTTATAATATATGCATCAGTTTTACAATTAGAGTGTTAATAATACAACATGTTTTAAATGAAGCTATATCTTGTATGTGGTTATTCTTGAAGAGATAAGCAGAAGTTATTATATGAATCTATTGATCCTGTGAATTTAAGGGAAATAAAGAATTATATTTCTTAGGTTAAATCAGAATTACCTTTGTGAGGAGTTGGTTGACGGTAATAGTCATAAATTACGGTATTAAATAGTCATCCATACATTTGCCAGACTATTAAGGAGATTAAAACCCCAATCACTCTAGAAACCCTTTTACAAAGTGAATAGCACCTTTGCAGGGGACGTCTGGTTTATGGTTATTTCACCACATAAGTTATTTCTAGGAAGAGGAAATAATACCACCAGTATAAACCAACTCCATTATCTGGTTTTTGTGTTTATTTTAATATATGCACCTGTTTTAAAAGTCATGGCAGGGAATTTACTATTGAGAGGTTTTGTGTAAAATATCTACATCTCAGCATGAAGCTTTCAGGTCTAAACTGTATGTTTTACTAAATAGTGATTAGGATGTAGAAAACTGAAAGTGCAGATGATATATGGTGGCTTTGAAATGCCAAAACCTTGTGTGGTTTACATCAAACTGTCAGATTTCAGCCCCAAATGTGCCTTTAAAAAATGCATGGGGATTGGTGGATTTCTATTCTCGCTCAAATTGATTGAGTTGAACGAATCCATTTGTGCAATATTAAACATAACATAGAAATTCGGAACAAACATAAAGCGTAATTGTCTGTGCTCCCCAATAAGGAAAAAGGGGGAAAATATATGAAATACATGCAAAAATAATAGTATGTCCCTCTATGTGCACAATTGTTGTAAATGCAACTCAGATCATAGGTAAATATAGACAAAACACGACACGTTGGGTACCCACGCGTGTCTCACCTGCTGAATTCAACTCCTTCCCAGTGCAAATGGGACTTTCTTTCTTGCCAGAGTTTGCTTCCATTTGGGACACAATCACTGCTAAAGGATCACATCTAAGCCTCAGCCACTATTGTTTTAATGCACGGGCATTTGTTTTATGTCTTTTATATTGATTATTAATAGGGGTGGAGTACGACAGCACGAAGAAGAGATTACCAACAGCAATTACACTGACATGTTAATCATGAGTCCTCTAATTCCCAACATACTGGGTAAAGCAAACAGACACATAGCTGAGATGCCCTGCTTGCAATCTGTAAGTCAATGGGAGTTTAATGCATGAGGATAAGTGCCACAGATTGCATATCAAGCCAGATTCCAATGGGAAAAGAATCTTGATGACATATGTAATTCAGTCACATGACAATTTTGGTTAGGGTGTCAAGAAGTTATTTGTGAATAAATCCAGAATAAATGTAGTTTTCATTGATCTGTATATAGAGATGGTAAATGGAAACAATAACCTAGGGAGGTTGGGGAATTTGATAAGCTGCCTAGAAAGGCGAGTTTTTATGGAAAACTTGAAGGTTTGGAAACTAGGATGTCCTTACCAGCAGTCTTAAACATCACAGGCCTGCCTCCAACACTCAGAAAGCCATTGCTGACCTTCCAAATTAGATTCCTTAACAGAGTCCAGCTGGGCACAGCCTCAGGCTAGAGATGACGTAACACCTCTCTCAGGTGTTTCCACCAACCTCCAGTACTGATGACACATGCGAGGAATAACCAATCAATCAGCAACTATAAGAACCTGCTCAGCACTCTTTAGTTGCTGAGTATCAATTGTGTCCAACATCGATACTCCTGCTCCAGGTGTATACAAGGCAGTATAGCATCTATTTGTGGTTATTCAGCTCCTTATCATTTCCAGCTGCAGTTTTTCAGCAGAGATCTCATACCAGCTAAGTAATCTGCTGCTTTCATGGTGGGAACCAGCTACACTCCGTCGTGACCTGGGTTCTCACTGAGTGCAGTCCGTACTCTCTTGCGGAATATCTGGTGAAGTCCAGTGGTGGTCTTAGACTCCACACCAGTTTATTTGGTTGTGCCAATACCTCCTGCTAGATATTGTCATCTGTGTGCGTGTACTCCGCTAACCTTGCCGTTTATCTCTGTTCTACAGGATCAGTATAATATACTCCATTGTATCCATTTGTTTACTGCCTTAACAGTGCCAGCACATCCGTGTACCCCATTACATGCTATGCGCTATTCAAAGACATCTCTGTGTACCTCGTTACATGCTACATGCTGTTCAAACAGTGTCAAAACATCCTCAGTACATGTTACACACTGTTAAATCAGTGCCAATTCCTCAATGTTCCTTATTGCATGCTTAGCGCTGTCCGCCAGTGCTAATCGATCCGTGTACCCAAATATAGGCTACATGCTGCCCAGGTAGTGCTTAGAAACTCTGTGTACTCAATTGCACTTTACCAAACTCTCACTTCATGTTCTCAGTGGTATCCTCAGAATCTTGCCTACAGTGTCAAAAACCTCTGTGCATTCCGCTGGGACAATCTCTCTTTTTTTATTGCCTCCATATGGTGTGTTTCCCCGTAGATTCAGAATCCCAAGTTCTCACATAGGGGAGATTCGCTTGATGCACTCTGGTCTTAATGATTGCAAAAGAGGTTGTCCTTAGCTTTAGGTAAAAAGCTCCATTAAACCCAAAGTGAGCACGGAGCAACTAGGAAGCAGGTAGCAATCACTCCCCATATTCATATGTGGCTTGCACACAGTGACAGCTGATTCCTAGCCTCCAGTGAAAACAGAAGATCTAGGAAGCTGATCATAACGTTAATCTAGCTATATACTCTTGTTAATTTAGGTTTACAATGAAGTGAAGAACAAGCCTTTAGAAATAACAAGATGCTATTGGTGACATATTATTACATATGCGTACATGCCACAGATTATTATAGCTCTCCCTCAGTGTCCTAATATAGGGGACAAAAAATAAATTAGAAACTAGGCCCATATTGTAAACTAATCAATTTCTAGGTATAAAAAATAGAGTATGATCGCTGATATTTGGTCACGAAAGGACTATAATTTAGAAAAGCAAAAGGATAGCTATGCTGAAGGGTAAATAGTTTGCTACATAAAATAGAGTTCTAATCCCTAAAGATATTAAGCCTAATCTAATTATTTTACCTGAACATTTTAAGCATAAATCATCAATCATCAATTAAAACAGGAGACAAATTGAAGTGCATCCAGTGATTTTAATAACACATATTTTTGTTTAGTTACGAGCACATTTTTCTTTTTATATTTCACTGTTTTTTAAGCAACCTAATTTTAATAGAATGAATTAAAGGTTAAATTTTAAAATGAATAGACGTTCCTCATTAATAGATACTTTCAATTGAAGGCATAAGGGAGTCTTTAGCGCACCTTCTTCTGAACAAATTTCTTGCTTCTTTTTTTAAAGATATTAGAGTTTGTCAGGTAAGGACTGAGAGAGGAAAAGGACTGCTAAAAAATTCAGAAACAAGTCAAAGTTGTGAGAAAACAAGATCAAAGCAATGCATATTTGGATGACTAGGAAAGTCAGTCCACTGAAAGAGGCAGAGAGTAGTTTGGAGATAGAAGGAGAATGTGCACTATAAATTTGGATTTTGAAAGTACCCAAATTGTTGGTGGGTACGTCAGACGAAAATAAATGAGGAAGCCAGTCTGAAAAATGTTCCAGTAATTGCTGCGGTGATCCAGAGGGGGGGGGGGGGGAAGCAATAGCTCATAATCAACATACAGAGAGAAGGTTTTGAAATTCAGGATAGCATTCACTTCAAAAGATGGGAAGGTGGATGATGGAATAGGTGGCAGTGCTTTAAATGTGTAGCATTGGGAAAAGCTTAGTTCAAGCCCATCTTCTTGACTACTTCAAGTGAGGGTGAAATGGAAATCACCATATAAACATGTTGCCAGTGAGGCAGTGCAGATTGTGTGAGCCATGTTTTTGTTATTGCCATAAGGTTGATGTTTAAGAGGAAGAAGTCATATATGGAGTTTAGTTTGTTACAGACAATGGGGCTGATGCAGACTTGGATGTACATACGGTTGCTTAGAGTACACTATGTAAATTCATACTGTGCATATTGTGACAAATGGAATGGTTTGCCATGGGCCCTTAAGAGAAGAATGACAGTCTGCAGGGGAATGCTGTTAAGTCCTTGCACAGCAAAACTCCTAGACTGAACACACACAGGTGATCTAATGAGGTAATTAGATCAAAGGGAGGAGTTTTGTGCATATAAACCTGTATTGTGCATTTTCACAGTGCGACTGATGCCAGACAGTGACCAATGTCTAGACAGGAGGACTATGTCTAGACATTGGCCACTGTCTGGCATCAGTCGCACTGTACAAATGTCAGTGTTAGGTTTCTTGGTGTTATCCGAACGCAAGTGTATGCTGTTTTATTGTCTACATGTATTTATTCAGATTTGCTTGCAGAATACACTAGTGCCCCTTTACCTTTAGTGAGACCAGACAGGAGAGGGGAAGTCAGACAATCATAACAGTGTATTGGAAAGGTGTGTTCATGCAGATACGACTCAGATAGACAGTGGCTGTTAGGGTAATAAAGCTGTGGCACTACTGCTACTAGCAAGCCATGGCATGCCGAAACTGCTAGAGTATGCTGGTGTTTGTGTAAAAATATATATATATTTAAGGGCATATGTTCAGTCGGACGCATCTCAAGATAATGACATGCAGTTGCTCGTGTTGAACTGTGTAGCAGAAAACTACATCTCCAAGCAAGCTTCACTTCTGCTGGGTATATGCCAAACATGGAGTTAAGCCAGCTCGGAGTATATGCCTTCACAAAGGTTAAGAAACACTCGCCAAAACAGGTGGGTGGGGTCAAAGTGTGTGAGAGAGGTGTGTGAATAAGGGACTGAGGGAGGAAAACACAGAGTTTGTGAGACAGAAGAAAACAGAGTTGAAGCAAAGAGAGACACCAGCAAACCAAGGAGAGAGAGAGAGACACTGTGAAGAGAGAAAAAACAGAAGACTGAAGCTGCCATTTGGGAAAGAATGGAAGAACTTAGTAATTGAAAGAGAGTTCATACAAGGAGCTTTGGAGATAAGTATAACTGGTTATATTACTTATTTTCTGGTGGATTTAGACACTACTTTTAGAGTGAAGAGTATAGGGATAGGGTGGGGAGTCCTGAATATTTGGTTATGTGTTATGCCCTTTTGCTAGTTTTGGACTAAGATCTTTATTGCAAGGGCAATAGAGATTAGGGAGAGACAGTGGTTATGTTTGAGAGACTGAGTTTGACTTGCTTCCATGATATAGATATTCGCCGAACTAAAAAGTTACTACTGCTGTCATAAGTTGTAGCACTGCAAGAAAAATAAAGCTGCTACTAATTTAAGGAGGCGCCGCCTGTACAATAAACATGGCTTAGTAAAGAACCTTGTGCAGGCGATGCCTCCTTAAATGAAGTACCTTCAGAGCTCGGATAACAGTGTGTCTCTACAATGTGATGTCATCGGGCGCTGCCGGGTTCTTTAGCTGCCGCATTGTAGTTAAGTCTGCGTTTCAAGCTGCCTGTGTTTCCAGTGAGTTGGCGATGCGGTCTTCGCTGTAAACCTGCCAGGATAAGTAGTGTCGGGATTTCCAGCATCGTTCTATAGTACCCAACTCAGACACACTAATTATTTAAATGCTACCATCTTGAAGGGTCAATATGTAATCAGTAAACTAGATGTGCCAATTAACCAAACACGACTTGCTAGTGTTGCTGATATTCATCATCACCATTGTGTATCGTTGCACCTGTCCTCCAGCACCCGACAAATGTATCTGACTATGCATCCAGGTCTACTTGAGTCACAATTGTGTGAACATGTTCTTACTGTACTTTGAATAAACATTCCCAATTCTTCTATCCACCATTCAGCCTCTTGAAGAATAAGGAGTAATAACTGAAATCTGTATATAAACTTACTTTTTTTATACATGCACAATTAGTGCTCCCTCTGCATGAGCCCGTATGTTTTTAACACATGAACAATACAGAATAATAATAATAATAATAATAATAATAATAATAATAATAATTTATATACAGATGGATCAATGTTGCTACAAATGTCATAGACTGGGATTATGTTTGAGGTGGTGGTACTCAATTTTTTCGGCTGCAATAATGACAACAAGAGTTAGCCCTACATAAATATTCTGATTAGTCTCAGCCCGACAAGGAGGAAATATAGACTTACTATATAACTGACATAGAACTTTTCCTACACATTTAATTTTTGTGAGATATAAAATGCGACTGTGTAAAATATCTCCATGAAGAAATGACGTGAGTTACAATGGCCAGAGTGAGAATCCCGGTTTTAAAGTGGCAATGGCCAGACCCGCCGCATGTATAATGTAATCCAGGCTTTGGGTCTGGCCATTGCAGCTTTAAAACCGACAATCTCACTCTGACCATTGTAATTAATGTCATTTATTCATGGAGAGATTTTACACATTCACATTTCATTTTGTATCCAGACAGAGAGAGGCTACATTGTAAAACACAAAGTAGGAAAATATATTGTGACCATTGTTTATTAATCATCTTTTACAATATGTTCATGATAAATTCCCTTTAAAACAGTATGGTCTTTATATCCCCCCTATCTTCTCCCTACTGCATGGTCTTATTTGTAAAAGTAGAGAAATGTATTTACTGTGCTGTAGATCATAAGGTTGGAGATATTAATGAAGTTTGTTTGCTCAGTAATTACACTTATTAATAGTCATCTGTTCTGTTCTATTTATTTTAAAAAAAACACGCCTGTAGAGGTGACTGACACATGACATAATAACAGCTAAATTCTTATGTCTTAAGATCAATGTTAGAGCTTGGATGCTCCAGAAGGAAAAACTAAGTATTGCACATATCAAGAATAAAGGGGAAGGAATAGGTAACAATTGAGCTTTCAGTAGTAACTGGGATACAGAAAAAGCTACATTCAGTACTAGGAGCAGGAACATGGTTTTGGCTGCATTGATGTGAGCTTTCAGGTGAGAAGTATCCAGGTTGGATGATCTGTGTACTCTCCAGATGTGTACAATGAGAGTTATGAGTGTGGAGCCCAGTGATACCAGGATCAAGAGGAATGGTAAATCTAGGATGAAGCTGAATCCATCTATAATATCCTGAACATTATTGTTATATGTATCATTGATACTTATACAGTAAAATGTGCTGTTATTAGTATTATCTAGAGGAACCAACATAAAGATAACTACAAACAGTAAGATCAATAACATACTGGACATCCCAAAGGTTCCTGCTATTATCCAGGGAAATAATGTGGTCAGTCTTGACTTCAGGAATATGATGAGCCGGTGCTGGAAGGAGACGAGTTTTATGCAGTAGAAGGTACACAGCCATGAGGTCAAGCAAATAGTAAAGAACATGGAGATTAAGAATAACACATTAAGACATATCCCACACACATTTGTAATTGAAGACTCATCAGTCCAGATATAGTTTGATGCATTGTCATAAAATTGAAAACTTGCCAGGAATGCACTGAACAGTCCAATTAAAAATATAATGAGATCTCGAGGATTTTTAAATCCTTCCTTTGTCCAGGTTCTGTAGCTGACCACTGCAATACATATTTTGAAATATATTCCGGTACATGAAATGATAATGATAAAGACCAGGAGAAAAATGTCATAAGTCTCCATTTTCATCTATTAAGAGAGGTCTAGATCATCAGATGTACGAGAAAGTGATCTCACAAGTCAGATTGTTTCCTTTTCTTCCTTGTCTCTCTCTTTCACTCTCTCTCTCGATCTCTCTCTCACTCTCTCACTCTCTTGCTTTCATTCTTCTCTCTTTTTCTTGTTCTATTTCTCTTGAATGCCTTTGTTTGGTTTTGAGATAATATATCTATGTCATCTCCAGTCACGCAAGCTTGGGATACTTTGCATGATGAGGTAGACAATTTGCAGCAAATGTTTTGTATTCATCTTATGAATGTGAATGTTTGCAATTGTGTATTATGTAGAATATATTTTTCAGTAATTAAAACATATATCAAGAATAATTCTAAGAGACTTAAGGACAGATACAATAAACACTGCAAGTATTATTAAGTGTTTGAGGGTATTTTATTCTTCACGTGTCAGGAGCATCATCAGTGGTGTTGGAAATTCCCAATTCATTATGTTTATGCTTGAACTAAAATTGGTTTGATAAATAACCTTAAGATATTTCAACATTCTAAAATCCCAATTGCAGATCTTTTGCACAAAACCATGAGGATAAAAATACTTTTACTTTAAAGTATAATTTATAATATATCCATATGCATATTAGTTTATTTTTTTGAACATAAGGAAAATACTGGTTATTTTCCCTAGATCAACTTTAAATTTTAGTGTACAAATAAGCTATAAAGTACTTGTGTGCTACATAAAAAAAACAGCCAGCATTTTCCTTATGTGCAAAATAATAAACTAATATGCACCCCTTACATAGCTAAATGGTTTTCTCCAGAAAACTTAAGTAACAAAACTCATTTTTTTCTTTAACTTTCCTTAATGAATCAGGTCCTAAAACAAAAGAAACAAGCCCCTGTCTCTCATAACTGAAAAAAGTAATTCCATTGCTTATAGATGCACACAAAAGTGTATTAAATGTGCAATGAAGAAAGCAGCTGTCAGAATCAGCTGAGCATTCCCAAATACCAAATCACAAGTGGTTTGATTTTGTTGGTGACTGTCATCATCATCTTCTGTTTGCACATGCCCCTGACCATCTGCAAATAATTTATCTCAGACGGGTGTATACATGTCTATGTCCCAGTTTGCATCTTTACCCAACCTACATTAGAATGTTCCTGCCCTCCCCATCCTGCTTTTCAAGGCACAAGACGCTATAAGTGTATGATTCAAGCAAATCTGGCACTTATGAATGCAGCCACTTTTCTGGGCATGCGCAGAGCAATTTATTCTAATGAAACTGTCCTCACCAAAGTGACCAATGACCTTCTTTTAGCTAAGGGATAATTCTCTCTTCTCATACTCCTTGACCTCTCTTTTGACACCCTTCACTCCTTTGGCGTTTGTGACTATGTGCTCTCCAGTTTCACCTCCTACCTCTCTGTTTGCTCCTTCGGTGTGTCTACCTTCAACTCATGCTCCCCTTCACTCCCTCTCTCTTTTGGTGTTTCCCAGGGTCTGTTCTTGACTCTCTACTCTGCTCTATCTGCACCTCTTTTGTCTCTGAACTCTTATGATCCTTTGGCCTCCTCTAGCACTTTGAGGCAGATTACATCGAAATCTACATTAACTCCTCAGACCTCTCTTTCTCTTTCCTTTCCTATGTGTCCAATTGCCGCTCTGCCATCTCCACCGTCCTCATGCTTATTATGTCAAAAGGATATCATCTTCCCCCCTACTAATCTCATTACCCCTTCAAAAATTTTCCTCGCTGTTGTCAACTTCACTCTCTTCTGTGTTCCCTAAGCATGCAGCTCCAGAATCATCCAAGACTCAACTCTCAGCTTTATCCCTCACAAGCAGTCCCTCTTGAAGTCTTGTTGCCTCACTCAGGAAATAAGTAAGACCATGGTCCACTTGCTCATTTATTTCCCTTGACTACTGCAACCTGTTCCTAACTGGCCTTCCTCCCACCCACCTTTCCTTTCTACCATCCAATCCATTACTCCACTCTTTAAATCTCTTCATTGGCTGCCCATTGCTTTCAGAATTCAATTCAAACTACTTGCCCTCCCTGACCTTATCATTAAATACACCCCAGCTTGACCAATATTGTCCGCATCTGACCTTTAACTTATTTCCCCTCTAATAACCTCCTCCAACTCCCATCTGAAAGATTTCTCCATATGGAACACCTCCTCTCACTCTACCAGACACTCCCCAACCTACAGTCTTTTAAATACTGCCTCAAAATTTGCCTTTTCATGCATATGTATAGTGTATTTGTGGAACATTAGCATATTACCAAATAGAAGAATTTTAACACTTTAATTGTTGCATTGAAAAACAAACCTAAACCATTATCTTCTAATGTAAAATTGTATATATTCAAGATTTAATACCTGAAAACAATGGTTAAAAAAACCCCACAGATTAGATTGCTCTAAAAGTTCAACAAAGGATTTTTTAAGGATTCTCTACCTCTAAAAGAGACATACAGCATGTAGATATGATACCTCCGCACATAGTCCCTCTACCAGTCCTAGCAGTACTAGTTTAGCATACTTCTCATTGGGTTGTGCATTTCTTTACAAGCAGGTATCAGTAGTGTTGGAAGGCAGTTTAATACAGGGGTAAAAGAGGCATTTGTTCTTAGCCCACTTGGACATGAAGACATAAGACTTTCTAAGTTTAATGGATCCCTGATAACAGAACTTATGCCTCAGACCCTTAGGTTTGTGGTAAGATAAGAGGCTTAATGTTTTGAAGAGGAGAATCTCTTCATTCAGTTAAACTTGTGGAAGTCCTCAAATACACTGGACCTCAGTAATGAAGTATTAAATGGCCAAGACCCAGAGTAAAATCCTTTTTGATGATATCATACATCTCATTTTTCACGTGTGCATAGATATCTCTTAAAGTACATTTGCTGCAGGGAAAGATGGAGAAAAATGAAATGTTTTATTTAATTAATGGGGTGTTAGGAGGCTGGACTTGATGTGACCCTTAAAATGCATCACAGTTCTTCTCTTCCAAGGCACAATTCTTTTATGGAGGTGTGAGGAGCAGAAAGTGGGTGAGCAGTGGTGCATGGCCCATCTAGGCGCATCTGTGCAATACCAAAGCTATTTGCCACATCCAGTGAGCATACATCCATTGCAGCATGGTAGTTAGCATTGCTGTCTTGCAGAGCTGGAGTCATGGGTTTGATTCTGAACAAGGCACTAACTAGTGAGGAGTTTGTATGTTCTCCCTAAGTTTTTGTGTGGGTTTCCTCCAGATGCTCCATTTTACTCCCAGAATCAAAAAAAACCGATTGGTAGGTAAATTGGCTGCTGACAAAAGTAGACCCTAAGTATGGTTGTGGTAGATGGTAATCTCCAACGGTGCAGAGATTGAGGTGAATGATTACATATTCTATGCTAAGTGTTGCATAATATGATGGCACTATATAAACAAATAATATTAAACAATAAACTGCATTTGATGTGAAGCTTTGATTCATGATCCTAGATCACAAGAGTAGGGACATATGTCAAATTAGTGAGCTGATCTCCATTAAATAAATACAAATATTGAAGATTAAAGTGTCATTCTTTTCTGCATGATATCAGAAGCGAAAGAAACATACAAATGACAAATATCACTTTTATCATGACCGAGTTTAGTCAATCTCCAGACTGTTTGAAAATAAGGGTCTAGTTCATGTCCGAACGCAACTTGCATGTAAAACGGGAAGAGGACTTCCAACATATACATATTACATTTGAATACATAGTTCCAACTGTATTCAAATCCAGGCACATCTCAAGATACTTTTTTATTTGAATCTGGGCATAAGTATGCTCTGCCTACACAGTACTGGGAATGTACAACACACAGAAAAGACTGCAGTACAAGCATTTGACTGTCTTTCTTCCAAACAGTTATTCTGTGCTAGCTAATGGCACGCATACGTGTAGCTTTGCAATCCAAAACACTGCTGTGTCAGTCCTCACTATCACTTGGTACCAACACCAGCCCTATAGTGAATGCAAATGATATGGCTGAAACCAGGTATACATACGTGAACTCAAGGTCTTGAATAGTCCATATCTGCATCGGAACACCCTTTCTGTACATGGTCTTTAGTTTCCAGGCAGTGAGAGAGCTGACTGTAGACTCCAACGACATTAGAATCAGAAGGACTAAAAAGACTCATCAATGAATCGTGAAGTTGAATCTATTTGATACAACATGAATATTCCTAGTATAATTGATTGTTTTACAGTATAATGTGGTGTTATTAGTATCAACTAAAGTAACAAATATGCAGAACATGACAATATTTAGGACCAGTAAATTATTGGTAACACAAAGGTTCCTCCGAACATCAAGGGAAGTTGTAACGTGATCCTTAGCTTAAGATATATGATCTTTAGAGGTGGAAGGAGGAAAATTTGATTAAGAAGAAGCTACACAGCCAAGACACGGTTATAATGAAGATGATAGGCACACAGTATATGGAATGAATGTAAATATAGCCAAGTTGCAAGTATAACTAAAGAATTTACGATCTTCAAGGCTTTCAACTCTTTCTTTTAGCCATTTTATGACGGTGGCAACTGTAATAAACATGTTCAAGTCTATTCAATATCATGAATTAATAATGATAAAAATCAGAAATACAGTTCCTGCCACCAGCATTTCACACAGAACATGATGGATATTTTCTTATATAAGGTACTTTATTGCTTTTTTGTCAGGAAATATTAAAATTGATTAAGATTGTTCCTTTCTATGTCTTCCAATATCTCTCAGCATTATCTGCCTCTAATGTTATTCTGAGATAATTCATGTATGTCAGGTCTTATCACTCAAGTTTACATTCATTTTAATGAGTACTTTACACACAGTCTGACATGGGTATAGGGTCCAGAAATAAAGGCAGACATGTTCTTTTTATATGTTTACCTTCACAAGGAAAGGAGATTCATCTAGAACAGTGTTTCTCAACTCCAGTCCTCAGGACCCCTAGCAGTACATGTTTTCCATATCTCCTTGCTGGAGCACAGGTGTGTTCATTACTGACTGACACAGTGTAGCAGGTGGTATAAATATTTCACTGGTCACCTGGAAATCCTGCACTGTTAGTGGGTCCTGAGGACTGGAGCTGAGAAACACTGATCTAGAAGATCGGTGCACCCTATTTCTGCATCACAACTGAGATCTGTTCATCGGCTGTTACCTGACTGGGTGCCCATAAAACCAGAAATAAAAACAATAACAAAATGGAGATCACCCTTTTCTTTCCATTCATCGTGTTTAGGAATTCACACCATATGCTTCCTCCACCACTCTGTCCAATTTCCTATTTTATAAAAAAAAGTAATTAGATGTATTTTCAGGTAAATATTGTTAATACATATGAATTCCTATGAGAAATGCTAGATTGGATCCCTACATTACATCTAGATTGGATAATATTACAATAAAACCTACTAGGAACATACATCAAAATTCTGCAACTGTATCTAGGTGGCAGAGCCAACATGACATGATTCATGGCGCCCCGAACCTACGGAATCAATCTTTACCATTTTATCCTTACATATACACCTAGCTTCATTCCATTATTACTGTACTTTCACATTCTACTTGCCCACTATCCCAGAATGTAAAGGAGACTTCTGAATTCAGAGCAGGCCGTTCTCCAGCATCCCGCACACTTTCTAAAGTTGGCAAATGGGTGTCGCCTTGGCATAAGTCGTGATAATTTGACCCCAGACTCCCCCCTTAGCAAAAATGCCTCAATTGTGTCAAGAGGACAGGACCAACATGATGCAACTCATGGCTCCCTGACCCCTATGGACACGTTCTTCATGGAGGCGAGGTAGTCAGGCCCGGCGCTCCCATTATGCAAGGTTAGGCACTTGCCTAGGGCGCCGGGATCTGGAGGGCGCCACAGAATTCTAAAAGACTTTAAAACTGTGCGGCGACCGCTGACCATACCTGTCACGGCCGCCGCACAGCAATCAGATGCACGGGGAGGGGTGAAGAGGCTATTTTGTCACCACTGCCGCCTCTCTGCTTCGTCTCCTCCCCTCCACTTACTAGTGTCAGTGAGTGGAGCTGAGGAGACGGAGCAGAGAGGCGGCGGTGGTGAGACAAGGTAAGGAGAGGAGGGAGGAGGGAGGAGGGAGGAGGGCGGCGATTTTTGCGGGGGGGGGGCGGCGATTTTTGCGGGGGGGGGGGGCGCCGCTTTTTTAAAAATGCCTAGGGCGCCGTGGACCCTAGCACCAGCCCTGGAGGTAGTAAAAGTAGGCAAGTGTGCTTTTCATAGTTATGTTTTATCTTTCTATTATCATATAGCACAATTGTCTTTTTCCATCTATATATCCACTATAAGAGGAAGCCAGAGTTTATAGCTTAATGAATTGCTTGAGAAAAGACCAGCAACAGTGAAAAAGGACCTATACCAACTACACACAGCAAATTCACAGTCAATCTACCATATGGTGTTACACATTTTAATTATCTAGGCACCTCAGAGAGAAAAATCCCCCAGCACACAAATAATCATTGCCTTTCTTAGTTCTAAATTACTTAATGTGCTGAGTTTGTGAGAGCTTAGTGTACTGCACTAATTTTAGGAAAACATGGTCTTAAAAGATAAGTAAATGACGCAAAGAAACAGCATAAACTGAGAATCTGGTCATAAAAAGAAATACATAATAACATAATAGGAAAAAATATTGTAACTATTACTTATCACACATCTTTTATAACATGTTAATGATAAATTCCTTTTAAAACAATATGGACTTGATATTCTCCACATATCCTCTCCCTGCTGAGTTGCCTGGATTGCAGTTTTAGAATCGGAGAAATGTGACAGCCAGGTACTATGAATCAGATTGGGGATATTAACAACTGTGGTTTGCTCAGTAATTGAACTTATTAATAGTCATCATTTTGGGTCTTTTTTAAAAAAGCAAACTTCTGTAGTGATGACTGACAAATGAAAAAAACAGCTATTTTTTTGTTTCTTTAGATAAGTATTATAACTTGAATGTTCCAGAAGGAAAAATAAAGTATCACATCATATCCAGAATAAAGGGGAAGAAGAAGGCATATTCACTAGCAGATGTAATACATAAAAAGCTACATTCAGCACTAGGAGCAGGATCATGGTTTAGGCTCTATTGATGTGAGCTCTCAGGTGTGAAGTTTTCATGTTGGATCCTGCAGCTTCCGGATGTGCAGAATGAGATATGTGAGTGTCAAATAATACTAGAATCAGGAGGAATGATAAAGCTAGAAAGTTGTTGAATCCATCCGCTAATTATTACCTGAATATTGCCCATAGGCATATCAGTAAAATACTGGACATCCCAAAAGTTCCTCCTATTATCCAGAGAAACAATGTAGTGAGTTTTTACACACATATAGAGATGAGAACACATCACTTCAGATATAATCTGAAACATGAATAGAAAAGTGAAAACACCCCAAGAATGCACTGGACAATGAAAAATATAGTGAAACCTCGAGGATTATGAATTCCATTTTTATCAGACTTTTGCATCTGAAAATGGCAATGAATATATTACAACATATTCGTGGTTCTTTCACCACAGAGATGAATATTTATACAGAGAGGAAATAATAACATCAGCATGAACCAGTTCCATCACTGCTCAATCTCTGTTGCCCTTGACATTGCAGCCTCAGCCACCCACTCCTTCTCTGCCAATCTAAACCCCAACCATGGCACTCCCCACTTACTCATCTCATTCCAAAGTGTTCCTGCTCCTATGAAAGCCAATGGAGGAAATCCCGCTCCATCGCTGATTTCATCCACTTTATAATCCACCTTTCTTCCTACTATTCTGCCCTCTCTCTTGCCAAACAAACCTATTTCACATCCCTCATCTCCTCCCTGTCCAATAAACCCTGACACCTCTTCGCTAGCATTAATTCTTTACTGTGTCCTCCCCCAACTCCTCACCCCTCGTCCATCACCGCTCTAGCCTTTGCGACCTACTTCAAAGTAGAGATGTTCACTGACCCCTGTGTTTTGGTTTTGGATTTGGAGCTGGATTAACTTTGTGTTTTGGATTTGGTGTTGGTTTTGGCAAAAACGCCTTCACGTTTTTAGTTTTAGATCCCGATTTTTTTCTAAAATCCCTATTTTTTTTTGCTAAAGTCACATAATTTGGCTCTTTTTGATCCCTACATTATTATTAACCTCAATAACATTAATTTCCAATCACTTCCAGTCAATTTTTGTCAAGTGACTATGCCCTCAGCTTTACCCCTCACATCCAGTCCCTCACCAAATCCTTCCTTCCTCCTCTGTAACATCACAAAAATCCATCCCTTCTTATTTCTCGTCTCGACTAATGCAACCTCCTTCTCACTAGCCTCCCTGACTCTCACTTTTCTGACCTTCAATCCATACAGAATGCTGCAGCTAGGCTCATCTTCCTCTCCTGTCACACCTCTTCCACTACTCCTCTGCGTAAATACCTTAATTTCAGAATTCAGTTCAAGCTCCTTACTCTCATTTACAAAGCCATTACCAACACTTCACCCCCTTACATCTCTGACCTTGTTTCGAGATACATATCAACTCAGGCCATTTCGCTTCGCCTCTGACCTATGCATAATTTCACCTCTCATTGCCTCCTCCTATGCCTGCCTTCAAGACTTCTGCCGTGCTGCTCCTAATATTTGGAACTCCCTAACCCGCCTCACTCAACTTTCCCCAAACCTTCAGTCCTTCAATGCTTACTCAAAACTCACCTTTGCAAGCTCACCTGTCCTACCACCTCTGACCATCTTATCCATCCCCTCCTCTTCTTTCACCTGCCATCTCCATTTTCTCTCAGTTGGTTCTACTGTCTCTCACCACCCCTCCTTCTAGATTGTAAGCTCTCATGGGCAGGGTCCTCTGTACCTGTTGTCCCATGTCTGTCTACTGTCGGACTCCCTTGTACATCCTGTCATGTATTTTGCTGCACTCCATGTGAGTCCCCATAGCATTACTCACACTCATCTGTGCTACTTTGTGTATTACCTCATCTATTTGTTACTTCCTTCTATATCCGTGACTATGGAATTTGTGGCACCTTATAAACAAATACAAATAGTAAAGAAGTTTGATAATTTGCTGATGCAATTAGAAGATACAATTCCCACACTGATATGCACAGGGTCTGGGCCGCTACTGTACTTTTCCAGCCACAGTATGTATAATTTTCAGTCCTCTGGTTTATAGGAATCACAAGCTATAGAAAAACTAGAAGGAGAAGAAGAAATCCAAGATTTATCCTTCTGGCACCTTCTTCAGAAGTATAAAATCAGGAGTCTCCATCACATTATTTAAAAAGTACTAAGCAGCTGCAGTCATTAATTAAACAAAAGTTGTGTATTAAGTAGTTAATATAGTCACATTTAATATTCTGCAAGATTTGAATCATATTTAAATTTATTTATTCATTGTAATTTAATTTCTGTAATTCATAATTTAATATTATTATAATGATTTGAGTATTAACATCAAAATTTACAATTAAAAGAAAACTAAGCATCTGTCTTACTATAATATATAATAGACGACCAGCATAATATAAACAGGATAAACCCACAATCTGTTTTAATTTAGAAAGACAATTTAATACAATAAGTCTTTCACTGTAATAAAGATTTAAAAAATAAACTTTTATGAACATTATTGGTCTAGGAAACAGGCAGAATGAAGATATTAGCGATCTAATAAAAATCATATTCAGCATATGCTGATCTATAAATGAAAGCAATAAGCTCTTTTAGAGTTAAATGGTAAAATATATCAATATGGAATCAAGAAGAAACAAATACTTGAGGCATACCAATACATATTAACTAACTTTAATATTTTTTTTTTTGCTTCCTTCCATATGGAAATAGTTTACCATTTCACTTTAAAAGAGGTGATGGCTTCCATCTATAGAACTAGGAAACTTAGCACCACTAATCAACACAGATCAGCTTTCCCCAATCGGAAAGAAGCAGCTCTGTATTAGTTTTTTTTTTTTTAAACAGTACCAAGGTCTGTGTTGATGATCTTGGCCACTGCAAATGATGTGCCTAATGACAGGTGTATCTGTGTGTTTCTGCAGGTCTGCGTGAGCAGCATCTGCGTCAACATGTCCTAAATGTACTCAGGCTGCATTTGCACACACAGTTCCTCTTCTGTCCCACATATCCAGGTGTAAGACGGTGGCAGTGTCAGATGAGAGCCAATTCTGCATGTGTGTGTGACAGCTTTGTGAGTGTGTGCAGAGTGATTCGAGCAAAATATTCTGCAGAAACTGGCATAGTGCTCACCCCGTATGTCATAATCACAGGAATAATACAGAATAATAATAATAATAATAATAAAAATAATAATAATAATAAGTTATATATTGATGGATCAATGTTGCTACAAATGTCATAGACTTGGATTAAGTTTGAGGTATGCTGCATCTACACACACTACCATGAGATGAGGCAAATGTATTACATATGGAATTACTCAGGAGAGGGATTATGGGGTTTGTCTAATCAAACATTATTTCATATGTTATAATAACATATCAAACAGTAAAAACTGCAAATTGATTTGATGATGAAACATTGGGAGAGTTTGCAACCATGCTGCCCTATGTCAGACTTGGGGCTAGATTTACTAAACGGCGGGTTTGAAAAAGTGGAGATGTTGCCTATAGCAACCAATCAGATTCTAGCTGTCATTTTGTAGAATGCACTAAATAAATGATAACTAGAATGTGATTGGTTGCTATAGGCAACACCTCCACTTTTTCAAACCCACCGTTTAGTAAATATACCCCTTGGTTTTCTTTAATCAAGCCTGATTCATTAATAACTATTAAATACAATTTTTTATATGTATATTTTTTTGATAAGAAGTATTGTCTGCCAAAGTTTTGAAAAATTAAGTAATTTTAATATATAAGTTTACCTGTGAGAAATGCTAGATTGTATCCTGACAGAGAGAAGCTACATTAAAATAACACATAGCAATATGTTTATGATAAATTCCCTTTCAAACAGTATGGACTTTATACCCCCCTATCTTCTCCATACTGAATTTGTCTTATTTGTAAAATTACAGAAATGCGCCGTAGTTCATCAGATTGGAGATATTAATGACCTTGGTCTGTTCAGTAATTACACTTATTAGTATCATCTGTTCTCATCTATTTATTTAAAATAAACACGTCTGTAGAGGTGACTAACACATGACAAAATAACATTTAATTTCTTATTTCTTAATATAAGTGTTATAGCTTGGATGTTCCAGAAGGAAAAAATATATAAAGCACAAATCAAGTATAAAGGGGAAAGAAAAGTCAGCAACTGAATGCTCAGTAGTAACTGGGATACAGAAAAAGCTACATTCAGTACTAGGAGCAGGAACATGGTTTTGGCTGCATTGATGTGAGCTCTCAGGTGAGAAGTATCCAGGTTGGATGATCTGTGTACTCTCCAGATGTGTACAATGAGAGTTATGAGTGTGGAGCCCAGTGATACCAGGATCAGGAGGAATGGTAAAGCTAGGATGAAGTTGAATCTATCTATAAGTATCTGAGCATTGTTGCTATATGTATTATTGATTCTTATGCAGTAAATTGTGCTGTTATTAGTGTTATCTATAGAAACCATCATAAAGAAAACACTAAGCAGTAAGATCAATAACATACTGGACATCCCAAAGGTTCCTGCAATTATCCAGGGAAACAATGTTGTGAGTCTCGACTTCAGGAATATGATGAACCGGTGCTGGAAGGAGACAAGTTTGATGCAGTAGAAGGTGCACAGCCATGAGGTCAGGCAAATAGTAAAGAACATGGATATTAAGTACATGACATTAAGACATATCCCACACACATTAGGAACAAAGAACAGATCACTCCAGATATAGTTTGATGCACTAATAAAAAATGTAAAACTTGCCAGGAATGCACTGGACAGTCCAATGAAAAATATAATGAGATCTCGAGGATTATTATCGTTTGTCCAGGTTCTGCAGCTGACAATTGCAATACATATGTTGAAATATATTCCAGAACATGAAATGATAGTGACAAAGATCAGGTAAACAATTATTTCAGTCTCCATTTTCATCTATTAGGAGAGGTCTAGATTATCAGATGTACGAGAAGTGATCTCACAAGTCAGGTTGTTTCCTTTTCTTCCTCCCTCTCTTTCTCTTGCTGTCACTTCCTCCCTCTCTTTCTCTTGCTGTCACTCTCTTCCTCTCTTTTTATTGATCTTTTCTCTTGAGCGCCTTTGTTTGGTTCTGAGATAATATATGTATGTCCACTCTAGTCACGCCAGTGAGGTTGGGATACTTTGCATGATTAGTTATACTTTTGGCAGCAAGGCTCAAAGGTTTTGTGTTCATGTCATGAATGTAAATATATATATTTGTGTAATATGCAGAATTTATTTTTCAATAATTAAACAAATATCAAGGATTATTCTAAGAGACTTCATATAGATACAATAAACATTGCAAATATTATTAAGTGTTTGAGGGTATTTTATTCTTCAAGTGTCAGGAGCATCATCCGGGGTGTTGGAAACTTACTAGAGCATTATGTTTATGCTTGAACTAACATTCTTTTGCTAAATAACCTTAAAATAATCCAACATTCTAAAATCACAATTTCAGAACTTTTGTACAAAACTGTGAATGTAAAAATACTTTTATTTTAACATCTATCAGTTATCCATATATACCGTGAATAGATTAAGTGGCATATCATAGTATATAAAAAAATATGAGCAAAATTCTTGCAAAAGAGTATATAAATTAAACAGATAATTGGTCTAATGCAGAGTCGGCCACAATTGCGCCCCAGACTGCAGGTGCAAATTGCGTTAACTTAAAAAATCAACAATTGTGGACTAAAGCAAAACTGTAACTATCTCATGATCCATGCAGGTCTGCACCAGTGTCATATGCTCCTGGGTTACCCCAGATGTGTCACATACACTTATGGTGATGAATGTTTGTTTGTTTTGTTTGCAAGAAATGTGTTCGCTATTAGGCATCAATAGAATTTCAAAAACCTCTCTAAAACTGGATAAACAGCTCTTTGTCCTGCATAAGTGAAAAAAGTAATACCGTTGCTTGCACACACACACAAAAGTATAGCAAATTCATGTTCAATGAAGATTGCACCTATCAGAATCAGCTTTTTGGATTCCCAAAAATCTAATCAGAAGTGGCTTTATTTTGCTGGTGACTGTCATCATCATCTGCTGCTTGCACCTGCCCCTGACCAACTGCAAATGATTTGTCTCAGACAGGTGTATACATGTTAGAATGCCCCTGCTCTCCCCCACTCTACCCTTCATCTGCAACAAGCTGTAAGTGCCAGAATCATGCAAACCTGGCACACATGTATGTAGCCACTTTTCTGGGCAAGTGCAGAGCAATTTATTCTTCTGAAACTGCCCTCACCAGTGACCTTCTTGAAACTAGACAAAGGGCCACTTCTCCCTTCTCATACTCCTTGACCTCTCTGCCGCTTTTTACATTGCCAATATAGCAGATACAAAACATACACTTCCTAGCAGGTATATATATGTGTGCCTGAATGTCTGCATTTGCATGCACCCCTTTCCCTCCCCCATCCCACCTCTCCAGGCACAGGCAGGTATAGGTGCAAGTATCATGCCTGTCTGCACATAAGAAAGGCTACGCAAGCTGGCTGAAGTCCCACTCTGCATCAACCCTATATTGTTCATTGCATTCATTAGCCTAATCCATTACTTTTACCACATTTTCCCCTTACATATACACTCAGCTTCATTCCATCATTGTTATAACTGTACATTGTCACTTGGTATATTTCTATCATCATAATTTAATTTACATTTAATTTACATATCCAATATTACATTAAATTCAGAGCTATCTCTCACTGAAATTCTTGGGAAAAGCTAAAAGGCCAGAGAAAAAAAGTCCTACACCAGCCACAGCCACAAATTCAGTGTCATCTACCATATGGTGTGAGACATTTTAATTATCTAGGCACCACATGAATCTAGTCATCAATGACTGCTGATCCTTCACTGCTTGGCTACCAACGTATTATTAATAATCAGGACTGGCAGTAATAGCCGATACACTATCCAATACACCTGAGGATCTTAAGAACTCTTTCATGTCATAATGATAGTTTTCAAGACTAGTGAGAAATGTGATTTTATTAGACAGACTCCATCTTGTTTAGTGTCAGCCATTTTGTGCCAGTATAGCAATATAATCACATTTTATGCCTTAAACATGTTATTCATTAGCAATAGCAGCCACATTGTTCTATGTAAGCTGAAAATGACCAGATGATAAGTTGTTATTCATTAATAGAAACATTGTGCGTAGAAGAATTTGTCCATTGACTTGAATATAGCTGACAAGACCATAACAAGGCCCCCTCCTGGGGAGCTGCTTGCAGAGTACGTGCAGAAGAAATATGTAGTTTAACAGCTCATGTTCAAGGACATGCAAGAACGGCAACTATGATTTGTAACAGTTATGTCCAGTTTGTTCTTTGTAATATCTGTTGATGCTGCATTTTGTAATTCACACTTGTGCAGTGCTAAAATGTGTACGTGACTGAAACATTATATGTAGAGGACATTGGGGGGTAAATGTATCAAGCTGAGAGTTTTACAGCAGGTTTGAAAAGTGGACATGTTGCCTATAGCAGCCAATCAGATTCTAAATATCATTTTGTAGAATGTACTAAATAAATGATAGCTTGAATCTGATTGGTTTTTCAAACCCGCTTGATACATTTACCCCTTTTGTCTTGATAATCTCAGAATATATACTACACCCTATCTGAGTGTGTGGCTCTGTTTTCCGGCCATGAATGAATTGAAGAAAGTTTCCTCTGTGTTCCGCTGATAATATATTTTGGATTTAACACTAGCAAGATTTACAAAGATCTAAACAATGCCATATTATTATATATTATTTTCCTTACATTAAAGTGAATACTGATGTAATATGGGATAAGCATAGCAACTAAATTTTCAACTTCAGCTAATACAATTTTACATATTTTCCTTATATAACAAACATTGCGAGGTATACTTAAGAATACACAAATACCTATATCTCTATGTGTTTAAAATCAACGTTGTCTGTCCGTTACATTGAGTTCGTAAATAATCACTGTTTCTCTTAGTTCTACATTACTTAAAAAGCTGAGTTTGCAAGAGCATAATCCACTGCACTAGTTTTAGGAAAACTTTGCCATAAAAGATAAGTATATAATGTGAAGAACCAGTGCCAACTGAGTGATACCAGGATCAGGAGGAATGGTAACGCTTTACAGAAAAGTTATTATCGCACAAGGAATAGGACTAACCTCATTAGTGAAATGAACATTATTTCAACTGTATTGTGGAGGGGGTTTTCTTCCAACATAATTCAACAGTAATACCTTAAAGACCAGAGTTGGAACTAAATTTGGAAAATGGCACTCCAGTAATATTTGAATAAAATCACTTGTATCAAACAAATATTTTCTCATTATTTCCAGAATTTAATGTTGGCGAAATATTAGAAATAATAGAAATGAATGTGTAAAAGTCATATTAAAAAAAAGCAGAATCCTTCCATGTACGCTGACATTTTGTTGACAAATGGAAAGGTTGTTTTGAGGATATATCTTGGATCATCAATTATGTCTTGTTATAGATTCAATCCCTATTATAGATCTAGTTAAAAGTTCCAATCCATTATGTCAATATCATAATGGATTGGCTAAAAAGCTGATTCTGATTTCAGGTGAATAAAGAAATATATTTTTCTGCTTTGTCTATGAGTGGTGTCTAACGCAACACTATTCAATGTATTTATGTAACTTATACATTATAAATAATCCACATGAGCATGTAATTTTTCAATTGGCTTTGTTATATTATTTGCTTATATTGTTCTATAATACTTTATTAGCAGCTACCATCTGTGGAAGTATCTTGTATATATAAAATTGCAATTTCACAGTTCAATGAATTACCCTCCTCTATAAATATGTTTGTACAGGGAGCAGACTTCTGTGAGATATGAGACCTAGACAAAGTGGGCCTGAGTCATAAGGAGAGCAAAACAAAAAAAGAAATAACTTTGCACCTGGGCAAAACCATGTTGCATTGGAGAGGGAGGTAAATTTAAAATGTGGAGACAGATTTAGAGTTGGGGTAAGGCATGTCCAAATCAATTTTAAATTTCAGTGTAAAAACATCGTTTTTATCAAGTATTTATAAGTTACATGACAAAAAGCCAGTATTTTTTATGTGCAAAATAATGAACTAATTTGCACCCCTTGCATTGTAACATGGCTTTTCCAGGATCGAATTTACTCCTTTTTTTCCCCTTGCTCTCCTTAATAACTCAGGCCCAGTATATCAAAGTAATTACAAGGGATTGGTGTTTGTATACTGTTACTGAATGATCACATTGTCACTTGTAACAGATTGATACTTGTTATGTTAATGAGATACTATTGTTCTCAGAGATTGTGGTCATATTATTCACTCACAAATAATCTCATACATTCACAGTTTCCTCTGCTATATGATGTGAGGCTGCAGGTCTTATATATAAAATATATTATTCATTCCCAGTTGGTCTCATACATTCACTCAGAATTTCCTTTGCTGTTTGAGATAAGACTGAAAATATTATTCCCTGAGAGTATAATTTGCTCCTGGATAATATGATGCATTTACACAAAATTTCCTATGCTCTACGATGTGAGACTGAGAATCCCTTACACTAGCAGTTATGACACTATTAATGTTCCTAAATGGATGATATGTTACCAGGTAGGACATTCTAATCAGACAAATGTCTTCCTTTCGCTCATGGCAGTCTATTATCTCAAAATGGTCCTCATTCACAGACACATATCAGCTATAGAGGTTAATCCTTTATCTATAAAACGTAGACACCGCTATAGCATTATAAAAATTGTAGTCAGATCAGCAAACAATATTTGCCAACTAACAAGGCTACACAGCAACTAACGGACGACACTTCTGGGCCTGAGACTTCAGCAATGACCTCCTCATGACCCAACGTATATTTTCTCCAGAATGGTAAAGCTAGAATGTCATTGAATCCATCCACCTATAATTTCCTGAATATTGCTCTTATGTGTATCAGTAAAATACTGGACATTCCAAAGGTTCCTCCTCTTAGTCAGGGAAACAATGTGGTGAGTCCTGACTTGAGGAATATGATGAACCGATGCTAGAAGGAGATAAGTTTAATGCAGTAGAAGGTACACAGCCATGAGGTCAGGCAAAGACTGCAGAAAGTGGCGATTAAGAATGCCACATTAATACATATAAGACACACATTAAGAGATGATAGCACATCACTCCAGATATAATCATATACATAAATAGATAAGTGAAAACACCCCAAGAATGCACTGGACAATGAAACATATTTTGAGATCTCGGGGATTATGAATTCCATCTCTCCCTCTCCTTATCCATATGCCTCTCCCCCTCCATATCCTCTCCCTCTCCCCCTCCATATCCCTCTCCCTCTCCCCCTCCATATCCCTCTCCCTCTCCCCCTCCATATCCTTCTCCCTCTCCCCCTCCATATCCTCTACCTCTCCCCCTCCATATCTCTCTCCCTCTCCCCCTCCATATCCCTCTCCCCCTCCATATCCCTCTCCCTCTCCCCCTCCACATCCCTCTCCCTCCCTCCCTCCATATCCCTCTCCCTCTCCCCCTCTATATCCTCTCCCTCTCCCCCTCCATATCCCTCTCCCTCTCCCCCTCCATATCCCACTCCCTCTCCCCCTCCATATCCCTCTCCCTCACCCCCTCCATATCCCTCTCCCTCTCCCCCTCCATATCCCTCTCCCTCTCCCCCTCCATATCCCACTCCCTCTCCCCCTCCATATCCCTCTCCCTCTCCCCATCCATATCCCTCTCCCTCTCCCGCTCTATATCCTCTCCCTCTCCCCCTCCATATCCCTCTCCCTCTCCCCCTCCATATCCCACTCCCTCTCCCCCTCCATATCCCTCTCCCTCTCCCCCTCCATATCCCACTCCCTCTCCCCCTCCATATCCCACTCCCTCTCCCCCTCCATATCCCTCTCCCTCTCCCCCTCCATATCCCTCTCCCCCTCTCTCTCTCTCTTTCTCTCTTTCTCTCTCACTCTCATCCAGGTATGTCATCTCTGGTCACACAACTTTACATAATTAAATACCTAACTTGCAGCAATGCTTAAAGGATTTGCAACATGTCACAAATGTAAATGAATGGTTTCCTGTAATAAGAAGATTTTTTTAGTAGTTACATAACTATTGTAAAGTCCATTGTTATTTTCTTTTCATGTTTTATGAATTTTTAACACGAGATATCATAAGACAAATTTACGTTTGCAGAGAAAGTCAGGTTTGTGCTTTTTTCAACACAGAGAACAATTTTTATAAAGAGAGGAAATAATAACACCAGCATGATCCAGTACCAATATCTTGTTTTTTGTTATAATACATGTACCTGCTTTAATACTCCTGGTTTTAATGACAATTGTCTGTGTCAAAGTTAGAAAATATGTAGTGCCTTACATGTAAAACAGTATCCACCCTCTGAGAAAACCCACTTTTAAATGAAATGATAGGGATGCATAAATAAACAGTAACGTGTAATGAATGTAGCATTAAATTTATTTAATGAATTACTTTACAAAAATAAGTTTTGGAAAATGGCTTGTGCAGTGATCTTGTATAGAAAAGAGCAAATGTGTTTTTTTTTACCATAGCAATGGACTACCAACAGTAAGAGTTAAACAAATATTGTCAGGGTGTGTCTTGAGTTGGAGACCAGGGTTCACAACAATGAAGACTCCAGCAGTAATGTTCTTTACATAGAGTACAACTGCCATCTACTGTCTAAAGCTAATATTATAGCTAAAATAATTTCTAGGTAGATTTGGGAGCTCATTGTAATGTCTCTGGTGTAAGAAGAGACATCATATCCACGTCTCCTCCATTTGAAGATTACATTGAAAGTGATGTATATGCCATCATGGCTAGCTTTGAAACAGTATTTCTTATGGTGAATCAAGAAGTTTGTGAGCCAACATTATTAATTAAAGTAAGTAAATCATTTTCCTATCTATTTTATTAGTTTGTTATTATTTCTTTGTGCTAGTATTTCATTAGTCTTTCATTATTGCAATATTGATAAATCTTGTAACCATGTTACAAAAGCTTGCCAAAAAATTATAAAGATAACATATTAAAACACAAACTAAAAAAAGCACTTGGCTTCAGTAGCAAAAATTATATTAGAGCACTAAAATTTATGGTCATCACTCATTGGTATTCAAAATCGGAATCAAAACCAAACACAAAACATAGACCAAATTACTATTACTAAGCAAGGGTGGTAGAAATAACCAGTACAGCATACCACATACCTCTAAATCTGTAGCATTTAATTGTGGTATAACGATATAGTATGAATTCCATAGCGCAGTGTTTTCTAAACCCAGTCCTCAAGTAACATTAACAGTGCAGGTTTTCCAGGTCACAAGTGAAATAATTATGACACCTGTGGGTCTTTCAAAATGTGTCAGTAATGAATACACCTGTGCTCCAGCAAAGAGATATAGAAAACAATTCAAATAAAACTAAGACTGATTTGTTACTATATATAATAGATGACCAGCATAATATAGACAGGATAAACACGACAATCTGTTTTAAAGACATTTAAAATTTATATAGATATTTAAATATAATATGCTTCACAATGGAATAAAGATGCAAAAAATAAACCTATGAACATTATTGGTCTAAGAATCACACAAACTGAAGATAGAGATCTTGCGATCTAATAAAATTAATATTCCGCATATGCGGATCTATAAACGGAAGCAATAAACTCTTTAAAAATGAAGTGGTAAACTATTTCCATGTGGAATCAAGAAGAAAAAATGGATTCCATCTATAGAACTAGGGATCTAAACATTACTAACCAATATTGGATTTCCCGTGCTCTGACCAATAAGAAAGAAGCAGCTTTGTATTAGCTAAAACAACAGAAAGCGACTTGTCACCTCAGCGTGGTTCCTCATGGAGAAAGTTCTTGGCTTTCAATATGGTTTTTCCCAACTGGATCTAAAAGTTGGAAGAAGCAATAGTGTGCCCTGGAAGCCAAGGCATGCTGGTACTTGAGGTTCTACAAGTGCCTGCATGCTCTGATAGCCATGAGTATGCTGACATGATTATTTCTACAGTTTATGACACCAATAAAAAACATACATTTAAATAGTTCACCTCTATCTGACCTGCATTATGTTGCAGGCCCGACACACCTAGGAAATGTAGTTGTATACTGAACAGGATGGAGCTGGTGGACATTATGACAGGCGGCCCCCACTCTGTTTGCCCCCATAAAATTACCACTACCAGTTTAGGCTATCAACACTGGTGCAAGAACCTTTTGGGAGGGGACCACTGTTTTGTTTTTTTTAACAGCGCCAAGGTCTGTGTTGATGTTCTTTGCACCAGTCCTCGGGGGCACCTGCAAATGAAATGCCTAATGACAGGTGTATCTGTGTGTTTCTGCAGGTCTGCAAGAGCTGCATTTGCGCAAAAATGTCCTAACTGTACTCAAGCTGCATTTGCACATCTCTTTCCTCATCAGTCCCACATATCCAGGTGCCAGTGTCAGATGAGAGCCACCCTGCATTCCCCCATGTGCGTGTGATAACTTTCTGAGTGTGTGCAGAGTGATTTCAAGGAATATATGCTACACAAACTGACATAGTGCTCACCCCATATGTCTTCAACACAGGAATAATACAGAATAATATTAATTATAACAATAATAATAATTTATATGCCGATGGATCAGTGTTGCTACAAATGTCATAGACTGGGATTAAGTTTGAGGTATGCTGCATCTAGACACACTACCATGAGACAAAGCAAATATAGTACATATTCAATTACTCAGGAGAGGGATTATGGGGTTTATCCAATCAAACATTATTCAATCTGTTATAACAACATATTAAGAAGCAATAACTGCAAATTGCTTTGATGATGAAACATTGGGAGAGTTTGCAACCCTGCTGCCTTTATCAGGCTTGGTTTTCTTTAATCACACCTTATTAATTAATAAATATTAAATACGTTTTTGTATATATATATATATATATACATTTTTTTATTAGAATTTTTTTTCTGACAAAGTTTTGACAAATTTAGTGATTTTATTACTTACGTTTTTCTGTGAGAAATGCTAGATTGTATCCCAAAAGAGAGAGATTACATTGTAATAGCACATAGTAGGAAAATATATTGTGACCATTACTTATTAATCATCTTTTACAATATGTCCATGAAAAAATCCCCTTTCAAACAGATTGGTCTTTATATCCCCCCCCCCATATTCTCCCTACTGCGTGGTCTTATTTGTAAAATTAGAGAATTTGAGAAATGTATTTACTGTGCTGTAGATCATCAGGTTGGAGATATTAATGAAGTTTGTTTGTTTGCTCAGTAATTACACTTATTAATAGTCTTCTGTTCTCATCTATTTATTTAAAATAAATACGTCTGTAGAGGTGACTGACACATAACAAAATAACAGCTAAATTCTTATGTCTTAATATAAGTGTCAGAGCTTGGATGTTCCAGAAGGAAAATCTAAATAGTATACATGTCCAATATAAAGAGGAAGGAATAGGTAACAACAACTGAGTGTTCAGTAGTAACTGGGAGACAGAAAGAGCTACGATCAGTACTAGGAGCAGGAACATGGTTTTGGCTGCATTGATGTGAGCTCTCAGGTGAGAAGTATCCAGGTTGGATGATCTGTGTACTCTCAAGATATGTAGAATAAGAGTTATGAGTGTGGAGCCCAGTGATACCAGGATCAGGAGGAATGGTAAAGCTAGGATGAAGCTGAATCTTTCAATAATATCCTGAACATTGTTGCTATATGTTTCATTGATTCTTGTGCAGTAAAATGTGCTGTTATTAGTGTTATCTAGAGGAATTGACATGAAAATCACAAGAATCAGTAAGATAAGCAAAATACTGGACATCCCAAAGGTTCCTCCTATTATCCAGGGAAACAATGTTGTGAGTCTCAACTTCAGGAATATGATGAACCGGTGATTGAAGGAGACGAGTTTGATGCAATAGAAGGTGCACAGCCATGAGGTCAAGCAAATAGCAAAGAACATGGAGATTAAGTACATGACATTAAGACATATCCCACACACATTAGGAACCAAGAATACATCATTCCAGATACAACTTGATGCACTAATAGAAAATTGAAAACTTGCCAGGAATGCACTGGACAGTCCAATGAGAAACATAATGAAATCTCGAGGATTTTTAAATCCATCTTTTGTCCAGGTTCTGTAGCTGACAACTGCAATACATATGTTGAAATATATTCCGGTACATGAAATGATAATGATAAAGACCAGGAGAAAAATTTCTGTAGTCTCCATTTTGGTCTCATAAGAGAGGTTTAGATCATCAGATGTACGAGAAGTGATCTTAGAAGTCAGATTTTACCTTTTTATTCTTTGTTTCTCTCTGTCTCTCTAACTTTCTGTCACTCTTATCCTCTCTTTTTCTTGATCTTTTTCTCTTGACTGTCTTTTTTATTTTGGGATAATACATGTATGTCATCTCCAGTCCTACAAGGTTGGAATACTTTGCATGATTAGAAGCACATTTTGCATCAAGGCTCAAATATTTTGTGTTCATGTCATGAATGTAAATTAATGTGTTTGTGTATTATGTAGAATTTTTTTTTACACACTTAAATAAATATCAAGAAAAATGCTAAGAGACTTCATTGCAGATACAGTACACACTGCAATTATTATTAAGCGTTTCAGGGTATTTTATTCTTCAAGTGTCAGAAGCATCATCTGTAGTGTTGGAAATACACTAGAGCATTATATTCTTGCTTGAATTAAAGATGGTTTATTAAACAACCTTAATATAATTAAACATTTTAAAATCACAATTTCAGAGCTTTTGCAAAAAAAACGTGAAGGGAAAACTTATTTTATTTTAACATCTATTATTTATCCATATGTACAGTAAATAGATTATGTGACATATCATTGTATATCAATAAAAATAAGCAGAATTCTTTTAAAAAAAAGTAAATCAATTAAACAGCTAATTGGGCTAATGCAGAGTTGGCCGCCTCTGCATTAGTTGCGGCCAACTGATGAAGTGATCAGATGAATTTAAAATAATTTCAACGTCCCTCTTTGTCATGACAATGATGTTTATCCCAAAAACAACATCCCCTTTCAGATTGTTTGGGGCATCTGGAAAAACACTTGTCCGGAGATGAAAAGGTGAGTGCTACCATCAGTCCTTTGTCATGCCAACAGTAAAGCGTCCTAAGACCATTCACATGTGGGGGTTGCTTATCAGTCAAAGGAGTGGGCTCACTCACAATTTTGCCAAAAAACAGATAACACCTAACTGCGCTGCTGGAGAATAAAATAAGTAATTGCAATGCTGCTCAGGAGAATATAGGGTATTCCTCCAACTGTTCCACAACATTTAGAAAAACGGTCCTGGAGCAATGCTGTTAATGTAATCTGATATTCACATGCAATCAATCCCATATGCTAGTACATATATGAAATGTTCTGGATTTATTTGAAAACAGAAAAAAATAAAAACATATGTAAAGTGCTAGTTGTATACATACAATCACTTAGTGCTCAGTGAAGGTAGAGACATACTCATAAGTA
The DNA here is from genome assembly GCA_036250195.1 of Mixophyes australis. Lineage (NCBI taxonomy): Eukaryota > Metazoa > Chordata > Amphibia > Anura > Limnodynastidae > Mixophyes > Mixophyes australis. Next base: position 3,530,892 of record JAVHZZ010000007.1, read on the forward strand.
TAAGATACAACAGTAGTGCAATATCAGTATCGTAAACAAAATAAACTGCAAGCCTGCTTAGGGATAAATGAACGGTTAATCAATCAGCAGTTCATAAAACACCAAAGGGTGTATCAAACCTATGCCTGTAACCTATATATAGTAAGTGCTGGCTAGCACAATTCATATGTTATATTTTGATAGTCTAGTATATGGAATAAGAAAAATGGGCCAGGTGTAAATACTCAGTCCAAATAAGTCCAGATGGCAACCACAAGAAATAATCTTCATTAGATAGAGTATTCCGAAGCAACAGTGGAATTGCTTAAATTCAGTAGTGATAGAAGCTAAACTGGGTCCGGGATATATATAACGGTGAAGGGACTAATGTTGAAGGAGACTTACCCATCACAATTAGGGTTGGTTTCTCAGGTGATCCGGTCTCTCTTTCTGTGTCCCTCCATAAATGCAGGTCCTCCCAGAGATGTTAGCAATCAGTAGGGAATGGTTGAAGTCGCGGCCTCTGCTTCAACCTATCGGTGCATGCACATGCGGCAGTAGCTATTACAGGGAACTGTATAAACATATATTGAGTTTGAGGCAATACAGTAGCCCAAAATGTTGTCAGGTTTATAGCGATAAATCCAATGCATTACACCCGATTCATCGGGCTTCCTCAGGGAACATTTTCCTTGAGTGTTCCAAGCACTGTCTTATACTCATTTTATGTTGGGGGTGTGGTTAAACCCAGCCATGTCAATGATTGGTGGATGGAAAATTATGTCAATTATACAGATGAATCGTTCAGCTGAAACAATATAGCCTACTTAAATGGTGTTTTCTGGCAAAGTGTGTTTCACCAGATTTCGAGGCACATGTTGGACATAGTAAAATGATTATTTTATGCCCATGTTGTATATACTAGATCTGTATGCTAAACAAACCTGGAATCAACAAAAAGACATATATAGATAGTAGGACAAAATATGTCCTAATACGAATTATTTCAAACCATATTATGAAAACTGTCATAGAGACTAGATATAGAAAAGAATAGTATAAAATAAATCGAAAAAAATAATGAGAGATACTGATGAGATAATACAGATTGAGTTATTATAAATAGGAAATCTGAAGAGGTTGCTGATTGATGTAAATGATGTATAAAGTAAACTAAATTAGATTAGTACCCTGAGCTGGCATGATCTTGTTACTGTAAAAGGTATTAAGTCCTCAGTGGAATTGGCAAGATAGCACATTCAACAGCAGATCTTGAATGAGGTTAACATCAAATAAGGAACAGGGTATCCCAATAATAATTATAAAGTGCAGTAGTTTCTGTTTCTATAAATTGTAAATAATATAGAAGGTTTTGTCCTATATGAAAACTGATATATTGTTGTTTATAAAGTCCAAAGGCTGTTGTTAGGCAGATCTTGTAAAGTTAAAGGTGAAGGAACGTTCCTAGGTCCAGATCGATGTTCAACCCTCTAATGTTTTTAATTTAAATTATAAATCCATTGTGTCTCTTCCTTTGAAATGGTAGCTAGGAAGTTTCCTCCCCTCCATGATTTTTCCCCTTTTTTTATTCCGATGAATTTTAACACTGTAGGGTCTTTTGCATATTTTTCATTTAAATGATCAGGGATACAAGTAGTTTTCAAACCGTTTCTTATACTTTGGATGTGCTCTGCTGCTCTTAGTTATAGGCTTCTGTTAGTCCTTCTGACATACTGTAAGCCGCTGGGGAATTCTACCAAATAAATTACTCCCTTAGTATTGCAAGTCATTTTTTCTTTAATAGTATATTCTGTATTGTTGTAATTCGGTTTATAATGAGTAGTAGATTTGGTATGGGTATACGTGTTAGTTCTGCACGCCTTGCATCTTGTGCAATAATAGAAATCACTGGTGTTTTCTCCTATCCAAGTTTCTGTTGGGATGACTTTCTTAATCAGAAGGGCACTCCTCACTAGTTTGTTTTTAGGTTACTAGTTTTTCTATAAATCACTTTTGGTCGACTACATAAGCAGTTTTACTTCTTACATCAATATAGGCCAGTGTGCTTTCAGAATCTTTTCTATGGATCTGGCATTACCATTATATTCAGTGATAAAAAGAACATCCTCCTTTTTTGCTTTTTTTTATTGTTTGTTCCTTTTTTGTTGATTTCATCAACTCTGTTCTATCTAACTCCTTAATAGTTTTCAGCATATTATTTACTTTCATCTCTGGGTATTTTATTTCAACAAATCTCTCCTTCATGTTTGTGGCTTGTTCAACATAGTCTTCAGTGCAGCAGCAGTTTCTTATTAATCGTCTAAACTGTCCTCCAAGACTGTTCTTGAGCCAGCCAGGGTGATGGTTGCTTGAACGAGGAATAAAAGTATTAATGTCTACTGCCTTTATGTAGGTTTTTGAAGTGATAAGGTCATCTTTGATGCAAATTTCCAGTTAAAGAAATTCAATCTTTTCTTGGCTATTGGTGGCAGTGAATTGCAGATATAGACTATTTGAATTGATGTAGAGCAAAACATTTTTCAATTCTGTTATAATGCCTGTCCAGACACAGATTACATCATCTATGTATCTTTTTCAAGTGTGGATATATTTATGGTAAAGGTTGTTATTCCATATGGCAATGTTTTCCCATTCTGCTACAAACAGGTTTGTGTAACTGGGTGCGAGTTTGGTCCCCATCGCAGTTCTGCGAACCTATCTGTAGTGGGTGAACTCAGACCAAAAGTAATTATGTTGCAGTATGAAATTGATGGCTTGGATGAGAAACTGTATTTGCTCTTGCAATAAATCCGAACTTTGAATAAGTATTGATTGGATGTGATCGCAACCAGCTACATGGTCTGTAACAGAATATAAAGAAGTGATATCGCAAGTCATAAGGATATAACGCTTTCCCTTTGAATGTTATTGATCAAGTGAAGTACTTGCTTAGTGTCTTTAAGATAGCTATATTGCTTAACAGCTACAGGTTGAATAAATTGATCAATGTATTCTGACAAGTTAGAAGTTAGGCATTGTATACCTGATATCATTGGCCTGCCTGGAGCGTTTTCTAAATTCTTATGGATCTTTTTTCAGAGATAGAAAACCGGTAATCTGGGATTTCGAATGTATATGTATTCAAATTCTTTTTTATTCAGAATGCCTATAGACAGGACATTTGTTAGTAGTATCTTCAATTCCTTTTTGTAGGAATCAACAGGATCTTTTAGAAAGACTTCATAGGTAGATACTATCTACTATCTATATATGTCTTTTTTTTATTTCAAGTCAGTATGTGGCCCAGAAGTTGATTGACAGCATGCCAGGGTAAATTGCAGTGGTCTTCAAAAAGAAGGATCAACACTGCAAATATTGACTCTTTGCATAAACTTAATGTAATTGTCAATAAAAGCCTTTGACACTTAGGAAATGCTTGTAATTTTACTTCCGTATACAATAGCAACATCTGACAAGAAATTCTAAAAACACTGAAGCAGCAAGTTTTCTGAAAACCAATACTTGTGTCATTCTCAAACTTTTGGCCATGACTGTACTCAATGGTAAAACGTACTCAGTGTTATGTACTCAGTGATACGTACTCTGTGATACGCACTTAGTGGTACCTACTCTTTGGTACGTACTCTGTGGTACGTACTCTGTGGTATGTACTTTGTGGTACGTACTCTGTGGTACGTACTCTGTGGAATGTACTCTGTGGTACGTACTCTGTGGTATGTACTCAGTGGTTTGTACTCTGTTTAACGCACTCAGTGACATGTTCTCTGTGGTACATACTCTGTGGTATGTACTCTGTGGTATGTACTCAGTGGTACGTACTCAGTGGTACCTACTCTGTGCTGTGTACTTAGTGGTATGTACTCTCTGATTTTTGCTCTGTGGCACATACTCAGTGGTATGTACGACCCTAACTATAGCTTAACACAAATCACGCTGGTAACTGCATCTCTCTGAGCTGCTGTGTATTTACAGTGGGTGGTAATAATGTCCATAATGCGGTAGAAACCAAACTGATTGATAGCACAGTAATAATTGAACGCTAGACTCTTTCACATTTAATGTTGGGGTAATTTTGGATAAAACAGTGATGTCATGATTACATAACCAGCATTAACTGACTGATAAGAGCCTAAATGAAGTGTAGGGGAGGTCCAGATCAGAACGTCCCTGCTACTAAAACCAATAGATAGTGTTACCTGGTTGTAATAGCAGCTTAAATAGAACTGTCAGTGAGCTCAGATATTACCACAATTAACATTGTTTGCATTCAGGGCAGATGCCTGATGCTTTAAACTCCAAACTCAATGGGGTAGTCTAAATAAATAAATATATATATATATATCTAAAAGTAAATGAGAGGAGGCGCACAATAGTGTAGTATGGCAAGTCAATGGAGCCAAGTGAAAAAGCCAAAAAAGGAACCAAACCACCAGAAATGAGTGAGCCAGAGCTTCCCACCAAGTGGGTATCAACAGTATCTAAAATAGATATATATAGCTCATAGAATAGAAAGTCACACACGGCCAGATGACATTCATAGAGGTATAAAACAGGTCACACCAATAAAGATGTATGCGTACCAGAAGCCAATTGTTTAATGGCTTATCTGCAGGATATCACGTAGGCTGTATATATATATATATATATATATATATATATATGATATACCTGTGTTTGCTCCTGATGAAGTCTGCTGTACAGACGAAACGCGTTGAGTTACTGCTACCACTACCATCTCTGATCAGATAGGCTTGTCATCTGCTTCTGGATGTGTAAGTTACTACTGTTTTTAATAAACTTGAATTTTTTTGGATACTACATCTGTGTACTTCTGTATATTGAGGTAATCTATGGGATAGCCAAGGGTGGCTGAAGATTGAATACATCCTCACAGCCTACGTGATATCCTGCAGATAAGCCAGTACCTGAATTACGCTATTTCTGGTGCTCTCTCTAGTAGAGACTAAAGTGCCAGAGCTCTTCCGCAGTGCAAAGGTCACAGGCCACCCCTCCGCCTAGTACAGTCAGGACAAGGGCGGGATTTATATCTCTTTATCCACCATTCCTAGAGTGAGGAATATATTGTTCATTCTCTTGGTCTGGGAAATAATGGCAGCTGCTATGAACTAGCTATGAGAGTTGTTATTGTATAATACACACTATGGGACTTGCATTCTCCTTTTAGACCAACATAAACATGTTGGTTGATTTGCATGTCAGCAGCAGATAAATCTGGTATCAGCATAATTATGTAAATGCAGAGTTTGAATAAACAGCTCTGCTCCAGCAAACATGAAATTGTATAGTGTGAACACATTTTCATGGCAAATGTAAACTGGTCTTAACACTCTACTGAAAGTGATAAAATGGTTCTGACTTTAAGGGGGGTATTCAATTGTTCCTCCGGGCGCCGCCGGAACGAGCACGTTAAAACTATTACCGTTTATACGGTAATATTGCGCGTAATTACTGTTCATACAGTAATTTACTAGCTCAATTTCAGGGAGCTGCGAGCTGAAATTGAGCGAGTAATTACCGTATAAACGGTAATAGTTTTAATGCGCTCGTTCCGGCGGCACCCGGAGGAACAATTGAATACCCCCCTAAATGTTTAATATGTTGTTTTTTAAAAAAAATAATTTCAGAGAATATTAACTTTGTAAATATTTTAATAATATAATTCACCCGATTACTCCAATTTACTGACAAGTGTTATAACTTGATGCCATGTGATAATCTGTTATACTGTATTATATCTGTGGCACTTGTCAGAGTATCCCCTGCTTAATGCACATAGGGGTTGATATACAGACACAATATCTTAATTTGTGAACCTAGAACACCCTATATGTGAGGACACATATTGCTATAATATATAATAAATATTTAGCTGAGTATTCACACATTCTGGAGGTAAATATGGAGGTCAGTTTAGACAGCGCCAGGATAAACATCACGTTTGTCATTTTAACTGTTGCAGCCATAAAAAATTATGTTAGATGTTTGTGAATATGGAGTTAAAGTGTTTGTTATGAACTAAAGTTATTTACAACACCTCGTTTTATCTGTCATCTATCATCAGAGTTCATTCAGATATCACCAATGTGATACAGTACAAATGTGTTATAAACCGGTGCATCCCATTGTGAGGGACAAATGATGAGTTTTAGGAAATGTAACTAGCAAGAAAGTCAGCATGAAATGCCGGACTGGGAGATTTCTCCAAGGTAATAAACAAAGGGGGTGACTCCATCGTCAGATATAATCACAGTCATGATGTTAGTTTTCAGTTTCAGATCCTGTTCAGATTGTGTTACATGGAAATTGCGCAGGTCTGTTACATGATACCACAAAGTTGATTTATAAGTTCAATATGATACCAGATACATTGAGATTCAGAACAGACGTATATTCATTCCTAACCACCAAAGTAAATAATAATGGTTCACTGATCCTACTGCACAAACCACTGTGGGGAGAATGTTACCTGTCACATCTGAGTGACCCTTTTTCCATCCTGGCAATGTATGATAGATCCAGTAGTTCAAGTGATTACTGCAAAATCAAAAGCTCCTTCTCGCTGGAGGTAGAGAGGACCGACATTTTCCAATCCTTGTCCATGGAACATTGGCCTAGTTACATTTGGTTATGGATTTTGCTTGTTTCTCTGGTGAAAATGTTATGTACAGAATTTCCATTATAAATGTTGTTCCAACCAGAATTCCCAGTCCAACCACAACCACTGGACAGAAAGCAGGAATTAACCATCAGCACCCTGCTCTATTCATAGAGTTTACATGCCAAGGAATGGCAAAGCACAAGTGAATGCTGATGATTGTACTGCAGGAATTTTGCACCCCTGAAAAACATCATTTTCTACCGTGACTGACTCAACAGCACTCATCTCTAGTTAGCGCCATTAGTTATCTAGCTGTAGAAATACACAGACAGTACAATATGATCTTACCAGAACATTTGTTAAAACGTACTCTTAAGTCTCTGATAAATAAAGAAAAGGAAATTAGTCAGAGAACAGATGTGTCATTATCACATAAGTATGTTCAAAACAACTGTATGTGAAGTGGTAAAGAGAATAATAATGAAATTCAGCAACTGTCTCCAACACTCTAAAATTCCCTGCCAGGAAAACAAAATAAAACTATCTATAAACACAAACACATATAATAATTATGTTTATGAAACTACATGTTCCAGCAAGCCCTGGATCATGTATAACAGCAAATGCAAACCCACTCTTGGCTGCCAGTGGCTACCAAAGCATGTTGGCACTCGTACAATCCCTTATGCAGTAATAACAGTTGTAATGTACATAGTCATAATATCATTCTAGAAAGTGTATGACATACATGATATTATGACATGTACATTACAGAGTAATGTAGATACCGTAGAGTTCCAGTTAGTTAGTGTTACATGACTCAACCTTCTCTTATTCCATTTAACTTGGGTACACAAAAGCCAATGTTATATTTGTCTTTCTGGTACTAGGACATGGAGGTTGGGTTCCAAAAACAGTTGGAAGCAACCGTTTTTGAGTTAGTGATCTAGCAAGTACACGTCCAACGTATTTTTCTAAAACTTTTAATACATGAACTAATATAAACTGTACTATCCTAATCTCTTATTGCACTTACAATCATTTACCATCTATCAATCCATTGGACTCATGTCCAACTCCAATTATTGTATTTATTATTTGTAGTTAATTAAAAAGTAATCTTGTCTTGTTGTAAAATATGAAAATATGTATTTTACACATGTATATGTTTATATGGAAAATGCATCATACACATAACATAATATGATGAGCATTCAGATACTTCAAACTGTAATGTTGTACTGCATGCTGCATACCGTAGGCTGTGAGGATGTATTCAATCTTCAGCCACCCTTGGCTATCCCATAGGTTACCTCAATATACAGAAGTACACAGATGTAGTATCTAAAAAATTCAAGTTTATTAAAAACAGTAGTAACTTACACATCCAGAAGCAGATGACAAGCCTATCTGATCAGAGAGGGTAGTGGTAGCAGTAACTCAACGCGTTTCGTCTGTACAGCAGACTTCATCAGGAGCAAACACAGGTATAGCATATATATATATATATATATATATACAGCCTACGTGATATCCTGCAGATAAGCCATTAAACAATTGGCTTCTGGTACGCATACATCTTTATTGGTGTGACCTGTTTCATACCTCTATGAATGTCATCTGGCCGTGTGTGACTTTCTATTCTATGAGCTATATATATCTATTTTAGATACTGTTGATACCCACTTGGTGGGAAGCTCTGGCTCACTCATTTCTGGTGGTTTGGTTCCTTTTTTGGCTTTTTCACTTGGCTCCATTGACTTGCCATACTACACTATTGTGCGCCTCCTCTCATTTACTTTTAGATATATATATATATATATTTATTTATTTAGACTACCCCATTGAGTTTGGAGTTTAAAGCATCAGGCATCTGCCCTGAATGCAAACAATGTTAATTGTGGTAATATCTGAGCTCACTGACAGTTCTATTTAAGCTGCTATTACAACCAGGTAACACTATCTATTGGTTTTAGTAGCAGGGACGTTCTGATCTGGACCTCCCCTACACTTCATTTAGGCTCTTATCAGTCAGTTAATGCTGGTTATGTAATCATGACATCACTGTTTTATCCAAAATTACCCCAACATTAAATGTGAAAGAGTCTAGCGTTCAATTATTACTGTGCTATCAATCAGTTTGGTTTCTACCGCATTATGGACATTATTACCACCCACTGTAAATACACAGCAGCTCAGAGAGATGCAGTTACCAGCGTGATTTGTGTTAAGCTATAGTTAGGGTCGTACATACCACTGAGTATGTGCCACAGAGCAAAAATCACAGAGTACATACCACTAAGTACACAGCACAGAGTAGGTACCACTGAGTACGTACCACTCAGTACATACCACAGAGTACATACCACAGAGTATGTACCACAGAGAACATGTCACTGAGTGCGTTAAACAGAGTACAAACCACTGAGTACATACCACAGAGTATGTACCACAGAGTACATTCCACAGAGTACGTACCACAGAGTACGTACCACAAAGTACATACCACAGAGTACGTACCACAGAGTACGTACCAAAGAGTAGGTACCACTAAGTGCGTATCACAGAGTACGTATCACTGAGTACATAACACTGAGTACGTTTTACCATTGAGTACAGTCATGGCCAAAAGTTTGAGAATGACACAAGTATTGGCTTTCAGAAAACTTGCTGCTTCAGTGTTTTTAGAATTTCTTGTCAGATGTTGCTATTGTATACGGAAGTAAAATTACAAGCATTTCCTAAGTGTCAAAGGCTTTTATTGACAATTACATTAAGTTTATGCAAAGAGTCAATATTTGCAGTGTTGATCCTTCTTTTTGAAGACCACTGCAATTTACCCTGGCATGCTGTCAATCAACTTCTGGGCCACATACTGACTTGAAATAAAAAAAAGACATATATAGATAGTAGATAGTATCTACCTATGAAGTCTTTCTAAAAGATCCTGTTGATTCCTACAAAAAGGAATTGAAGATACTACTAACAAATGTCCTGTCTATAGGCATTCTGAATAAAAAAGAATTTGAATACATATACATTCGAAATCCCAGATTACCGGTTTTCTATCTCTGAAAAAAGATCCATAAGAATTTAGAAAACGCTCCAGGCAGGCCAATGATATCAGGTATACAATGCCTAACTTCTAACTTGTCAGAATACATTGATCAATTTATTCAACCTGTAGCTGTTAAGCAATACAGCTATCTTAAAGACACTAAGCAAGTACTTCACTTGATCAATAACATTCAAAGGGAAAGCATTATATCCTTATGACTTGCGATATCACTTCTTTATATTCTGTTACAGACCATGTAGCTGGTTGCGATCACATCCAATCAATACTTATTCAAAGTTCGGATTTATTGCAAGAGCAAATACAGTTTCTCATCCAAGCCATCAATTTCATACTGCAACATAATTACTCTTGGTCTGAGGTCACCCACTACAGATAGGTTCGCAGACTGTACTAAACTGTACTATCCTAATCTCTTATTGCACTTACAATCATTTACCATCTATCAATCCATTGGACTCATGTCCAACTCCAATTATTGTATTTATTATTTGTAGTTAATTAAAAAGTAATCTTGTCTTGTTGTAAAATATGAAAATATGTATTTTACACATGTATATGTTTATATGGAAAATGCATCATACACATAACATAATATGATGAGCATTCAGATACTTCAAACTGTAATGTTGTACTGCATGCTGGCATAAGACTGTGTCTAATGCAAAAATGTGTCATACAAGATGCATAGCTTTGTACTGGTAGATGGGTAAGGCTTCTTTGGCTCCATACAGTTTTATTTCTTTTAGCTGTCAGACATAGTAAGTATGGAAAATGCATCCTATGCCTAACCTAACAGAGCAGCAATCAGGTAAAAGAAAAACAGATGCTGCTATATGGATGCATCAGGAGCAAATATTATTATTATTTTTTATTTCAAAAGCACCACAAGTCTTCGGCAGAGCCATATACAAGAGGTTAGATCATACAACAAAATGACATATGCATCATACATGAAACATAAGACTACACTTTAAAATATTTAATAAGTTCTACATCATTTAGCGAACGGGCTGTGTATGGAGAAATTCCTTTGTCTTATGTTTCTTATTTTATTTCCCTTTTGGTTAGTTCCACATACATACTTCATTATTTACCCTTTGTCCACCTGGGACAATTTATAAGTCACATGTATAAATCTCATTAATTCATTAAGGTTTAGCTATTAAGGTGTGTGTGGTGCTTTCCTTTCCCCATCCAATTCCCTTTTCCTTTCTTCCCTATGACTATAATTAATTTTGACAAACACAATAAATAAGCACTTATAAAAATAAATAAATGACCTCCAAGCTTTAGTTATTAAGCTTATTTTATTTTGTCACATATCAAATGTTAAAAATTGAGATCTGACTATAGATATATTTTAGAATCCCAGTAAAAACTAAAAGCAGATCTTACTTTGTTGTTTATCAACTTAAGACCGAATAAGAGAAGACCATTTGTATACATTACACTTTTATAGTCAACAATTGCATCAGGATAAAACAGAAATCAGGAAAGGCCCAGAAGAAAGCCAGGTGAAGAGGCAGCAAGTTACAGATAGCTACACAATGCTGTTTATCCCTGCAGCTATTATGGAAGTGGATATACAAGCACAGCCAATTACATAGAAGCAATGATCTGAAGCATCCCTGGGACAGAACAACTGATGGAGATGAGGAAGTGAGCACTGATCACCAGACTGCTTCACAATGAAGAGTGGTTGATTCTTTTATATAGAAAGGGGAAGATGGGTATTTTTCTTTGAAAGGTGTGTGTATTTTTGCATCCTTACGGAGGAAGTCAGAAGTCATTCTATACTTTTAATGACATGTATTTTGCACTTAGTGGTGCACTCTAATGGTGATGTATATTAATGTTCAATCACTTTCATGATTCCTTTAAGTGATAAAATGAACAGAATTTTAATAGAAAAATAGAAAGTTGACAGATATGAGGGTAGGAAGAGTCCTAATTTTGTAGGCAAGAAGGCCAGACGTACCTGATGGATGCCCCAGTCTTATAAATCTATCTATCTATCTAACTACACTGTCATCAAAACTTTTCACATTCCATTTCTCCTCTTCTATTGGTGCACTACTCAAGGGCATCCACCCGGTCCTGTATCCAGCCCTAATGGCCTGGCCAGCTTTGGAGGTGTCTACTACTAGTATAGCTCTTCTGAGGTAGAAATGCCTAATTCCAGCTAATCATTCAGCTTTGTAAACTACCCATATTGGACTGCCAGCTCTTGTTATCCATAAGCCTTCCATCACTTCTTTTGTCCAGCATGCTCCTGTCCATTTGGTACTATGGATGTCAATCTCTGTGCTGGAGATGGTCGAGATGTCACTGCAGCCAGAATCACCAGTTACTCTAACACATCTTTGGTGGTGCATCTCCTCTGATGGCCAAAACAGACCTAAACTTTTCCCCTTGCATGGAAACCGCTGTGGTCAACTCTCCACATGGGCTCCCTCACGGTGGCACTCCCTTGGCTCTGCACTGGTCCAATAATTCAGTGACTTCTGAAACCCTGTGGCTCTCCATTCCCTGATATGGATCAGGCCTTACTGCTGCACAACTATGGGCCTGCTCATTTCTATCTCTCCTCCATCAAACAGACCTATGTCCTCTGACTCACCTGTTTCTCCTGTGGCTCTGGCACTTCTGGTGGCCCGCTCCTCTGACCCGTTCCCTCACCACACCAACTCTCCAGTAGGGCCTGAAAGCTATTTGCTCTCTCAAAGCTCCTGGATTAATACTCTGCTGGCTCTTCCTCAGCAGATCCTCTTCACATCAATAGCTGCATCTTCGATCTGAAGTTGAACTTGAATTTCCCTCCATCGGTGAGCCATGATCTAGGACACTTTACAGCCCAGGTCTCTATCCAGTTGTTCTGTTAATTGTATCTATGCCTTTATTATTATGCTCAAATGTACTTACATTGTTGGTTTACACTTTCCAGCAAACACATCCTCCAGAGTATACATAGATTTCTCAGAGGGTGGTTCAGTGTACCAGTTTGTGGGTCTCCACCTATTTATAGGGGGAAAACATATGGAAACATTTGCGCAAAAAATGACAATCCTGTAAATGAATTTTTTTCCAGGCAATTCAAATAAATGTGTTACTGACACAATGCAGCTATTGGAAAAGTTGTGTAGGACAAATCTGACATCTTACAAATGATTGAAATTGTGCAGTAAGTATATAATAATTACAGATTGATGTTCTGTCCATACTAATAAAGAAACTGCAAGAAAATTTAAACCTCTGTTGTGACATTTTACATCTATCCAAACCTCGGTTCATATGGGAACAACAACAGCTGTCAGAATCACGGATGACCGAGCAGTTTTCAAAAGGATTGATGTTGAAATAACAGGTATTTGCAAGTTTACATATTTACATAAATAGGAAAATGGAGTACCTGCCGCATATCACAGCAAAAGAACTTCACCCTCCCAATCTTCTGAAGACCTCACTTGTAGCTCTTCACTGAGTTAATAGTTTTTGTCTCACATTATTGAAAAGAAAGGGGAAAATCATTGGAGACACTTGACTCATGGATCTCAACGGTCTGATATCAGTGACGTGTTTCATTGTACTAATTCTTGAGGTCATTGCTGGAATATTTGGCAACATTTTTATAATATCTGTCATTTTCTTCAAGAACAGCAAAGGACTAGATAAGAATGTCTGCAATAAAATTATTGTTGCATTGGCCATTTCCAGCGTGTGTCATGCCGGTGGCTTGACATTTAACATGTTACTAAACTATCTTTGGCCTGGGATTTATGCATCACTTTATATTGCTTACACCATCTTTCTTCTCATTTTATATAGTGCCAATTCCTGTGTATGGCTGATTGCCATCCTAAGCTTCTTCTACTTCATAAAGATCACAACCTTCAGCTCCCAAATCTTTACTTGGACCAAGATGAAGATTAGAAAAATCATAAACTGGATGATCTTCATGTCACAAATGGTGTCTGTATTAAGCACTTCTCTCAACTTAATAAACTTACTTAAACCAAAAGAATCTACTAGCAGCAACTCCACTGTCTTCTCCAACATGACAGCGGAAGTGGACATGCAACTAAACATTGCCTTCTTCAGTAATTGTGTGCCCATGTTCATCATGATGGTCACTACTGTCTCAACGGTTGTATTCCTTATCCTACACCGTCGCAGATTGAAGAAGAACATGGGGACGTTTGTCAGTGAGAATACGTCAGCTTATGATGGTGTTGTCCGTACAATGATTAGTTTCCTGGTGTTTTATGCTATATATTATGTGGCATTGTTTATGTATTCTTTTACTTATTCTTTAAATAGTAATGGCTCGACAAATCCTGGGTACTGGATAATGTCGATAATGATGTACTCATTCACACCAGTTCAGTCTATTTTCTTAATCTCTGGTATCCCAAATTTGAAACACTCTTGGGAACACATGATATCTTTTATCAAAGACAAGCTCTCTCTAAGCACTGGGGACTGATTTATATTCTACTTATAATTTCTCAGTAATAGTGTTCAGGTTGTATTAAATGACAATGACCACTGATTACCCATAATAATTTGTAAAAGTTCCCATCTATCGATGACATGTGTGTATTGAATGTCTGCTGTGTATATTAATATAGTTATAGAATAATATCTGTACTTTAAATATCCAGTATCTGTGTTTGTGATTTCTGACCAGTTATAATAACCATAGATTATACCCACAAAACCAATGATTTATTACAGTTTAACTGCATCAATATAATTGACACTGCTAATGTGTAACGTTTCTCATTATATGATATAAATAAACCACAGGACAAGGTGCATAACCAACAAGGTTGTAGTGACACATATCACAAGTGACACACATAAAATCTCTGTGAAGCAAATCTAAAACTGATCACACTTTAATGTGCACCATGTCTACAGTGGAGTAAGCTGGTGGTAGCATTACGTTATGGGATGGCTTTTTCTCACCAGTGAAAGGGAATATTGATAAAATAGAAGGAAGTTTGAGCCATGAATGGCTCAAAATGCAGAGAAATACTGTAATAGAATCTGTTTCAGTCTGATAAAAAAAACTGAAGCTCGGGCAAATCTTTCAGACAGACAATGATCCCGAGAAGATGGCAAAACTAACTAAAAGCTGAATGTCCTTCAACAGCCCAGACAAAGCTCTGATCTCACTCCAGTTCAGATATCGTGTTACTATTTGAATATCGTGGTGCACAATAATCATCCAAATAACGTGAACAACCTGGGGCAGATCTACCCAGAAAGAAAAGCAAAAACCACGTCTGAACGGTGGGCAAAGCTGGAACACATTGATCCCAAAACACTTAAACCTGTCATTGCTGCAAAAGGTAGTTTTATAAAAAATGTAAGTATGGATTAAAATATTAAAGTGTGGATTAAATAATTACGCACCTGCAATTTTTTTATCTTAAAATGTTTTTGTAACATAAAACCATGTCACATATAAAACATATTTATAGTTTCCGTGCTTTAAATACAAATATAATATAGAACAACATTTCAGTGTAGGATTTGTTATTCAGCAAATTGAGACAATTGGTCGAGGGTCTGAATACTTTTGTACATTTGCCTTCATAGTAATGTCTTTGGTGTCATATTTGCCACCAAGATAAGTTCTTATTTATATAATATCCAATAAACTTGCCTCCAAAATGTTTAATGATAACAATTAATGATAATACAGAAACACAAATTTAAATTTTGTTATAGAGCACTAGAGAATATAACCATCACTATGGTTAGTGCATACTTGCCAACTTTTCCTCGTTGGCTTCAGTGAGATTCTGGGAGAGGTGTGCAGGGGCGGGGCTTGATGAATTGCATCATTTTGGCAAATTACAGCAAGGAGCGGAGCTAAGATGATGCGATATTTGTGTCATTAACCACCGCCCCCACCACTTATCTTTTAAGGGGTCGAGAACCGGGAGGTTGCTCTGCTCCCCCGGGAGCCCAGGAGGTCTCCCAGAAATACGGGAGTCTCATGGACATTCCGGGTGAGTAGGCAGGTATGTGTTAAAGAAAAGCAGCTAATGAATCTTTAGAGACTGAATTGTCTATTACATTTCTGTCTATATTACTGAAGTCATGTTGTCTTACCTGTCAGTCTTTGGTTAAATCTTGGTCTCCATGAAAATGGCCACCTCCATAGGCATCAATATATGGACATAGGACACAATTTCTGAACCGTGTCATCATGCCACAGATGGCGAAGCCAACCACGTCTTGTACTGGTTTAGCATCAGGGAGAATGCCAGAATCTTCAAGGAGTAAGGGAGATCACCCCTATTTCAGGGAGTTTACCTGACATTCAGAGAGAGTTGGCAAGTATGGGTTAGTGCAGCGGTTCCTAAAGTGTGCACTGTGGCTCCCAGGGGTGCCGCAGCGCTGTCACAGGGGTGCCGCGGCCAGCAAGAGAAAAAAAAAAAAACTTACCAATCCGGCGACGCCCAGGACCCAGCATCCTCCCATCACGGCCAACATTCAGTGAGAAGCGAGGAGGGAGGATGCTGAGTCCCAGGCGCTGCCGGATTGGTAAGTTGTTTGTTTATTGGTTTTTTTACTCCCTGGCCCCCGGGATGCAGAGTGGGCAGAGTGAGGATGCAGAGGGGGCAGAGTGAGGGGATGCAGAGGGAGCAAAGTGAATGGATGCAGAGGGGACAGAGTGAGGGGATGAAGAGGGGGCAGAGTGAGGGGATGCAGAGGGGGCAGATTGATGGGATGCAGAGTGTGTGGAGTTGAAGAAGAGCACAGAGTGTGTGGAGATGAAGGAGAGCCCAGAGTGTGTGGAGATGAAGGAGGGCACAGAGGGTGTGGATGAAGGGGGCACAGTGTGTGGATGAAGGGGGCACAGTGTGTGGATGAAAGAGCACAGTGTGTGGATGAAGGAGCACAGTGTGTGGATGAAGGGGCACAGTGTGAGTTAGCTGTAAATTATTCTTCGACAGAAATCTAATTGAAAAAAATATATAAAAATATTATTTTCCCTTGGATTTGTATGTATTATTTTTGCATAAAACTAAATAAGTATTTCTGTCCTGACCTAAATATTTTTGACCCAACTACTTAGAAAACGGGACTGCTCATAATTATTTTGGAGGGGTGCCTTGAAAAAATTATGGAGACTCTAAGGGTGCTGCGAACTGCAAAAGTTAGGGAACCACTGGGTTAGTGGGAGTCAACATCTAAATCAAAACCACATGCAAACCATAGACTAAATTACTACTTATAATGAAGTGGTAGTAGTAACCAGTGCAATACATCATATATCTGCAGATCTGTAGCATTAAATTGTGCGTAACACAGATTAATAATGGTAATATTAATTATCTTTTATATACAGATGAAGCAATGTTGCTACAAATTTCATATAATAATGCCGCATCTACACCATGTAAGGAGGCAATGACCTACATATTCTTCAGCTACTCATGGGGGGTTTAGGTGGTCGTTCTAACCATTATTTCATCTGTTATAACAATATATTCAGCTGTAAAAATTGCAAGTCATTGTGATAATGAAACTTTGGAATAACTTGGAACCCTGATGCCCTATGTCCAGGCCTTGAGATTGCTCCACTAATTTGTCTAGATTAACTGTGATTAGATAATACATATATTGTAACCATTATTTAATAATCGTCTTTAAAAATTAGTTAATTATACATTCAATTTAAGACAGTATGAACTCGATGTTCTCCTTTCTGTAAATGTAGCGGAATATTTCAGGGAGATAGCTTGGAGACTTTAACAAAGTGGGTGTTTCAGTAAATGCCCATATTAATAGTCATGAGTTTGGGTTCTTTTTTATAAAACAAACAAACTATGTGAAAGTGACCGTCAAAGAACAAAATGAGTTACAGTTTCTTGTTTCTTAAGATTAATGTTAGAGCTTCAATGTTCATGAAGGAAAAAAAAAAAATAGCACAAATCCAAAATAAAGGAGAAGAAACAATCAGTAATTGCATATTAAGTAGCAGCTGTGATACATAAAAATCTGCATTCAGTGCTAGGAGCAGGAACATGGTTTTGGCTGCATTGATGTGAGCTCTCAGGTGAGAAGTATCCAGGTTGGATGAACGCTGCACCTTCCGGATTTGTAGAATGAGAGATGTGAGTGTGGAACCCAGTGGTACCAGGATCAGGAGGAATCGTAAAGCTGACATGCAGTTGGATCCATTCAAAATAATTTGAATAATGCTCGTATATGTATCATTGATTCTTGCACATTAAATTGTGCTGTTATTAGTGGTATCTAAAGGAACTGACATAAAGATCACACCAAGCTCGATGATCAGTAAAATACTGGACATCCCAAAGGTTCCTCCTATTATCCAGGTACACAATGTGGTGATTCTTGACTTGAGGAATGTGACGGACCGGAGCTAGAAGGAGACAAGCTTGATGCAGTAGAAGGTACATAGCCTTAGGGGCTAAGCAAAAACTGAAGAAAATTAAAATTGTGAATATCACATTAATATATATAAGGCACACATTGAGAGCTGAAAATACGTCACTCAAGATATTCATTGTTGTATTAAAAGAAAACTGAAAACTGTAATAATGCACTGGTCATAAATGACAACTGCAATGCTTATGTTGAAATATATTCCAGAATATGAAATGATAATGTTAAAAATTAGGAAAACTATTTCAAAAGTCTCCATTTAAATCTATAAAAGATGCTATTTATTCAACTCTATCTTCCTTATTCTTAAAATTTTCTCTCGCCCTTTACAATCTTCTCTCTCTCTTTCTCTCTCTTTCTCTCTCTCCGTCTCTTTGTCTCTCTCTCTTTGTCTCTCTCTCTTTCTTTCTTTCTTTCTTTCTTTCTTTCTTTTTCTGTCTCTTGCTCTCTCTCTCTCTCTTTTTTTCTCTCTGTTTCTCTCTCTGGCTCTCTACCTTTCTCTCTACCTCACTATTTCTCTAATTTTCTGTCTCTCCTTCCACTTCTCTCTCTCTCACTCTCTTCTCCATCTCTCTCTTTTACCCTCAATTCTCTATTCTGCTGTATCTCACTCTCTTTATACCGCTCTCTCTCCCTCTCTCCTTTTTCTCTCTACCATTCTTTCCCTCTCTCCACCTTTCTCCACCTCTCTCTCTCTCTCTCATTCTCTCTCACTCTCACTCTCACTCCCTCTCTCTCACTCTGTGTCTCTCTCTCTCTCTTTCTCTCACTCACTGTCTCTCTCTTTTTGTCTCTCTCTGTGTCTCTCTACCTTGTTCTCTACCTCACTATTTCTCTACTTTTTTGTCTCTCCTTCCACTTCTCTCTCTCCCTCACTCTCTTCTCCATCTCTCTCTTTTGCCCTAATCTCTTTATTCTGCTGTATGTCACTCTCTTTATATCACTCTCTCCAGCTCTCTCTACCAATCTTACCCTCGCTCCACCTTTTTCCACCTCTCTCTCTCTCTCTCTCTCTCTCTCTCTAGCTCTCTCTCTCCCTCCTTAACCCTCTCTCTCTCTGGAGCATATTTAACAAGCACTGCAAAAATGAAAAATAACTTTCAATCCTTATCGCATTGATAAGAATTGAACTATTTCTCATATTTATTTAAAAGCTCCACAGGAGCAGCCGTTCCGATAAAGGGCTGTTCCTGTGAAGTGTAACACTTACCTATACACTGGCTCCTCACTTACAGTTTTGATTGCGATCTGGTTTCCTGCTTTGAATCCCTGTGCACATGCGGAAATCGAAAAATTGGGCAGAACCCTATTGTGCAGTGTGAAGAAGGAACAGTGGTCACGTGACAGGGAGGGATCCCTCCATGTCACATGACCACTGTTTGCTCGTCACACTGCAAATGATCCCTCCATACAAGTGCTGTCCAGCTCTGCTCTTCGGAGCAGAGCTGATAGCAATGAAAAGTTTCCATTGCAGTACTGTACGGCAGCCTGAGCTGGTGTACATTGCCACATGTGTAAAAGTATTTTCATACTTTGTTGAATTGCAGTACATAGCAGTCCCCATAGACATCTATGGGGACTGCTATGTATTTCGACAAGAAATGCATAGCAACTGATATCTATGATATCTGATGTTTTGCATTTGAAAGACCAAAACCACCCTAGCGTGTTTTGGTTTTGTTATGCTAAAATCACATACTTTTGTTCTTTTTTTGACCCTACATTATTATTAACCTCTATAACACTAATTGGCAGTCATTTGCTATCACTTTTGACCACCTCACAGGTCACTATATTTTTTTCATACACTTTCGGACAAAGACTGCAGCGAGCTGGATGCTAAGCGACAGAGCAAAGACACAAACACACGGCAGTTCCTAGCACATCTAGGACACATTGCCACACAGCAGTGGCAGAAAAGAAAAGTGGTGCAAGATGGAATTATACTTGGGCCCTCCCTCCCATCCTTATGTAAGATATTGAAAAGGACATCTACAGTTTAACAAAGCAAGCGCTAGAGTTACAAGGAGTGGCACTTTTATGGCTGAAGTGCTCGGTTTGTTAGGGCCCCCACAAAACAAGCTACCAATATATTAGCTGCCTTAACCCCAACAGTGCTGTCAATGAACTCTACGAGCCTGATTCATTAAGGATCTTAAATGAAGAGGTATCTTATTTCAGTCTCCTGGACAAAACCATGTTAAAATGCAAGGGGTGCAAACTAGTTTTCTGTTTTGTACATAAGTTAAATACTGACTCTTTTTTCATGTAGCACACACATACTTGATAGCTTATTTATACACTGAAATTTAAAGTTAGCATTTGTGTGCACATTTTTTTAGCACTTTTCGGTTGTTATCAATTGATGCTTTGCATTGTCATGTCCCTTTTTTAAATGAATGCGCTCAATGTTGTGCACCATACATTACATGTGTATATGAGACGGACAGTGTCTGCACGGGTGCAGCATTTAGTATGTTCTGGTTGGGGGGAAACTAACTACAGACTGGGCGCAATCCATGGTGGTACAAAATATTAATTATCATGTTTTAATAACAGCTTCAGTTCACTCAGAATGTACTACTACATCTCTGCACTAACTGGAGTGGTTTCATTAAAGGAACTGGTAGATACACCCATGAGGGTGGGTTTTAAAATTCCAAAATACCAATCAGCTTACAGTATTGATTTACATAAATATTTTAAATTATTCCTACTATAATCCACAATTACACGTCTCTTACAGATGAGTCTATTAGATGAAGGAGGACTTGGTAATAATTACCAACAGCTGAATAATTATATCTTAACCAGTGGAAATATACATTTATCATTCACTTACCAGACGCATATTGTTATGTGTCTCTCTGCAGGAGAATTTAAGGCATTATATAGAGTATAAACCTTGCTGCTGATTATTATCCTGATAACGTGGACAAATCAGGAATTTGTAATGTGATTGTCTATGAGGTTATATATATGCATTTTAAGTGTGTAGGATAATAATGAATATGATTTGTTTTCTCTATTTCTGCACAAATGGGAAAGTGATTAATTTATAACTGTGCTTTTAATAGCGCTATTTTCATGACATTATTAACAAATTGATATCACTTTGTTTCATTGATTTGCGTATACTAGTTTGTCCCCTGTTATTATTATTATTATTATTATTATTATTATTAATTTGTATTTATAAGGCACCACTAGGTATCCGTAGCGCCGTACAGGGACAGACAGAAACACGATACAGGGTGAGACAGCACAGTACAGTTAACAGAAATCACAGTAACTCAGAAGCTCTATGAACAGCTAGATTAGAGGTGAGAGCCCCAGTGGGGTAGAGACAGGGGCCGGAGGACCTCACGGAGGAGACAAGGAGCTGGAGAGCAGAGTGAAGGTGGTGGAGAACAGAAGGAGTGGAGGCCCTGCTCGGAGGAGCGTACAATCTAAGTTAGAACTGGTATCTGCACCC
The DNA here is from genome assembly GCA_036250195.1 of Mixophyes australis. Taxonomy (NCBI): domain Eukaryota; kingdom Metazoa; phylum Chordata; class Amphibia; order Anura; family Limnodynastidae; genus Mixophyes; species Mixophyes australis. The sequence goes on from JAVHZZ010000007.1 coordinate 3,552,495, forward strand.
ACATGTTGTAAAACGTATTTTACCTTCAGTGTTTTGTGCAGCAAATCTCCAAATGTAATTTTAGAATTTTGGAATATTTTAAAGAGAAGATAATAATTATTGTTTAAGCTTAAACACAATGTTCTAGTGAATTTTCAACACTGTTGATGCATCTGACACCTGAATAATATAATACCCTGAATACTCAGGTCATTTACGATATCTGCAATAACGTATCTTAAATATTGAGATTGTATATCCGTGTTGGCTAACCTGTGACACTCCAGGTGTTGTGAAACTACAAGTGCCAGCATGCTTTGCCAATATATAGCAGCTTATTGCTGGAAGGGTATGCTGGGACTTGTAGTTTCACAACACCTGGAGTGTCACAGGTTAGCCAACACTGTTGTATATAAATACTGGAAAATAATCATCATCATCATCATCATTTATTTATATAGTGCAACTAATTCCACAGCGCTGTACAGAGAACTCATCAGTCCCTGCCCCATTGGAGCTTACAGTCTAAATTCCCTAATATAGCCACACACTCACACACATAGACATATACATACAGACAATAAGCTATTCTTATTACATAAAACCCTTAATTTACATTATGTATTTACATTCATGGCAAAACACAAATGCTCTGATCCTTGTTGTAAATTGTGTCTGGTCAGCAAAGTTACGTGACCACAGACAACTTATTTCAAAACCAACTAAAGATGTTAATATGTTGGAGTCAGCAAAGAGAAACAGATAATGTTTAACTGCTGCTTTAATGATCAATTCCCTATTGTTATGTAAATCTTTCAAGGCCTCATTTTCATGTTTGGATAAGACCATCTGGTCTAAATGAAGGGTATGAAATAGCCCCCTATTTATGTATACTGTTCCCAGGTCTATATTTCATATATTTTATAGAAGGATTATACCTGAGATGAAGTCTGTTATAGACTAAATGCATTGAGGTATTGAGAGTGTATTGGTACCCTCTGTCTGACTACTGTTTCTAGCAAACTACTAATTGAATCTTATGACACCTGGATCCACCTAAATTGGAGATGAGGATTATACCTGAGATACAGATAAGCCTGATTTTATATTTACATTGTGAGTGTGATTCTTATGCTTTGATTAAACTCTATCTTATTTGACCATACTACACTATATGGGACCTCTTTTTATTTTCATAATGTCTGTCCTGAACCTGTAAAGGAGTGAACTGAATAAGAGACACTTCCAGCTACAATAAGCAATCCTACAGATAAGCGATTTAATATCTATTTCTGGTACCCACAATTTATGGTGATCGGACATATTATTGCCCCATATGCTTTATGTTACTGCAGTATCCTTGGTTCTATTCTCTCTCTGTATGAGTATACGGCACTGGTGTGGACCTACACGATTGGACTGAAGTACCCAGGCTTAATATACTGATGAGCACATTTTCAAGAACTTATCCGGTACGCTTATGCACCCACCTTGGTTTTGGAATCACAATTTCTGCAAATACAACACCATAGGCGCCTTTCCCTTCTGCTTTATATTTTAGAATATGTATATGCCTTGGTGTGATTGACTTGTATATATTATATATTAATAATATTTCATTATTTTATTTAAACCATTCATTTACATTCTGTATTTACATTCATGACAAAATACAAATCCTCTGAGCGTTGGTGCATATTGCATACATTTGATCATGCAAAGTATTGTAAAGTTACGTGACCAGAGGTGACATAGGTGGATTATCTCAAAACCAAATAAACATGTTAGTATTTAGGAATCAGCAAAGAGAATACATAAAGGAACAGAGAGGAATAAACATAGAGCGAGACAGAGAGGGAGACAAACAGATGGACAAACTGGGAAGAGTTATCTGATTACTGAGATCAATTCTCATAGAGCTGACTAATAGAACCTATTTTAATAGGTAAAAATGGAGACTCTGTACATTGGTTTCCTGATTTTGATCATTATCATTCTCTGTTCTGGAGCATTGCTCAGCACTTGTATAACAGTTGTCAGCTACAGATCCCGGACAAAAGATGGATTTCAAAATCCTCGAGATCTGATAATATTTCTCATTGGACTGTCCAGTGCACTGTTCCAGGGATTTCACCTTTCTATTTATGTATTAGTCCTTATCAGGAGAGATGTGTTCTCAACATTCAATGTGTGTATGATATCTATTAATGTGGTGTCCTCAATCTCCATTTTCTTCACTATTTGCCTGACCTCATGGCTGTGCACCTTCTACTGCATCAAACTTGTCTCCTTCCAGCACCGGCTCATTATATTCCTGAAGTCAAAACTCACCACATTGTTTCCCTGGATAATAGGAGGAACCTTTGGGATGTCCAGTGTTTTACTGATCATACAGCTTGGTGTTATCTTTATGTCAGTTCCTCTAGATAACACTAATAACAGCACCAATTACTGTGGAAGACTCAATGATAAGTATATCAGCAATATTCGGCGTACTGTAATTGGAGTTTCCTTCGTAATATCTTTCCCATTCCTCCTGATCCTGGTCTCACTCGGATCCACACTCACATCTCTCATTCACCACATATGGAGAGTACAGAATTCATCCAACGTGGGGACTTCACACCTGAGAGCTCACATCAAAGCAGCCAAAACTATGATCCTGCTCCTAGTACTGAACGTAACTTATTTTATATTACAAATACTACTAATAGAGGATTTATTGGCTTTTTCTCCCCCTTTGACTTGGATATGTTCAGTGTTTTATGTTTCTTACTGGAAACTTCAAGCTCTAATACTTATCTTCAGAAACAAGAAATTAAAAGTTATTTTTCAGTCCCCTCTACTGACGTGTTTTAAATTAAAATATGACTCAAACAGATGACAATTAATCCGACTAATTACCGGAGGCCAATATTCTGCTAACTGACTTTATTACAATCTCCAATCTGATGAGTCACCTGCCTGCCATATTCTGCAACATTTATGGAATAATCTCCAATTCTTAAACTTCAATCCAGATAATTCAGTAGGAAGAAGTGAGGGGAGAATATGAAGTTCATATTATTTTACAGCGAATTTATCATTAATATATTATGAAAGATGCTTAGTACATGAATATAGCAATAAATTGTTCTACTATGTGTTATTGTATATATGTCATATCTTTATGTATGGATCTAACCTAGTATTTCTTATATAATAAAATTATTGTCTTCTTCAAATCTTTATCAGAATAATTTTTGTTAAAAAGTAATAATTGATCTGGGCAGATTGGGGGAGAAAGCACGATGCCTGGACATAGGGCATCAGGGTTGAAATTGTCCTAAAATATCCTGTAGTAGGCTAGGTCCCCTAGCAACATAGCAACCATTTATTTTTGTTTAATAGAACAGTTCACAAGGAGAGCGGTGGTATGATGATGATGATGATGATGATGATAATGATGATGATGAACATGTGGCTTAAAGAAATATAAAGCAGCAAAACATCCACAGCATTCAGCCACATATAAATATTAATATTTAACATTTTATTGCACCTATCCATCAATAGCAAAAAATACAATGCTGTCCATGTAAATCTTTTTTTTACAAAAAAAACATATGCAACTCTCTATATGACCAGTGCTATATAGTACATACTGTTTTACATAATATGCTCACATGGAACTGAACCTCATCTGCTTTTCTCTTGACTTAGTGATCTATGTATTTAAAAAAAGCTCAGTGACAATCAATTTGTATCTCTGCAATGCATAATGAAGCATCACTATAATTCACCATGCTGTGGCTGCTCTGGGAGTCCCCCTGGTAGTGCAAAGTCCTTTCACTATATACCGGCAGCGGCTTCAGCTGGGTCCCACAGAAAATGACAGGTAACACCATCCATACTCTGTCTTGGGGTTTAGTCCATCTCTATATTCTATGCACAATTAGTAATGGAATGAACAATATTAATCCTTAAAGAATGAGTGCTAATAAGAGAAGGTGATAAATGATGTTCTTTTTGGGCTACCAAAATACATTGGCATCTTGTTATTTTCTTAGTATCATAATCCAACTTCATGATCACTTTATTCTCTGTCTTCTGGAGCTCCTCCACGAAGTCTTCATCTTTCTCAAAGATAAGCATCAAATGGGGTTAAGGGTATAATATGTTCCATGGAGGTGGGTTCCTCTTGGTTTGCAGTTAGTAGCATATATATTGTATGAGCATTTGGGAATGGATACCAACACCAGTATTCTAGCCCCAGACACTTTACAGTAGAACATAGTTTTGGACTAGCTTCCATTAAGCAGGATCCTTCCCTGTCCCTGCACTGATGTCTGAAAACCTTGACATGATCCCTTAAACACAACACGGCATGTTCCCTTCACTAACAATAATCTTTATCAACCAGATACGGATGTGAACCTTCATATGTTAAAATGTCAGACAGGAGACATTGTACCTCCAGACATGGGAACACCCAAAGTCACTGCAATGTACCTCTGCAATTCTCTACTGGAAACTGAAGCTAGAGAAGCAGCAGTACAGGGATGTGTTGTGAGATCTGAGTGAGATGGATGTGGGAATTGTGTAGGATGGTTATAGGGACTGAGTGAGATGTTTATAGGACTGTCCGGAATGTGGAGACTGAGTGGGATGGATTTGGGGATTGAGTAGGATGGTTATAGGGACTGAGTCAGATGTTTGTGGGACTGACCGGAATGTGGAGACTGAGTGGGATGGATTTGGGGATTGAGTAGGATGGTTATAGGGACTGAGTCAGATGTTTGTGGGACTGTCCGGAATGTGGAGACTGAGTGGGATGGATTTGGGGATTGAGTAGGATGGTTATAGGGACTGAGTCAGATGTTTGTGGGACTGTCCGGAATGTGGAGACTGAGTGGGATGGATGTAACTTTTGTGCTACATAGCTACATAGCTGCTCAGGTTACATATAATGAATGTGTGTAATCCAGTGAGCACATTGATTTGTCAATTAGCAGCTCCCCCACAGGATGTAATGTCTGGATGGTGAGAAAAATCCCCCAGCAACAGAGCTGTGAGCCAGTAAAAAAGCTGTTACTCTGCTTGTACATAAAAATGCTGAATGTATGGTAAGTCCTGTCAATGCGCTTCTGCTAATAGGGTGGTCCTATGTCTAAACAATGAGAGTCATATATATTGGGCCACTCATTCATGTGTTTTTAAATTTAGAGCTCACTTGCCAAGAGGTACCCTCTTAATATGACTAATTACTGGGGGGTCAGATGCAATCCAGACAATTCAACAGGGAGAATGAATAGGGGTGAATATAAGTCCATGTGGAATTTATTGTTAACATATTATCAAAGATGGTTAATAAATGATGGTTACAATATATTTTCCTATTATGTGTTATTTTAATGTAATCTATTTATATAGGGATCCAACCTAATATCTCTCACAGGAAATCGTATGTATTAAACTAATTTTCTTCTTTAAATCTTTATCAGAAAATACTTAATAAAAATACAGGTATACAATTAGTTTTTATTATCTAATAATTTATATGGACAGATTGGTGGAAAATGGCCTGTAGTCCCAATGTTTCATCCCAGTAAGTTTCAATATCTACTGCTGGATGTGTTTCTATAATAGATTTAAAGCCTTACATAGATCATAGCATAGCTATTAGTTGCACTCATTTTCGGTACAAATTTGAGTATTTGGCTGTATGATTTTTATTTTTATTTTTAGCATCAGAATATTGTTAAGGTCAATTGGACATCAAGAAAAGTAAATGAAACTCGTGGCTGTTCCTCTCCATGGAAAGCTTAAAAAAAAGGCAAAATATTTATTGGATCTGAAGAGAAACCAGAGTATGGCTGTGGGATGTTTCTTACTCAGTAGCTGTTGACAATACTCCAGATTACTTTGAAAGAGCAGCAGCAATGTTCATGATGATGGTAGTGAGAGTAAATATTTATTAAATATATTACTGATTTGCATTATGAAACATTTCACAAATGCATTTAAAAAAATCATAAGTAATCCCAAATAAACAAATGGTGCCGCTCCGAGAAACTATGGAGGAATTGAGGAGAAAAAAAGAGAATAATAGTTTTAAAAGCCCATTTACTAAAATAGTCCTAAATTACCAGTAAAATGAGCCAGATTCCACAATGACTTAGTAAACAGAGTTACCATTAGTTCATCACAAAATTAATACACCACATATAATAAAAATAATTCATCCACAAAACATCTAATGTGTTAAAATGTTAATCAATATGTTATTATCATCATCATTAACTCTATTTGTGTGCAATTGCTGGAATTCATAAATAATATATACCAACATTGTGTTGCTAGAACTCCAATAAGCTTCAAATAAATCATCATATAGTGAAATTTTAGAAAAAAAATGACTAAAAATTGTAAAAATAATGAAATAATCCAGTGTGATTGTAATACTGTAGATCTAAATAACACATGTTCACATATTTATTGAGACTTTCTCCCAACAGGACGCTTATGGTAATTGTGTAGCTAACTGAGATAGCATATACCTCTGGCAGCTAAAGGGTTGAATGAATAGACCACACTAATCTCACACCCTCCTGCAGGAATACATCATCATCACCATATATTTATATAGCGCCACTAATTCCACAGCGCTGTACAGAGAACTCACTCCCATCACACTCACTAAGTACTAAGTGCTAACCACTAAGCCACCGTGCCGCTTGTTGTCACTGGACTTGAGTCACAAAACCCAGGAAATGCCTAGAAAATGAGTTATACTATATATAGAAATAATGATTCAGTTTAGAAATAAGTGAGCTGATTGCTGCTGACACTGAGAACAGTCCTATAGCCTTGACCAGGGGGATTCTTTTTCTAGCTATCTTCTACATTACACATATAAACAATATCTCTTTATCTTGGATATTTGACCAGAGGTCATGGTTTCCTGGTAATTATTATTATTACTACCTCTCCTCCAACCAGAATATCTTCATCCTAGTCCTAAAACCAGAAAGTGATCATTTTAGATCTGCTATAGAAATGTATCATTAGGTTTCTTGATTATTCTAGTGATATAATCAGTTGATTAAGAGATCTAACTATTCACTTCCTACAGAGACTACTGTTATAAATACACTTATCTCATGAAGGAAGCAGCCTGGCTGCATTATATACAGACAGTAGTATGTTATGGGTGGATGTGGCTTTCTCTGATATCATCATCATCATCATTTATTTATATAGCACCACTAATTCTGCAGCGCTGTACAGAGAACTCACTCACATCAGTCCCTGCCCCATTGGGGCTTACAGTCTAAATTCCCTAACAGACACAGATAGACAGACATACAGACTAGGGTCAATTTGTTAGCAGCCAATTAACCTACCAGTATGTTTTTTGAAGTATGGGAGGAAACCGGAGCACCCGGAGGAAACCCATGCAAAAACAGGGAGGACATACAAACTCCTCACAGATAAGGCCACGTTTGGGAATTGAACTCATGACCCCAGTGCTGTAAGGCAGAAGTGCTAACCACTAGGCCACCGTGCTGATATACTGTAGGAACATTTTTTGACCAAGATATAACAATTCCACCATCCAACCTTATTTCACAGAAGAGACGTTATTACAGTAATGATGACATAACGTGTCTAAAGTTTATAAACAATGAAACTATTTCAATCTAGTGGACAAAGACTCTTAGTGATATAAAGGGTTAATATCACAATCCGGACGCAAATTAGTAGTGTGGTGAATTATACTTGTGTCATATGTTTACTGAGACAATAATAATACCACATAATAGAGTTTTCTCAATATATATGAAGCTACAGTTGTTTAAAGCTTAATTTTTACTAAAATTGAATTAAATATAATAGATATGTAGTGGTAATAGAGTACTAGTAACACAACAAGGTGTGCAGTTCACAGTAACAATAGAGTCAGATATTTCATGGTGGGAAAATGATCTATAAACACAGAGTAATCATCACATAGTAAGATCTGCAGAAGCTGAAGAGCAAAATTGCTAAAAAACATTTACAGTCACAATGTAGGATTTAAGGCAAATAGAGTTCTAGAGTGACATAAAAGTCCTAACAGTACCTGTTTTATTTTATTAAAGAATAATGAATCATGTATATAACATATCTGTTATTGTTTCTTTTTTTTATTCTGTTTACTTTTTAATAATAGAAAAGAAAACGGGAAGAGGGAAATCATTTAGACAATGAGCATTACACATTATGATACATTTGGTTTTACATTTAGGTGAATAGTCATAGGTAACCAAAGTATCCATTGACAACCACAATTGCATATTTGGCAAAGGGATTATTCACTGTAAATGTCAACCTTAGACATGTAGGAATAAAATAATTTATGGATCTTAAGGTAGTTAGCCCAATAGGAACAGGTAGAGGGAATTTAAAGAGGGCAAGAGTAGATGGGGCGAAGTCACTCATCAGATTGGATATACAAGATGTAGGGATTTTACTAAGTCCTGTAGAGGATATGGGGCCATATAGCTATTGGTCCATGGATCCCATATTCTAGTGTTTCTTTCTACAGTTCTTCAGTAATTTCAAACAAATCTGTTTCAACTTGACATTCCCCACAATTAATATAATAGACTGTATGGTGGGAAAAGAAAAAATGAGTACAAAACAAACCCAGAATATTGGACTCAACATTGATAGGAAACCAATCCCAAGTTCTACCATGTAAAATATGAGATAAAGGATAAGAAGAGACATCATAGTGCGGGCAGCCCCCTGGTGAGCCTTCACACTTGGACCACGATCATCCTCTATGTTCTGTCTCATATGACGGGCGTGTTTCCATAGTGATGCAATTATACGACCAGTTGTGATCATTACCATCAGGAATGGGACAAAACAATTCATTAACAGTGAGAACAAATTATAAAAAGTATTAATTTGATACCCAATAACAACCTTTGAAGTCTCATTGGTCCCGATCTGAGCTGTGGAATTTGTCGCAAACACTTTTGTAAATGTAAATAATAAAGGGAGACAGCAGGAGAAGGAGAGAACTTGGGACAACAGAATCAGCCATGGGACCACAGTTACAATGTTCGTCTTCAGCCATGCCAAACATCCATGCTGGAAGTTCATTATTTTCAAACAGAAGAATAAGCACAGCGAGGCAGAAAGCCAAGAACTGGAGAATATTGTGTATGACATTATAAAATACAAAATGTAAAAAACATAATCCACAAGGAAAATATTAGTGAAAAATATGGCGCACACAATGATGCCACCATTTACACAAGAGAAGCAAGCGTTTGAGACAGCCAGAGAAACCACCAACTGGTCACTAGAGTTCAGGCTCTGACCTCTCAACCAGTCACGGACATTGACAAATACAATGAAGCCATTGGTCGATATTCCAATAATGATCTCGGCCATAAGGATGACAAGAAATCCTTCAACAAATGCAGGAATGACAATGTTGTCTAAACCCATGTTATATAAAGAAAGAAAACAATCTCCCAGTTTATCCTACTCATAGATATTTTAACATCTTTTTATGGTGGTAAAAAATGTAATGGCTGAATAGTTAAAAATAAAGCCACATAGTCATAGTCTCTCAGATACTCCTAAACATTCTGTCTCGTCGCACAAAATTTATAGATAATCATCGTGCAGACTAATCTACCTGATGACATCAGTGGGTGGAATCAATAATAAGTCATTGATCCTAAGATTAAGACTGATGCAAATATTGAACATATTTTCTTACTGTCAGTTTAATCTGTCTTGACATCCGTGACGTGCTAGCCTTGTCAAAGCAGCTTATGCAGAAGACTACTGTGCAAAGCATTGTATTAACAGCTTTTTCCATTGGATTTTCCAGTAGGCTTACACGTAGAAAAGGAGACAATCTGTGCGTCCAAACTTCAATTTCAATGAGCAGGATACAGCAAAGGATTTATGGGCAGGATACAGCACAGGATTTATGAGCAGGATACATCACAGGATTTATGAGCAGGAAACAGCATAGGATTTATTGACAGGATACAGCACAGGATTTAGGAGCAGGATACAGCACAGGATTTATGAGCAGGTAACAGAAAAGTATTTAGGAGCAGGATACAGCACAGGATTTATGAGCAGGAAACAGCACAGGATTTATGAGCAGGATACAGCACAGGATTTATGAGCAGGATACATCACAGGATTTATGAGCAGGAAACAGCATAGGATTTATTGACAGGATACAGCACAGTATTTAGGAGCAGGATACAGCACAGGATTTATGAGCAGGTAACAGCAAAGTATTTAGGAGCAGGATACAGCACAGGATTTATGAGCAGGACACAGCACAGGATTTATGAGCAGGATACAGCACAGGATTTATGAGCAGGATACATGACAGGTTTAATATGCTGATTGAATCATTGCTTCAGAACGCAGTGGTTTTATGGGTAAAGCCCAATAATCCGATTCTTCAATAATAGATTTTGCATCTCAGGTTGACTGAGTTTCACATGTTGTTTTGCTTCTCCATTCTTACTTTATTACATAATGAATTCAACCTATAAAATATACCCCACATTTTGTTCTGCAGCTTCTAATGTTCAGAACGAGATGTATGATCTTCTTTACAGATTGGTTTTATGTGTATGGGTCATAGTAAGGTTTGTCTTTGTGACAACATGCTATAAAATAAGCTTGAATGTGACATTTCTAGCCTATGTTAGAGCATCTTGATATATGTTGTAATATAAATGTGTTGTGTGAGAGCTGTTTGGATCTTATTACTGGGTTTGCATATAGTCCATGGATGTCCCACTGATGGTCAGGACAGATAAATCTCTGTGTACAGAAAGTGAATTGGTGTTCATATTATGCAAAGTAAGTGATTGGGACTTCTGTTCTTTGCACTTAGTAAATTAATATGTCCTGAATGCGCTACTGCACATGTGCAAACTCTAAAAAGCAGAATTTGGCCTTGTGCCGTTACTTCCATCAGAGCCCCGTATGGAACAGTCGCAGCTCTCACAGCTGTATGGCCAAATATCTATAAGTTCCTAAAAGTGGCTTCAATAGTGTCCAGAGGCTGCCTAGGTATAATAGGAGAGTCTGTATGCCCACAATAAGCTCCTGCACATAGGAGCAGAGGTACAGAGGTACAGTGCATATTACCATCCTGCCTGCAACTATATATACTGCATAATACTGTATACCTGAACTGCTGCTGTACTACAAAGTATACCTCCAACTGTGAGCACCTGCATATATCATCTGTTGTCAAGTTCAATAGACAACAACCTGTTTAAGTTCACAAGTGTTTGTGGCTTCATAGCCACCTAACACAGCTGACACCTTTATTAACATCCAAAGGTATAACCAATAATTTTCAATGAACTCATGGTCTTGATGCGATGCTGTTTCCCCTCTGACGCTCTATTATGCTCCAGTTCCTGATGAAAGAGAGTAGACCTAGGAAACGCGTGGCTCGAACACAAACTTATCCAGGTTACATGAATTCTATGATGGTGGCGAACAATTTGCAAATGTTCCACTGTTCTTTTGTCAACTATGTGTAAGTGAAACTTTAATTTGTTACTACATTATCTAACTATGCTATGTGTGCTATGCACAGATTACTTCTGTCATTTACAGCGCCTTCCAGATCTATATAAAATGCATATGGTTAATGTCCTTTCCTTCACGCACCTAACCAACCTTCGTACCTTATAAGTGTGACTTAAACTAAATCAAATAAAGACACGGACATGTATAGCTTCTTTGGCAAAAGGTCGCAGTTTTTATTAATAATAAACCAATTAAATGAAATTCACCTGGTGGTGGTGAGAGCAAACTGCAGTCAACTAAACAACTAATCATCTAACCAAATACTGCAATGCCAAGATGGCATTCAAACTAACCAAGGAATAATCCCTAAACATTGGCCGGTGCTAAAACAGGTGTCAGCATGACTGCTCCCTCCTGGACTCAACATTGACGGCCACGCAAAGCACGCCAAGGGATCCTCCACTCAGAAGGATCAAGAGTGATGTTACTTGAAAGGGGCAGTGACATGCGGCCAAATATCCTAACCACCGTTGTGACTAGTTGCTGACTGCACTGCTCTCCCACCAACTGCGCCTCCTCTGTAAATAAAAATTGTTAAAACAAACCAAAACAACTAGTTGGGCAGGCGGGAAGGCATCCGTGATAGTGCGGGAAGAAGAGACCCAGCAATCCATGGGAGTTAATACTGAAGAGACTATGCCACTCCCCATGGATCCTATTGGCTGGATATCAGCAATACTTTAACCCCGAACGGGTAAGTGCCTGAAACACATAAACCAATGCTTTTTAAGTGCCCTCAGCTTAATGGCTTCGCTTAACATTAAATTGACATTCATCTCTACTTGCATGCTTCCCACTTGTGGAATTCCCTACCATGCAAAATCAGGCTTCCCCACAGCCTTCAAATCTTCAGATGTTCTCTAAAACCCCATCTCTTTTTTAAAGCTTACCTTATCCCTGATATAGCAAAAATTACGAACAGAAGTTCGTTGTAGAGGGACATATTAGCACTCTACAACGAACCTCTGTTCGTAATTTTTGCTGTCTTTAATACATTGGGACTAGCACCCCCGCGTGCTATATACTAAAGATTTATTTCTTATTACGCACTGCACGTGGTTGTTGTGTCTTCTTGCTATCCCTGTGCAGAGCATCTTTCTCTCGTTCTACTTATCCCTGATATACCTCAAAATGGAAAATGGTGACAAGAAACACCTGAAAGAAGTGGCCTAGTGAGGCACTCCGGTCCCTTCTCTATATATAGAAAAACTTTTATTAACGTTATATTAAAAGAACCTACATCCAGGTATCAAGAAAAGTTGGCGAACTATTAAAAAAAAAGAAATGGGATAAAGTATGAGAATAATGTGATATAGATAATTTAAAAAAAAACCTTTCGGGAGGCCGGTCAATGAGTTATTTGTTTAATTAGTGGGTAGAGATATGTATCCACTATTATTCTGTATCACAGATTCTGTATCACAGAAGGTTCACATATTCATTAATGTGCTGTGCTTATTATACATTATCCTCGTGCATTTGCTTCATACACGGTTTTTGGCAGAGTATGTAATAACGTATACCATACAGCTTCAGAGAAGCTTGCTAAGCACTATCCTAGAGATCTAATGGCATACATAGAAAGTGTTTCCGTAATATTAAACGTATGAACATTCTAATTGTATCATGCATAGGTGTAATAATTGACTAAGCTCACTGAGTATCTACACCTAATGGTATGCACATAGGGTACCCTTAAAATTGTATATGTTAAGGTAACACTTATAAGTCAGGTCCTTATCAATATAGGTGTATTGCAGGAGTATCATATAGATCACTAGCAAATGGTCCTAGAATTGCCTGTGTAAAAATATGTATCATTAGCTTTTTGCCTATTAGCATGGCATTTTAACCATTTGATGTACCTTAATCCCATATATATATGGGTAAAATAACCTGTTAGGACCATTGGATGTTAATCCAGATAATCTGGTTATTTGTAATTGTACCAATTGCTATGGCATTTTCTGTTATGCCTGTTAGTATAGCGTTTTTAGTACGGTACACTTTAATCCCATTAGGTGTGGGTAAAATAACCCATGGTAACAGTTGTACCAGTTTCTGTGCTGTTTTTAGCGTGATACCCTCCCAGGTAGACTTCACGAGGATGTCCTGGCCTTAGAGCAGAATTCATTTTTCTCCTATTCCCTGATATACCTGAGGATACTGTTCACACTAATACACCCTCACAGCTGTCCCTATCTGCACTCTGAGCCACACTCGCTCCTCATGTTTCAGCTGTGCCCTCTTCCCCTTAGAATGTAAGCTCCTAATGAGCAGGGTCCTCCATACCCTTTGTTTTCATGGCTGCATTTATTTTGTCTACCTTGTATGTCCTTGTTTTATATATGTCCTGTTTTCTCTACCATGGAGCACTGTGGCGCCTTATAAATCTATAATAATAATAATAATATTAATTCTGACATGAGGTTGTTGTGAACACACAGACACATTCTTCTCTGCTATATTTTCCTTTCTTGCTCTATGAATGACTGAAGAGTTTGTGCCTCTCTTGGCAATGTATTAACGGCCAACTACATATCCCATCTAACACTTACCAGTTTTTCACAACTCTGGACAAATGCACTCCCAAAATGGGTCCCGCGAAAGTTTTGTATATTCCCATTATATTATATATTATATATTTCAGAATTTAAAGTACTGTTAGGGGTCTACGTAGCTGCGAGCCGGAAACTGAAATGGGACTCTTCTGACCCCTGCACATACTACTGTAGACATCATATGAGTTGTCTGTAGTTTATAAAACACATATGTTGTATTTTTTAAAGCATTATTAGATTTACCAATAAAGTTAATTAATTTAGACTTTCATATTAGGAAAACCTACTGTACACTACTTAAATTAATTTAATTTATATTGCTGCTCCCAAATGTTGCTGCCTGAGCTGCCTTAATATAGACTGTTAGTCTATCTAAGGAAAGGGATCAGATAGACTAACAGTATATACAGGAGAATGGCTGTAGCTGATTACATTTAGGGGTTACGCTATTTGACTGAAATTGACTTTGGGGTGAACCATTGAATTTTTTTTTGTTCTTTCTTATTATTGCCTATTTTCCTATATAGTTATCTTACCCTAAAATTACTTTAATAGCGTAATGGAATAATATAACCACCTGCCTAAATCTATCAAAGCTGCGCATGAAAGAAAAAGTGATCTGGAAATCGAGGTGTAAAACACTCAGTAATACAATGACAGTAAACAGTTCACTTTATTAAAAATGTCTCTGAAGATTTCACCAGTACAAATACATGGAGCAAGAGAAACAGAACAAAATATATGCAATAATGTACTAGTTAATATAATTATGAGTCATGAGTTCAATTCCCAACCATGGCCTTATCTGTGTGGAGTTTGTATGTTCTCCCCATGTTTGCTTAGGTTTCCTCCCACTCTCCAAAACATACTAGTAGGTTAATTGCCGGATATTAAATTGACCTTATACTCTCTTGGTCTGTGTGTGTGTGTGTGTGTGTGTGTGTGTGTGTGTGTGTCTGTGTGTGTCTGTGTGTGTATGTATGTTAGGTAATTTAGACTGTAAGCTCCAATGGGGCAGGGACTGATGTGAGTGAGTTCTCTGTATAGCGCTGCAAAATTATTATTATAATGATTATGATGATGATATAAATAATATTTAAAAAAAAAAACATTTAACAGAGGACATGTCTGGAAATAAACCCAATGTAGGTGAAATTGTGGCCCCCTCAGCTGTAAAGTACCTGGAAACAGTCGGGGATCCTGAATGCAGATGCAGATTATGTAACAGAAGATCATTTAATGGATTTATTACTACATTAACCAATTACTCAAAATGCCATTTAATTGGGAACAGGGTCTCTACACCCAAGCTCAAACTATGAGGAAAAGACATTAATAGCAGATAAAAACACAATTGTGTTTGATTCAAACCATAAACTCTTTGGAAAATGGAACTTTGGACATTTAACATCACTTCTCATTTCACAATACTGTATATACATTAAAAAAAATATTTTTAGAGTAAAAATATAACATGTTAAATGCCATTTAAAGTGCCTCAAAAATTTTTACATGTTAGAGACTAATTATTATTATTATTATTATTAATAATTTATTTATAAGGCGCCACAGATTCCGTAGCGCCAGATACAGAAGTAACAAATAGATGAGCTAATACATGTCAGCAGCACAGGTGAGTGTGAGTAATGCTATGGGGACTCACACAGAGTGCAGCAAAAGATGTGACAGGACGTACGAGGGACAGTAGACAGATGTGGGACAATAGGTAGAAAGGACCCTGCCCGTGAGAGCTTACATTCTAGAGGGAGGGGTGGTGAGAGACAGTAGGACCAACTGGGAGAAAATGGAGATTGCAGGCAAAGAAAAGGAGGTGATGGATAGAATGGTTAGGAGGTGGTAGGATAGGCGAGCTTGAAAAGGAGAGTTTAGAGTGAGCGTTTGAAGGACTGAAGTTTGGAGGAGAGTTGAGTGAGATGGGGTAGGGAGTTCCAAAGACAAGGGGCAGCACGGCAGAAGTCTTGGAGGCGAGCATGAGAGGAGACAATGAGAAATGTGGTGGAGGTCAGAGGTGGAGCGGAGGTATGTACATTGCATTATAAATCATAGATTCAGTATTGAGAGGAGTTCCATAAATTGACAAATACTCCAGAATATTACTTACCTGGGTCCAGCCTTTCACCTGACCCAGCAGGTCCCCGATTGTTTGCTGCTTTTCCATATAGGCAGCGTATTGCCGACAGGAACAAGCAGAGCATTAGTGGGTTATGAAAGACATTGGGGGACCCGTTGAATCAGGAAGGAACCGGGAACCCAGGTAAGTAGTAAACTGGTTTAATGTTTAAGTTATGTAACTGTAAAATTCTGAACAAGACTTAAATAAGGAGCAGTCATGCAAAAAAGTTGCACATACATCGCATCAGAGGGAATCACTTCCAGAGACTCATTACTTTCACAGCAGCCTCCTGGCATAACAAGAATCTCTGGTTTTCTATTGCAACATGTCTGTGTGTACAGTGTTTGTGGCACAACCATGCTCTTCTACCTCTATGACTTGT
Source organism: Mixophyes australis (assembly GCA_036250195.1). Classification (NCBI taxonomy): domain Eukaryota; kingdom Metazoa; phylum Chordata; class Amphibia; order Anura; family Limnodynastidae; genus Mixophyes; species Mixophyes australis. Next base: position 3,569,173 of record JAVHZZ010000007.1, read on the forward strand.
TCCAGGGGTCAAATCAGGAATAGAAAATTTATGCAGGAAGATGGGTAAATATAGTGCAAAATAAATATATATATATATACTATATATATATAGATGATTTAACTGTCTGACATTTTTATAATTGTACTTTTATTGTACACTGAGCACTCAGCGAACTTCACCTTCAGTTCCGCCATATTTACGAAGCGAGGTTTAGGGCTGGAAACCTATTATATCAATACATATGATTGTTAATCTGTGATCTCTTAAGCCATATTCCCCATTCTAAGATTTTGTTTCCAAATGAAATAAACTCTAATTTAAAGCCTATGACACACCATGGGGCATATTCAATTCCGATCCCGATCCGCGGGATTGCGCCGGAACGGCCGCGAACCTAATCCGCGGTACCGCAATAACGTGGATTTTCGTTCGCAGCCCGCAGGGCTGCGCAAGAAAATCCGCGTTATTGCGGTACCGTATTACCGGCAGTACTGCGCATTTTCCGCGGTAACGCGCGTTACCGCGGATCGGATCGGAATTGAATATGCCCCCATATGTCTAAATCTAACTGCTCTTTTTTAAACACAAAAGGTAAAGCATATTTAAATAGAAAGTGTATTATACAATTACTATTAATATTCAAAAATGAGTAAAAGTGAATTGAGTCAAACGCTGAGCTCAGCAGCATTGTTGTTTCAAGATCCATCGCACTACTTACCGTCTCAATTGTTCTCACGCTCAATTTAAAGCAGAATCCGTTGCAAATATATTGGATGCTTATTCAAGTGTTATTTATTATTTTTAACATCTGACTCCAAATATTAAGTTAAGACACTGAAATTAATCTAGTGGGGATCTTATCACATGTTTGATCATAATGAATCTTCAGTGGTTGTCTGTTTATTTCATTGAGACTTATGACAGTTCCCAAGAATACATTTGCAATTTGCTGTATTTCTGTCACCATCTCTAAGCTTTGTTTTTAATATGATGAGCATTTTATACAGTTATTTTTTATATATCTTTTAATAAATTAATGGATTGTATTGTTACATCTATCTTGAGCTCACTGTGTTGGTTATGTAGCTATAATTTGAGCCATCTCCGGCGCTATTTATTTCCTAAGATTTTGTTTGGATGCAAATGATGTAAGTCTTGTTTTACATTGGGTGACGTGAGCTGGAGGTCACCTGTGTCAGACGATGCTGAGATGTAATATCCCAAAGTGGCCGGGTGACTATCTGCCTGTATTACTGATCTGTACCCACAGTTCTCAGCCTCACCAATCAAAGGTCTTCTCTTAATATGAAAACTCAATTGAATTCAGTATTATTTTTCAAGTGCTCTTGAAAAATACAGCTATTCATGGCTGTGTTCTTAGGCAAAATTGTGAGTGAAACTGGATGCACGTATATGCGCATATGCAGACTTGCACGATTCTGGAACCTATGGCCCCCTGTGCCTAGAGAGGAGGGATGGGGGAGGGCAGGGGCATTGTAACAAAGGCTAAGTCTACTACAGGCAAGTTTACTCAAATGTGGCTCATGCAGACTGGCAGAATCTCACATACACACCTGTTTGGAGGTGTATCTTTTACATCTGCTAAGGATACAAATGCTTCCTGATGATGGCACAGTCACAGCTGTTAGCTGTTTCCATACGATATCCCTTTAGATTGTAAGCTCTAGTAAGCAGGGCCCTCTTCCCTCCTGTTCTCATTATCTATAGCGTCTTCTTACCAGCTACACTGCGCACCTCCTCCTTGGGCTCTCTGCCCCATGGTGCCACTCCTCCATTGTCTTTGTACTTCTTTCAGGGGCTCTAATCCTGCGCTGAATATACCCCTTGTACCCAAGTAGCTGTGTTGATAATTGTACTGTTATTTGTTTACTGTATTGTACTGTTATACCATGTACAGTCCTGTTGTTTGCCCTCTGTACTGCGCTGCTGACCTCATGTGGTGTCCTATAAATAAAGGTTCATAATGATAATGATAATAATAATAACAATAATAATAATAATACTTAATTACAGATAATTCTTCACCTCCTCTACACAAGCCAGATCTGATGTCTCTTTCCACCACACTATATTGATACCTGTATAAAGCGTTTGGCCACATAGAGAAACTCCAGGCACTGGAGCAATTCATGAAGATATAGCTGCTTTCTGATTAAATGTGGCTTACAATGCTCAGTGATGACAACATTTTGAAATACACACTAACAGGTCCATACATGAAATACACACTAACAGGTCCATACATGAAATACACACTAACAGGTCCATACATGAAATACACACTAACAGGTCCATACATGAAATACACACTAACAGGTCCATACATGAAATACAAGTTCTGGAGACAAGGCTCAGAGTATAGAAGAACATTTTAGGATGATCTGCAAAAAAATACATCTCTTCACTTGTCTCAAAATATCTCCCAACTTGACACCTCCGCCCTGCACACGATCTGTGTTTCTCATCCACACTCATTACCTGCTCCCTTTCCTGGTTAAAGGGCATTTTTCTGTGGAATTCCCTTTCTCATAAAAAAAGATTTCCCATCCTCATAACCTTCATGCTCTAAAAACCCCCCTCTGCAGGCGAGCTGTCAAATTCCTGTCTATTACTCTAGTACACAGTTCACACAACTTACATGTGTACTTTCTATACTCAAACTACCCTCTGACCCCCTGACCAACATTGCTGTGTGACTGGATCATATAACCCACTAGGTATCTTTCACCTTCCCAATTGGGCTGAACCAATGAACAATATTTAGCTCTTAACCTCATATATGAAACTCTTATAGATTGTAAGCTTGCAAGCAGAGCCCACTTACCTCTCTGTCTGTCTGCAATACTCAGTCTCAATATATTACTGTGTTTTATTTCAAATGTAAAGAACTATGGAATATGCTGACACTATATAAATAAATGTTGTTGATAATAATAATAATAATAATAATTTATTTTGTTTATTTTTTTTCTAGAAGATCTATATGCACTGCTATAAAAACACTATATTAGCTCTAGAAATCACATTTTTTGCTCAGAATGCAAAAAAACACCAACTTTTGTTAGATCTGTCAAACAAAAAACTAAATTCTGTGCAAATAGATTGTCCAACTGTATGTAGAGATTTTATTTGGATAAATGCACAGTTAATGTGATATCCTTTCTGTTTTCAGATGTTCCATCTAAGTAATAGAGAATTGCAGTTTTTCTAATTGACTCAAAGGGCTAGATTTATTAAGCTGCGGGTTTGAAAAAGTGGGGATGTTGCCTATAGCAACCAATCAGATTCTAGCTTTCATTTATTTAGTACTTTCTACAAAATGACAGCTAGAATCTGATTGGTTGCTATAGGCAACATCCCCACTTTTTCAAACCCGCAGCTTAGTAAATCTAGCCCAAAGTATGGTGAAGAGATTTTGCGTGTGAGATACAATCACTTGTTTTATGTGTCACTACAAACACTGTTGGCTAAACCTGGTGGTTGATTTCTATAATATAATGCTGAGAAATGCTCCACATTTAGCAATATAAAATATTGATGAAGGTAAACTGCATGAAATTAATGGTTGTGTGGATATAATCTTTGGTGATTGTAGTTGGTCAGAAATCAGATATTTGCAACACAGGTATAATTATATTATTACAGTAATATATACATCAGACATGCAATACACACATACTGTATATTCAATAGATTTTACAAATTAGATTTTATTACAGACTGATCACTGTTACTTGTTACTGAGGAATATATAGTATAAATAAATCAGTCTCCAGTGCTTACAGAGATCTTGTCTTTGACACATTATATCATGTTCCCCCAAGCTTTCTTCAGGTTTGGGGTACCAGAGATTAAGAAAATAGACTGAACTGGGGTAAATGAGAATATAATTATCAACATTATCCAATATCGAAGATTTGATGAGGCAAAAATAGCAAAAGTATAAATCAACATTGACAGATAAAATATAGCATAAAACACCAAGAAACTAATCATTGTACGGACAACACCTTCATAAGCTGTTGTATTCGCTCTGACAGATGTCCCTGTGTTCCTCTTCATTTGGCGACGATGTAGGATGAGGGACACAACAGTTAAGGCAGTAGTGACCATCATGATGAACATGGGCACACAATTGCTGAAGAAAGTAATGGGTATTTGCATGTCATCTTGAGCTTCCGATGTCATGTTAGAGAAGACAGTGGAGTTATTTCTAATAGATTCTTTTAGTTCAAGTAAGTCTAATATTTTTAGAGAAGTGTTTAAAATAGATACCATTTGTGTTATGAACATCATCCAGTTTATGATTTTGCTGATCTTCATCTTGACCCAAGCAAAGATTTGGGAGCTGAAGGTTGTGATCTTTATGAAGTAGAAGAAGCATAGGGTGGCAGCCATCCAAGCACAGGAAGAGACACTGTACAGAGTCAGAAATAAGATGGAGGAAGCAATATAAAGTGATGCATAAATCCACAGGAAAAGGAATCTTGATAAAATGTTAAAAGTCAAGACACAGTTATGACACCCACCGGAGATGGCCAAGGCAACAAGAATTTTATTGCAGTCACTCTTATTTATTCAATTGTTATTATTGAAGGAAATGACAGATATTATAAAAATATTGCCAAATATTCCAGTAATGGCCTCAAAAATTAATACAATAAAACAAGCTCCAGTTTTAGACTGTTGAAATCCATGAGTCAAATATCTCCAATGATTTTCCTCTTTCTTTTCAATAATGTAATAAAAACTTAAACTTAGTGAAGAGCTAGAAGTGAGGTCTTGAATAAAGAGTGTGAGGATAATGTGCTTCTATAGCAATACACAGCATGTACTCTTGTTTCTTAGCTTTATGAATAGGTATATTGCTGTAAGATCCAGTTTTATGTTTTGAAAACTGCTTGGTCATTCTAGTTTCTGGCAGCTGTTCTTATCTCAATATGAGTTTCGATATATGTAAAATGCCATAATATAGAGTTACATCTAACAAAAGTTTCAGTTTCAATGCAGTTTATTTATTAGTACATCAAGCTGAGCCTCACACTGACTGCACAATCTCTCTCTTACATTGTAAGATGTTAATTAGAATTATCCTACACAACATTTCTCAAAGCACTTGGCAATACATTTTTCTACAAAATGTATACCTTTTTGAGCAAATTTATTTATTTGTTTGCCACCTATATAAACTGGTGCAGATGCACATACTGATGTACTGAACCACCCTCTGGAAAATCAGTCTTTGTATAATTTTGTTTGACCTGCATGGTGGAAAGACTTAAGAGTTCACTTCAAAGTCTGACTTACCAAATTAGGGCTCCTCCATAGGTACAGAAACTCCAACTCTCTTCCCCTTCTATAAAAGAGACTTATGCCACACCTGAGTGTTCAGGATTGGGTTCATTTATTGTCCAACCTCTATAAATTTTTACCATGATCACCATGTGTAGTAGAAGTTCTAGGGGAGAGAAAATGATCCTATCGATTCTATCACTGCTTTCTCAGATGTTGCCAACACTCTATTTAGTTTTGTGCCTTTTTAGGATCACTGGGTATAGCATTTTAATTTATTTTCACTTTATCAAAGCAAAGAAAATATATATATATATATATATATATATTGTGGCAAGAGCCCGCAACTGCAGAAGCACACGTGAACAACTTCTTCCTTTTTATGTAGCTTTATTGTCAGGATGATAAATGTTTTGACACTGTATACTTTCACAGCAATTATGGAGACCCTAAATGCTTGCTATACATAGACCAGCTCTCTCTCAAGACCAGCCAGCTACCCCAGCATTGGTCTCAGTGAACAAAGGATACAAACAAGCTTTTATACCTGATACTCCTCCCCCAGCGTTAGCTTGATGGACAGGTGACACACCCACCTTGTCTTTAAAAGGAAACGCCTATCCCTGGCTCTGTTTGGACTAACAGACACACCCTGTCTGCTTGCTGAGAGGAAGGATGTCAAATCATGTAAGTTTAACCAAACTTAAACTATTGCTTTTCATACATAAGTCTTCACATTCAATCTAGGTGCATTACTGCACAAATGTTTTACTCTACTTCCCTGCTTTCTCTGCATATTGCCAGCTAAATGCCTCCTTTTGTTACAATATATATATATATTTTTTTTTTTTTTGGGGGGTTGGCATCCATCCATTCACGTGCAATCACTTATATACAGACATGCTCCATACAGGGATGTGGCACCAAATTGGATGACTCAACGTTTTTTTAATGAATTGATGAGTTTCAAAGAAGGAAAATCTACACTACTATACATGCGTGGAGCAGAATTGTATGCCACTCATAAAATGAATGAATTTACAAGTTTGAGAGAAGGGATGGGGAGGGGCAGGTAGGTGTTTTGCTGGAGAGGTGAGACAGCATTCTATAGGGGAAACACCAACAGTTTTTGGTCCAAATTCAGACCATAAGGCACCAGTCAAATCTAAATTTGTATTTTTTTTTTTTTTTTAATTTATTTAAATATTTTAAATAAATGAATAAAATATTGTACAGGTGGAGGATGTCTAAATTAAACCTTGTGATGAAATGACTTCCACATGGCATTGTTGTGGAATAATATACAAATAAATTATGTATTTAGCAAATCTTTTTATTTTCAGAAATTAATAGGAACACAGATCTTTCCCACACAGTACCAGATATAGAACTTTGCCCCCAGTGGTAGCCCCAGGCTGTGTATTATAAAGATAGACTTTACACAGCAACATCATTTACGAACTAAATTGTCCCTAATGTGTGTGATTTTGTGTGCCTGTGAAATTAGATTGTAATATATCCTGGTGCAGAGTCTGATGTGAGCAATAAAACTTCTCTGTACAGCACTGTACATTATGCTGGCACTATATACATAAAGGGTAGTAGTAATAATAATCTTCATCATCATCTTGTCATGCTAATTTATGACCATATAAGTATAAACAAATATTATTTCTTTAAAAAAGTCACCCATCTAAACACACTTATTATAGGCTGCATTGGCCGAAATGTATCCTGTGCTGAAGATTATCAGAACAGTTCAAAGTCCTTTTGAGGGAATTCTAAATACCCTAAGTGTATAATAGTATAGAAGTCATAATCTATTATAGTCCAAAAAAATAATAATTTTAAGTACTTGAAACAACTCTTAGTGATCGAAATGGAAATATAAAAGTGGAGGTATGAAGAATGTAATGGGAATGTACAGTGGCTTAGTGGTTAGCACTTCTGCCTCACAGCTCAGGGGTCATGAGTTTAATGCCCGACCATGGCCTTATCTGTGTGGAGTTTGTATGTTTTCCCCGTGTTTGTGTGGGTTTCCTCCGGGTGCTCCGGTTTCCTCCCACACTCCAAAAACATACTGTTAGGTTAATTGGCTGCTATCAAAATTGACCCTAGTCTCTCGGTCTGTCTGTCTGTGTATGTGTGTGTGTGTATTAGGGAATTTAGACTGTAAGCTCCAATGGGGCAGGGACTGATGTGAATGAGTTCTCTGTACAGCGCTGCGGAATTAGTGGCGCTATATAAATAAATGATGATGATAACCTTCTAGAGAGGGTGTTATGAAAAGAACTTGGCACACGGCATCCATGAAATATGTCACTAGTCTCCTCCATGACACAGTTCCCACATTCCACAAAGTGTGGCATCTTTGGTATAGCTTTAACAACAGCTCTATGCCGGGTCTCTTATAAGCCTGAGATGCTTCCCCTCCTTTTCTCTCTTCAATCTCTATGACTCTATATCTTCTATTCTCTCTGTGCTCCCTCTGTTTACCTCTCCCCCTCTTTTCTTATTCTCATATTGATATTTCGATTTCTCAGTTAGGGATTCACATCCGACTTGGATCGTCCCTTCCCCTTCCCTCCTTTCCCCTGTACCCCCAATAAAAACAAAAAATTCTGGCAGTTTGTTCTATTCGCTGGATATGTACAATGGTACAAGAGACACCTTTGGAATTGGGAAAACTTTTTATCTCAATATTTAGATAGATCTTTAACTCCCTCTTGGAATGTACCTGGATGTGTACAATATGTTTGGATGTTTTTTGTTGTTCTTATGCGTTTTTTATTTTTCTTATCTGAAACTTTTACATTTTGTAATACTGGTACTTGGGTACTATATCTGACATGTACTGTTGTGCTGTATGTACATCTGCTGTTATAAATAAAATAAAAAATGATGATGATGATGGTTAATTTTGCAATAAAACCTTAGCCTGTGGTGTACCTTTAACTTTTACCAAAGTTGGACTAATTTCTTTTCCTTAATTTTCTCTTATCATTTATAAGTCATAAATGACAACATCTGTGTCTATCTGTATATGCTGATTTGTACACTCATTGCACTCGTTTAAAATACTTAGTATTACTGCTGCCAATCATTTTGCTTGTCATTTTTCCTGTATCAATAAATTGTCTGATATGCTTCTTGTTATTAATATAGTATAGTTTGTGTTTTACTTTCAATGTGAGAACATGTTCTAATTTATGTATATATCACTTGCTGCATTTTTCTAGTGCTCTCTGTGCGTTTGATGTAGACTTCTGTGCAGATTACTGATAAAAGGATTCCCCAGTCATCCTGTCATGTTGGCTTTATGTATCCTTGAATTGATGTTCAAAGTCAGCTTAGGCTTTGCAAGAGAATGTAGTGGCAAACATTGCTCACTGAAAACCAAACTTAGCAGAGGCTTCAACACCAATTAAATGCATTTTAAACATATTGTTCTCTTGTAGTCTGCTAAAAGTCTTTATGAAGTTGCTCTGTTGCATCTCTTTCTAGGACACTAAGACCCTAAACTGCAAAAAAACTAAACTTAAAAAATGTAATTGTACAAGCATGTGAGGAGAAAGAAAAATATATCGGCATGAGATAAAACTCTATATTGGTGAGATAATGCATTCTGAAGTTGAGCTACATTTTTGTTCATGAATTAATTAAATGTCCGGATGTTATAAATTATTGCTAGGGTACATGACACCAATGTCTAGTTGGTTGTACAGACTGAGTGGGATGGATGTGGGGGCTATTTTTTGTGCTACATAGCTGCTCATACCTTCAGTTGCATAGACTGTGTGTGTGTATTCCAGTGATCACACAAATCTGTGAATTAGCAGCTCCACCATTTTGCGAGTGACAGCAATCTGACTCCATGACAGTGCTGAATCTGCAGCTAACCACAGGATGTGATGACATACCATGTCTGTATTGTGTGAGTGACAGCAATCTCACTACATGATAGTGCTGAATCTGCAGCTAACCGCAGGATGTGATGACATACCATGTCTGTATTGTGTAAGTGACAGCAATCTGACTCCATGATAGTGCTGAATCTGCAGCTAACCCAGGATGTGATGACATACCATGTCTGTATTGCGCAAGGAACACGTCCATTAAGGTTTCTTCCTTAATCATCATAATTTCATGATAGTGCTGAATCTGCAGCTAACCGCAGGATGTGATGACATACCATGTCTGTATTGTGTAAGTGACAGCAATCTGACTCCATGATAGTGCTGAATCTGCAGCTAACCCAGGATGTGATGACATACCATGTCTGTATTGCGCAAGGAACACGTCCATTAAGGTTTCTTCCTTAATCATCGTAATTTCATGATAGTGTTGAATCTGCAGCTAACCACAGGATGTGATGACATACCATGTCTGTATTGTGTGAGTGACAGCAATCTGACTCCATGATAGTGCTGAATCTGCAGCTAACTACAGGATGTGATGACATACCATATCTGTATTGTGAAAGGAACACGTCCATTAAGGTTTCTGCCTTAATCGTCATAATTTCATTGCTTTTTGGCGTTTGAGTTGAAGAGTTTCAATAGTTTTCTTACATTTTAGATAGTGTGTAAGTGTAAGGAACTTTAATTGGACATGTTAAACCGTAAGGTTTTTGTCTATGGAAATGCATGTTTTTTTATAAAGTGAAAATATTAATGAACCTAGAATTTCACTGCAGATAAGAATCACTTGGCCCATCTAGTTTCCACTATTTTTCTTAATCCCTAATAAACAAGAGTTGTTATATTGCTCTACTATATAGCCTATGCCACCTCTATTGCATGCCTATCCCACCTGTCCACCACCATTTTAGTAAAGTAATTTTTCCTCAGATTTCCTCTAAACCTAGTACTCTCCATTTCCAGTGCATGTCTTTGTCTCACACATACCCCTCTGCCCACCAGCTGTGTGCCACCACAAAGTGCACCAGCTTTTTATTCACGTCACCTCCTGTGTACCAGTCTCTCTCACATGACACCCTATTTTTACCAGCTTTACTTTCACATGTAACCTTCCAGCGCACCAGCTCTATTTTCACTTGTCACCCCCTTTGCACCAATGTTTCTTTTAAAAAATAACACTCCCTTAACATCAACTTTTCTTTCAAACGTCATTCCCTACGCAATAGTTTTTGTCACATACTACACAAATATGTTCTGGCAGGCAGTGATGGGATACAGTATGTCTGTATACATGTTCTGCCAGGCAATGGTGGGATGCAGCATGTATGTCTGTTGTAGTAGGCAGTGGTGGGCTGAAGTTTGTATGTACTGGCAGGCAGTGGTGGCGTGCAGTAGGTATGTTCTGTATTCACACACAATTTTAGTTGTGATATCTATCATTTTCTGCACAAATACATATCACACATCATTATAAACTATTAATACCTTAGGAAGTCATGTTATTTCCCTAAATTCTCTGACTACAACTTATAGTTGACACATTTGTTGCCCTGATTATAAATATATATATAGAGAGGCTGTCGCACATATGGATTATGAAAGGTAGTGCCTTCATGTGTACATTCACTATATGAATCCTATGGTCTGACAGTTACCCATATTATTTCAGGTCCAGCATCTCTACTGCCATGATTTATCTAACATACTGATCTTACATGTAGTAGAGAACACCCGAGATCTCTGTAAATAAACACATTAGAACCCTTCTTGTGCCAGAATATAGGCACTATGCAGTTTGCTAGAGGACCTCTTATCACAGATGACCACAGGTGCACCTGCACACAGAGAGAGTTGACAAGTTACAGACAAGTCATATCTGTGGACGTTCTTATGACTACATTCATATTTTATGTTCTTAACTCCTGATTAGGCCATAATCATGACACATACATATGTATCTATTGTATTTAAAAAAAATGTGCTGTCCTTAGATGGTTTCTCCATTTTCTCCTCAGATAAGACGATCCTAATAGTGAGGGTACTCAGCACAGTAGGATGTGCTTCAACTCTAGTTCTGTGAAGCAGGATGAATGACACAAAGTTTCAGGGGTTTTATCACCTTGTCAGATGCTTATAATTATATGTTACACAAAACAATTAAACAGTGTCAGATGATCATTAACAGCCACTCAAAATTGATTCAATTACAGGCGCATGAAGTACAAAAGAGGAGAGGCCACTGAATTTTTCTTTTTTTCTACCTTTCTCATAATAAATATGGTATTAACTGAAGCCAACAACAAATCCAAGTGTGCAGTGTACCCTTATAATAGTTCTTTTGTGGAGTATTACATTTTAAACAGAAAGCTACTATCACATCTACATGTTAATTCAAGGAAAGCGCATCAAACATATGAAAAATAGATAACACTACATTCTAAATTCTTCAGCCGAGTGGTAAGACTTCAGAGTACAATGGTTTGAACTACACCATTAAAAGTAAATTGATCTATTTCTAATGTAATTTTATGTTTAAAATAATACAGCCAAACTGCAATTTACATTTCCTGGTTTTACACTTTAACAGATTTTCCACATTTTCGACTGTACCTATCAAATTTCGATTGACCAGTTGCCGTACAATATGTATATATGTTGTGGCAGGCAGCGGTGGCATGCAGTATCTATGCATGTATGTTCTGCTAGGCAGTGATGCCGTGCAATATGTATGTATGTATGTATGTATGTATGTTGGGTCAGGTAGCAGTCTCATGCAATATGTATGTATGTATGTATATATGTATGTATGTATGTTGTGGCAGGCAGCAGTCTCATGCAATATGTATGTATGTATGTATATATGTATGTATGTATGTATGTTGTGGCAGGCAGCAGTCTCATGCAATATGTATGTATGTTCTGGCAGGCAATGGTGGCGTGAAGTTTGTATGTATATATCAT